>MU223366.1:3376614-3425109 GCA_018584345.1 Thuja plicata | reverse complement strand
AATGCATCAGATTTTTCCTTGAGAAACATTACAGTCATCATCCTTGAATAATCATCAACAAATAGAATAAAGTATCTAGCACCACAATAGCTTCTTTCTCCAATGGGACCACAGAGAACAGTATGGACCAATTCTAGAATTTCCTCTGATATATGTGTTTTACTCTTGAAACTAGACTTAGTCATCTTTCCTAGTTGACATTATTTACACATAGCATTCTCAGGTTTCTTTAACTTAGGTAGCCCTCTAACTCTTTTCAATTTATTTATGCTTACCAAGTTATCAAAGTTCACATGACACAACCTCTTATTCCATAACCAAACATCATTGTACTATGCAAACAAACATGTTTCTTCAGATAAAATAAGTTACCTTTAGTCTGATCACCACTTCCAACTAATTCTCCAGTAGAATCATAGATGTTTGCTTTTCTGTGATGGAATTCAACTTTGTAACCAGAATTTTTCAGTTGTGCAACACTCAACAAGTTGTATTTAAGATCATCAACCCAATACACATTATCACATTTGATTTTTTCAGTCAGGTTAATCAATCCTTTACCTTTGATAAGACATGGTGCATCATTACCAAATTTTACATATCCTCCTTTGTATTGGTTTAGGGTTTCAAACTTATCTTTGTCACCAATCATATGATGGGAACAACCATTGTCAATGATCCATCGATAAATTTTACTCATATAAGAGATTAATGTAGTTTTCTCATCATCATCAGAATCTTCTTTCATTGCAACATAAACAACTTCTATATCATTGTCGTCAGAATTGTCAGTGTCATTGTCAGAAGTTTCTTCAGCAATATAACAAGATTTCTTACCTTTGTCTTTGCAGTCCTTATATTTCCTGAAGTCTCAGTCATCCTTTCTGTCTTTTTATTCTTTGTATTTGTTGTCCTTTCTTTCATCCTTTTCATTCTTCTCAGGATATCTAGCAGCTATATGACCAACTTTATTGCATGAAAAACAAATAATAGGAAGTTTACCTCTATATTTTCCTTTTCCTCTGGATAGCCTTTTTGCCATAAGTGCTTCAAGTTATTCAAGATCATCATCAGAAGTGTCACTATCATTGTTCACATGTTTCTTTCCTTTCTTAGATTTATTGAGAACCAGTTATGATCTAAAAGCAGAATCAATCCCTTGTGGATCATAGTTATCATAGTTTGACATTTCAAATGCAGTGAGTCTGCCTATCAGATTTTCCAGATTCAGATTATTCTTAGGAGTACATCTCAGTTCTTGAATTGAAAAAACTCTAAAAGCATATACAGGAAGTAAATTTCTCATTACCTTGCTCATAATAGTGCTCTCATCAATTGTTCCATTAGCTCCTCTAATGGCATTTACAACTTCTTTTACTCTACCATAATACTGGTTAACATTTTCACCTTCTTGCATTTTCGTCTCATCAAACTTACCTTTAGACTTTCTGATTTAGCTCTCAGCACATTTGTGTCTCCACCATAGATATTTTCAAGTTTGTCCCGCATCTGCTTTGCATTTGTGCAACTCTTTATATCATCAAACTCTGAATAGCTCAATGAGGAGGCGATCTCCAACATTGCTTGATTGTGCTCTTGCTTTTCTCTTAGTTGAGTAGCTGTGAGAGGAGTAGTAGGTGATACATAGTCATTTTCAATAAGTCACTTAGCATCATCTCCAATACCAGCCAGATGTAGTTTCATCAAGCTCTGCCATTTAGGGAAGTTATCTTTGTTCAGCTTAGGAACCTCCTTCTTATACATCTTGATCTTTTTACTCCAAGTACCTTCAAACAATTTTCAGGAGACCAATGCTCTGATACCAATTGTTAAAATGAAATTAGAATAACTAAGAGGGGAGCGGTGAATCAGTTATCCTCAGGTCTAGATGTAGCAAATAAAAAAAATTTGTATTTCAGATCTTCTCGGCAGCAGTAGCATATGTTAACAACTTTAATAATGCAGTTTACTGCTTAATGGAATTAGCTTGTAGGAACATAACAGTAAAACAACCATAAGCATTCACATAAGTTGACACAAGTATTTAATGTGGAAACCCAATATGGGAAAAACCACCAGTAACATGCTACCAAGTTTTCACTCTTTTGAAGTGAGCTCTGTGAGGAGCCAACCCTGTTAAAGGTTACAATAAAACACTGTTAGGTGTGACCTGGTTAAAAGATTTAATCACCTTGTCAGGAGTGGCCTTGTTAGAGGACTTAGAACATTCCACCTGAATGTCACCTTGTTAGAGGATTTATACAAATGACTCTTAGGTCAACCTTGTTAAAGGATTTTAACTAATACAATGGTTAGAAAGTAATCAGCAGTTGTGATTTGATACATACAACTTACTTTGCAAATTTAGATCCAATTATGGCTCTGATGTTAACTTACTGGATAGCCTTCATTTTCATTTCAACCTTCTGATCTACTTGGAAATCTGTCAAGAAATCACACATGCAACTCTCTACTTCTATATTCAGCCTTCTCTACTAGATTGTGCCAAATAGTAAATCAACTATGCAATCCTCTTGCATACACACATGTACAACACATTTAGTAGCACACTTCAGCACACTTAATGAATAACCCCTTGAGGTTATCATATACCTCTTTGTATAGGTCAGATAAATCTTTTTCTGCTTAAACAAGATCGTAGATCTTAGGTTAGGTCAGATCCAATGGATCATTCCATCTTTGCATTACATTTACTTCTCCAAAGTAGTCTCTAATTAAATATTGAAACCATGCATTAATTATGGTTACCCATACATTAAATGACATGGATCAATCTTTAATTAACATTACATATCCCAATAAAATTAACTAAGTCGGCCATAACTAAGTCGGCCAGAGATCTCAAATCTCATCATTAATCCAATTACTATAAGTCAGCCAACATCACTGGTGCTCGGCATTGAACAACTTTTCTCTTCACAAGCAACTTTTCTCGGCACAAGTAACTTTGCTCGGCACACACAAATTTGCTCAACACAAGCCAAACTTTGCTCGGCACAAAACAGCCAGAAAAACTGTCTTTGAAAGATAAAAAACTAATTGCTTTGCCAGAGTCCCAACTGATCAAGTACCATTTTATTTGCCTTAACTCAACCATTCACTTGGTCTTCTTATTAAATCTTCTTCATCAACAATAGATATGGTACTCAAACAGATAACAATAGTCTCACTAGTTAAGGTTTGACAGCAATGACAAAATAACAATTGCTTGCATTGTCACTTTCCAACACAAAGCCCCCCTCTGTAAATTCCTTGGACTAATTTTTTAGAATATTTATTTCATCTTTTAGCTCCTTCACAGTCTTATCTAGGAAAAAATTCTTCTTCAGGTCCTCTTCAAAAATTTTCCTAGTTGACACATAATCTCTGAATGTCCTTGCTATCCTATTCTCTAAGTCCTCAACCACTGCCTTATTCATGGAGGATGCATGATGTAGGATATTTTATATCTTTGATCATGTAGTCTCTTGCAACCTCCATATTAATTGGCTACCTTGTGTTGTGTCTTGGATGTCAACCAATCTGGGCTTATTAGATTCTGGGGCCATACACCATATTGCTAGTGTCTTACTGTCCATATTGAATCTAGAACCCCTCTATAGTCCATCAGGGCCAAAAGCTTCATAAGCTACAGCTTTATCTTGCCTCTTGATTTGGTCAATTAAGATGAGGACTCCAAGTCCCATCCAGGGATCAGAAACATGTCACTTCTCTTCACAAGATCTCTTGCCTCCTCCACAGTTAATGTTTCACTATTGGGATCATAGGCCTGTAATTTTTCAATTATTTCAACAATCTTTTCCTATGATTCCCCTAGTTTCAAAGACAATGTTAATTCATTCTGTTTAACTCTAAAGAGAAAAATTTTAAGCTCATCAGACTTGATGAATTCATCGTCATCTATAAACTCTTTAGCTTGGATGACCTTGTCATCCAATCTAGCTGCAGCCAATTCTAACTCATCTAGGGCCTTTTCTCCCTCTTCTGCCTGTGATGTCAAAAAACTTGTCTTAAGTCAGAAAAGTAATTCTAATTACCTATCAGGATTTGTAGTGCCTTTTGTCTTGCCTTTTGTGGTACATTCATCAACTTTTGTTTCTTTGATGGCCCCTGCTCAGATGTGGATGGCTCAGCTTGTTCTGTTTCTACCATAAACACCACATTAGGTTCAAATTCCTCAGGGTTTATTCTATCCTCCTCTTTCTCCTCGGGGATGTCTTGAAATGTAGACATAATATTTTCTTAATTCTCTATACACGTGTCAATTCTCAGAATGTAAATTTGAGATCAGGAAAGAAACCGCGGAAGGTAGGATCTGCCTTTTTCAATTCTTCCTCTACCCTTACAATATTTTTCCATTTAAGGGTTCTCTCCTCATAGATATCTTCACTGAGCACGTTTCTAATAACATCCTCATCTTCCATAGGCTAATTTTGAGCCAAATTGTGATTCCTCATTTCTCTCAATGCTCCTCTAATGAAGTCATCAGGGTCATACATCCTTGCTTTAGCATAGGGAAATCTGAATTATCTCAGGAATTCATGGATTTTGTCTACAGCATCTTTACCTATAGAGAAATCCCCTATTTGGAACCTCCTTACCAGAAAGGTTCCCTTATGTCTTTTAGAGCCTAAGTGTTCTCTATCCATCATGATAAGCTTCCACAGGAATTCTACTATTGCCAATCTTTCTGGGACATATTTTGGCAGTAAGTATGGAGGTTGAGGGAAAGAATACACTCTTATAATAGAAAAAATCTTTTAAAAAAACATATCACCCCAATTGTGGTTAATTTCACTATCAATTTTAAATGCTAGGGGTCTAAGAAATTTTCTAACTAGTAAAGGAAATCTATTCCTCACAATACCTAACATGTTCATTATTGGATCTGCAAAATCACTATAAAAAGAAATGGAATTAGAGAAATGGTGACTGTTATCCCATAACCTGGTCTAGAGCTGAAGTGGAACAATTCCTCTTGCATTCTCCATCTCATTGATGAACTCTGGGTTGATGTAGCCAATGTTGCAATAGAGGATTAGGTGCATCAGCATGGAGTAGTGATTGAACTTGAAGCTTTTCAAATGAGTCTTTTCCGTCATCAACTCAGTGTGCATTACATTGATTACATGCCCCACATAATCAAACTCCTTATTGGTGTACAGGTCTTGAACATCTATAGCCATGACATAAATGTCAGGAGTCACTTTCAAACCTCCATCTATTCCAATAACTTTTCTTAGACCATAGATGGTATTCTGGAAATAGGGGAAAAAAATCTCAATATCAAATGAATCTGCAACATTCTTCGTTAACAACCCTGCCTCTTTAATTTGTCTAGGAATATGCTTCCTCATAACCTTTCCAGTGTAGTAACTTTTCTATCTATGAAACAGGGCCGCCTCTTCTGCTAGGTCAATATCCACGCTCATAGGTCCCTAAAGGTTGAAAGCTTGAATAAAAGTTGCTATGTCTAACATGTAGAGTATAGACTTGTCCTACCTGTGGAAAGCTTATGTCACTGGATTGTATGCTTCAATTATCACTTTTATGAGGTCTATTGGTACTCTCAAATTTGGCATAAATTTGGAGTGACCAATTCAAAATTTTGTCTAAGGCACGGTGAGTACCCTTGAAAACTTTTCAAAGAAGCCTACTTGAAGTGCAAGTAAAATGTGACCTGAGGTTTTTCATAATATACTGATCAGGGAACATGTGAAAAACCTATCATGGGGTAGATGAAATGAGTCAAAACTTTTAGAATTCAGATTTGATATGTTTTGGAGACATTTGTTTAAAGGTGTTCACTTAAATTTGCATTTTGCATATTGCCTTATTATAGCAAATGACCTACTTTGCATGCTTGCATCTTTGACCAAATAGAGTTTCATGATATAAGGATGGGTCTAAGGTGTTTTAGGCATGAGAGAGAAGCTTCATTTTAATTTTCAAGTTCCTATGAGTTCATTTGATAGGTTTCCCAAGGCTATTCTATTTGCAATTTATGTTGTCTCAGAATCTGAATTGCGGGGTTATGAAGTTGCCTACTTTGAGATCTTAAAATGTGTACAAAATTGATAGTCATGATAAAAGAATTGTTGCACTATATTTTAGTCATGGATATGTACTACCATGAATATTTTCAGAGATGTGCCAATCTGTTTGATTAGTTTCCTCAGCTAATTCCAAGTCAGATTTATGTAGTCTCACTGATTTTGAAATCAGAAGTTGGTAAAAGGCTGACTTTGGGGATTTATACTAATTGGCCAGTTAAGGATAAAAAAAAGCTAATTAAAAATATTTTTTATTCATGTGAATTTTAATCTGTATCCAGGAGTTCAGATCTTAAATTTTTCATTTAACACCTCTGTGAAGTGAAAACCAAATAGATTTTATTCAGTTTTCTGTGTATCAAATGATTATTCATCTAGGAGGTTGACTTTGCATGTTGATTTCTCAGTGTCACTTGATGGTCATGATGATTTAGTTGGATATCTGCATTCCATGTGTGATTTTTTATCATCTTGGAAAGTTTCAAATATTCAGGAGCTAATCTGCTATGTTTTGACAGAGGAATCCAAAGGCAGTCTGTGCAAATTTTACATTTGTATTTGTGTCTTTCCATAATTTCATAAAGTGTCTCACTTCGTAGGTTTAATTTTTATGACTGATTGATGTTCATAGCATGAGGGTTGTTGCACTATTTTTTAGGCATGTGAGAGAGTATCCATGTCATTTTTTATCCCCCCATGTGTTTGTTTGATCATTTTGCCAGAACCTTTCCATTTGCAATTTGTTAAGTTTCATTGAATGTGCACAATCCAGATTTTTAAGTGACCTACTTGGAGGTCTCCTAATTTGCACCCAGTTCAAGGTCAAGAAGAATTGAGGTTGTTCTTCATTTAATACTTAGGATTTACTCTCCCTTAAGATTTTTGGATCTCTACCAATCCGTCTGGTCACTTTCTTAAACCATTTCCAAACCAGACTTCTGCATATTTCACAATTTTATTCCAGAATGTTTCTAATAGGTTGACTTTGATGTTTGTTGGTTTTTCATGTTATGGTTTTCTGAGTGAGCTAATTATGGATTCATTTTCCTTGTATTGGATTGAATAAATATCCAAGATTTTGGTTCATGAAGGTTTCAGATGATGAGTTTTCAAAGTCAGTTTTGAAGGTGATTTGTGCAGATTGGCGGTACAGACAAAATTAGTTTTTTCAAGAGGCCATGTCTGATCAGTGATATTTTTTGGCTCAAATATTTTTTTGCAATCTCCTTTGGCACGGGTTTTCATATGTTGGAAATGAACTTAAGTTACAGATGGCACATTTCTTTGAGTCTTCTCGTTCAATTTTTGAGGCCGTCTCCAGAGGCCATTTGTGGTTTTTGGGAAATCTTGCAAAGATGCAATGGCCATACAGATGGAGAGGAACCACACCTTAATAATAACATAAATGATGGGGAATCTAAAAAAAAAATAGAAGAATCAAATGCTACAGCTCTAATTCATAATGATACTTCTTCCCAGGTACTTGGTACAAGATATGAGTTGCTAAATCTTCCCAAAGAGGGAAGACCACTATTAATTTTCATTAACAAAAAGAGTGGGGCTCAGCATGGTGCGTTATTGAGAATGCACTTAAACATCCTCCTAAATCCTATACAACATTTACAATTTTGTGGCCTGAACTATAATGTTTTTCAGAAAGTAGCAATGACCCCACATGACTGTAGGTGTGTGAGTTAAGTCAAATTCATGGTCCTAAGGTGGGTTTGGTCCTTTTTCGGCAAGTACCACATTGAAGAGTTCTTGTTTGTGAAGGAGACAATACTGGGGGATGATGCTACTAGCAAGTGAGTGTCTGGAGGATCCCGCGCAAGTAAAGGATGAAAGAGGGCATTCAAATTAAGCCCATGCAATTCGCAGTTGTAAAGAATTGAAATGTCGCACATGACCATAAGGAAGAGGTTTGTGTTGATGTTCTTTTAAATCCTTAAGTGACCTGTGCATGCCATTTGGAGGAAGGTTGCGTTAGAAAACATTAAAGATTTCCAATTTAAATACATTTTGAAGAGTGGAAAGGATTGAAAAGTCTGGTAATTGAAGTGTAATGACAAGGAATACTTAACAGGTTGCATTTGCAAGCAAGGAAGCATAATGAATTTGGCAAGTTGTAAAAGTCAAAGACATTAGTCTGCGCATGGAGTAGCCAAGACATTGAAAACTTTCAAACAATAGAAATCGGTAGGTGTAAAGCTATCTCCACAACCTTTGCTAGCATGCCCTATGCAACAACAGAAGGAAGAGAGTTTAGAAATTCAAATAAAAAAAAACATTTCAAAACACCAAAACAAATACCAGTAACCAGTGCAGTAAACAGAGGAAACAACCCAAGCAAAATGTTATTAGTAGTTTTAATGCCAACAAACACCACATAAATCTGCACAATGCATAGAGACATGGTTGCGCCATAAAATAGGGAGGAGACCAATTTGATTGGGAGGTGTAAAATTAAAATTTTGCAAACTTTCCCAAAGTCTATTTGGTCAACGTAAGAGGGAGTTTGAAATATATTTTAAACAAATGCAACCGGCAGGTGTAAAGCCAGCTCCACAGCCTCTGCCAGTATGCTGCTTGCACAAGACCTGGAGGTGTGGAAGCAAGGATAAAACAAAAAGAGGGGATGTGTAATGTTTTCTTACATCTTGAAAAATTAAAAAAGGCCATGGAAGAGACCAAGCAGCCTGCGTTAATAGGGAAAGTTTTTTACAAACTATTATGTATGGTAAATGCCAAACAAATGCATCTACCCTGCGTAGGATTAGGAATGGATGGGATAAGACATAGGGATAAATGGAATTGGCAGGTACAAATCTTAGTGTTCTGAGCATGACATGGAGATAAAGAAATGGAGAAAGGGGAGTTGTAGCAAACAAACAAAGAGCCAACGTAGCAAGTTAACACATAGGCAAGGCTTAAAAAGAGTTGAAAAATACAATGTGCATTGTCCCACATTCATTGGGGAAGTAACTTTTACTTTGTTTATATGCTACAATGCATTTATACTAATATGAAGCAGAAAGCCAAGAGGCCCATTGGTGGGCCCCTTGGCTGGAGGAGTTAGTGTGTCATCGGGCCCCATTATTTTGAGGCAAAAAGAAGAAAAGGCTTTAAAAACACAGAAATTTTAATCCCACATGCGTGCCACAAGGGACTTTCAAGATGTTTATAACCCAAAAGACATAATAGATAATTTGAAGAAAGATTTGGAGGCTATGAGTGTGTGCGCATGCATGGGTGCCTTGAAAACTATGCCAGAACAACTTCGGTGACTAAACACCAAATTTTGGCAGCACCTGCAAGAGTGACTTGGCAGGTGATGTGGTGTAGAGGCTTGCAGATTAGGCATGCATCCCAAGGCAGATCAAATCGACAGTTAGTGCAAAGCCTCTATTCAAAAGTTGCATGCTAGTTACCATAGAGGGATTGCGTTGAGCTGACACATGGTGGAGCCGATAGCATAGCAGATTGAGTGGCATTTATATGGCGATGAGGTGGTGGTCACACAGGAGGTCATCTGAGATGGCATGCATCCCGAGGTGACAAAAATGGATAGTTGTCACGAAGCTTTGAATAGAAAGTTGCATGCTAGTTACCATTGAGGCATCGTGACAATGTGACATGTGGTGATCGGGTAAGTGGAAGGCTAGACACAAGGCAGATGATGCAGGTGCCCAGTTGGACCTATGGACTAGTCAAAGGGTGCCATGTGGCACAGGTAGGACATGTAGGCACCTAGGTGGATTTCTAGGTGAATTAGGTGGTGCCAAGTGGCACATGGGGCCCGCTCAGGTCTATGCATAAAAGGATTTAAAACATCAAAATTAATATATAATGTGTAGACTATAGTCCAGAATTTAAAATTTTTAAAACTGTTTGCATAAGAATGTTTAAATGATTCAGGGGGCAGTTTTTGTCCAAAATATGAAGTATCATATATCACCGAAAAGGTCTCGAAACAAGGATTCCAATTTTGCAGTTAGTTTTAGTATAGGATAAACTAGTTTAAACAAAATGAGGGAAGAGTGAATCAGCTCAAAATTGGTTAGAGTAGAGAGGACAGGTGGTGTTTCAAGAAAATATCTAGAGATCTTTTTCTTTGGCTACTTATGTAGATTTATTCCATTGTTACAAGGTTCCAAATCCTGGTCTCCAGAGAGAGTTGCAGAGTACTGGCTCCAGGAGATTCCAAATTTCTTATGGTTCCATTAGGATGTATTTTTTGATTGTTCCAACTGTGTTATCAGATTGAATAGAAGTTTTTTTAGATCTTTTGTATATTGTTGAAATGGTAAATGTTGTAGATCATATTGGTACAGAAGCAAGATTCATCATACTTAATACAGTTGTTATCAAATTTAAGTCTCTCCTACATGTTGTTCAGTTGAATTATGAATTTTCTAATTCATTGCATGGATTCATCTGTGCATGTGTTATTAGTCCTTAGTTCTGATCTAGGATCAGATTAAATGAAGCTATGGATATGACATAAATTCATAATGTTCTACATAAGGATTTCATTATAAGTAGTGTGTGGTCTGATATCATTGGTATTCATGGATTTGAGTCTTTGATAGTAGTTTTTTTCTGTATGTTGCTCCTGAACTAGAAATATTGCCCAATGGACAAGGCACTGGTCAGAAATCAATACTTTCCTTGTCGATGCATGACAGATCGGTCTTAGCTATGTTCTGCATTTTGAAAATAAACTCCAAATATATAAAGGTTTTATGTGGTTTTTTGTGTTATACTAATCTCATGCTCCACTTCAAGTTTGATGTTCAATAGGTGATTAGTCGGTCACCTAGTATTTCCCAGTCGTGTTGAAGCCAATGTGGGATTGTTGTTGATTGATGCCAAATAGACTATTAAAGGCATTGAAGGGTGTCCCCCCCTCAGTTTTGTAGAACCTAAAGCGTAGAAGGATGGGTCCACATCCTTTTTAGTTGGTCCTTTTCATTCTTGGTTGAGTACCGGGAGTAGGCTACTCTTTAAAATACATCAAAGGGTGAAAGGGTTGTTATTCAGTAATCACAACGTAAAAGGGAACCAACAAGGTCTATATCTAAAAATACCTCAGGTACTATCAACTTTCACAAGTTCCTATCCCATGGGTTTGAAACAGGAGGGCCTCTCAATCTATTTTTAAATAAATACATGAAGAGATCATACCTAGTTGTGTTTGGGCAGACAGCATTCTTGCAGAACACATAAGGGTCCCTCCATTCATAAGTGTTAGCTGATTGCAAGTTTGAGGATCCATGCAACAATTTCATCCATTCTTCAGTGTATATGTTTGGCCTCCTTGTTCTTGAAGGAAAACTCTTTGACAGTTCTACAACAACATCAGGAGATCATTATTCTTCTATTCTTTATGTATACTAAACTCTAAGCAGTAAGCTCCTTTTCTGCACTTAAAGGTTTCAACTCTTTGTTGTTCTTCAACTTTGAAAATTAAGGATGCTCTGTGAAGTGTGAACTTTCTTTAATAACTAATAAGCAACTCACAACCAGCCACCAAGCCACCTACTCTATTAAAAATTAAAATCTCATCAAGCGCACACACATGAAATTTGTAATTACCTTTTTCAGAAAAGTGTCAATGTCAACTGTCACTTCCAGCATATATTTGGCGGTGATCTAAGAGTAAATAATTGGCATGTTGCCAAAGTTATGCTGACGGTACATCTAACCCTAGGTCCCTATCTCAACTTTTCTAAATTTCTACCAAAAACCACCATCACAAATGACCAAGAAACCCTAACCAAGCTCTGCAAACATTCCATTCTTTGGCACTTTCCACATGGCATGCAACTTACACTCACTTTTCAACACCTTAAAAATTTACACATGAAGTTAGTCAGGACATCGGAACCCCTAACCATTATAAAAATTTAACCATTTATAAGTTACAAAATAGCTAGGTGTAACTTTGTAACCCATCACCATCATAAAAACTTAACCGTTGAGAAGTTATGAAATAGTTAGGCTTAACTTTTGAACCCATCACCATCGTGATTTAGCATTCTAAATCAGTTAATAGGTATTTATAATTTTATATAGAATCATAGTTCACACTCACAGATACTTCAAAGTTCAAGTTAATTAATAATTATAATTTACATATTTTTCAATTTATAAAACTATTGTTCAATTTCATGAATCATGATTCACGTAACATGTTACTGTATTGACTATTTAGTATTGAAATTTGAAGTATTAGCAAATAACACATAAAACTAAAAATATTAATACTATTAGAAAAAGATTCTTCTAGTTGTCATATGTGTAAAGTATTACTATTAAATTAAAAAACTAGTATTAGGTATACATAATACTGGTAACTGAATCATTGCTTGAGATTCATTGAGTGACTGAAGTTCAGAATAATTATGGTTTCCCGAGAAGGAGAAGTGACAAGCTTCCAACCATTTCCAAAACCAAAATGAAAAGTACATTTGAATTGTGTATTTAAAAATTACAAGTAACAAAAATTTTCCTAAGATCCATTAAAGTTTTGAAATTTTAGAGGAAATTACAAAAGCCTAGTCCGACAGTCTGACAGTCGACTCCTACATATCCTAATACTAATAGACTAATAATAATGTGTTAATATGTTATAGTATAAAATATAATATAATAATACTATCCACAAAGAAAAAAAGATCATTCGATGTGCAAACCATAAAATAACCAGATCATCTCCTCCTGTAATCCCTCTTGGTCGAAGCCATGATCGTCAAAAATGGCACACATCTCTGCCATGTCATGTTCTACTTTGAGTTTGAACATGTCAGTTTGGTATCCGGCGTAACTGGTAGCATGATCCCATGTTGCAGACATAAGATGACTGAGGACATCCGGTTGAATCCCCTCCTCCATATCCAAATTTGGTTGGATAATAGGTTCTGGGTTATCATTTGGTGATCCCTCGGCTACTGGAAGACCCATTCTGTCATCCAAGATTCCAAATTTAGAAATTTAGAAAGTGCCATGTGTTCTGCAATTTCACTACCGAGGAGTATATAAAGAAAATAATCACCAACTTGCTAGCCGCAATAAATTTTGAAGGAATGTTTCACGTAAGGTGGCTTGCCTCAGAAAAGGGCATTAATGAATATTGATAAACAAAAAATACAGGCATTTGTATCCTTCGTAACTTGGATCTGAAGTTGAAAAGAAAAATAATGAATGTTGTTGTACCACAACTCATATCTCATAAAATTGTCCTTTTTAATGTCTAATCAAAATCTTGGTCTAGATTTTAATTTATGTAACTACTCAAGTTACGCACTATGTAGACTGCCAGCGTATCCTTGCAACCACCATATCCTAGCTACGACTTTTAATTTTGAACTGACAACTTGTCAGCTGCATTAAATTTTTAAGGAATGTTTCATGTAAGGTGACTTCACTTCGAAAAGAAAAATAATGAATGCTTACGAATCACAGTTCTTATCTCATAAAAATTATCCTTTTTAATGTCTAATCAAAATCTTGGTATTAATAAGTCTCATTAATAATTAATTGCACTTCAACCTTTAAATGCTAAACTTTTAACTCCTTTCTTACAACCTCAGCCAGACCCACTAGGACACATGGCATCACGACTTAATGGCTTGTATGCTAGATTAGTGCATCTTGATCATAAGAAATTAAGTCAGTCATTGGATCTTTTTAGAATTGTCAGCACTTTAATTTGTGGTCACCTTCATGTTAATGGAACCCACGTCACCACAGGGACACGCATCACTCAGACTTGATTGCTTATGTAGTAGATCTTGCACATCTTTACCGCAAGTCATTAAGTGAGACATTGGATTCATCTGCACTTTAATCTCCATCAAAATTTATGCAACAGGGCCCATGTCACCATAGGGACACGCATCATTCAGACTTAATGACTTATGAGATAGATCTTGATCATCCGATCAAACAGGAACTACATGCTGCTTAACCTTAAACTTATGCTGGACCCGCCATTTCCATGTTTCATCACCACTTAATGAATTATGAGATATATTTTGTGCATCTTGGGACTAATTCATTAAGTGGACCATTAGATTAAAACATATCAGCTCGACACATAATCTTAAATAAAATACTCACAGGCTTTCAAACTTAGGGATTATTAAAGTTCTAAATACTTAGGATAAGTTGAACATGGCCCCATTTAAAATAACACATGGTGGACACATAACTCAAGTTATGAAAAAGGTAATGTAAAAATAGAAACTGCTTCAACACTTAGGGTTTTAAAATGGGATTTACACTTGAAGATTTTTAGACAAGGGTTTCAAAATTTACACATGGCCTTAAAATGAAGCTTGCAGACTGTTAGCACTTTGTCTTGTTGAATCACTATATATCTTATCCATCTTGACTCTCAGACTCCCAATTCCAAATTCATACAGGGAAAAGGCTAATTAACAAGGATATAATCCTTCTACAACAGTTGAAAACACACCCTGCTAATGAACATCATTAACTTTATGCAGAACTTAACATGCCAAACAATAAGCTTAACAAGAACTATTATCAGTGTAATAAGGACATTCATCTTTCTTCTTTTTACAGTGCTAGAAGGTAGAACCTTTGATGAGCATGTTCATCACATTCAGATAGACCAAACCTTGAAAAAACTAAACAAAAATACATTCAGATAGACCAAAGCTTGAAAAAACTAAACAAAAATATTAAGTCTTCTTTGCAGTTGTAAATTCACCATCCTTTACAAAGTCTTCTAACTTTCAATATATAGTTTTTTCCTTAATCATCTTGGAATCCTTAAAAGTCAAGGATGCAACAAGCTTCAGATGAATAAGCTAAAAGATAAATCCTATGACCCATATATAAGGCAAAATAACAGGTGGACTAATAACCACTCTTGTTACAAGATATTTAAAGTAGTTTGTCTTCTGACCACCTGGGCATTTGTAAGTGCTTTGGGGTTGTTCGGTAGCCTCCATCATGATTCAATAATTTTTTGTCCCTTATCTTGTTGATGTAGGATCTTCATCTTTTCCTGTCTCATTCAAACTATTGGGCAACATTGTCATTTGTTTCCTATTGCACATTATCACCTTCTCCTTGATCAACTACATTGTACTTATCCTTCCAGGAGGTATACACCTCATCATTTGGCCAAAAGAAACCAATGACTTCATCTTTTATGCTATTAATCTCATTCTAGTTGACATTTTCTTTCTCAACTTCCTCTTTCCAAAATTCAAATAATGATCTGGCCTTACCGACTATCTCAATAGTTTGAACAAACAAAAGTGTGCTTTCAAAAATAATAATACTTTTGGTTCTTGTTTCCAGCACCTCATTCATTTGTCTATGCCATAATTCTTCATTTTTATCTCACCACTCTCCTTAAAAATATTAGGAAACATCTCATAATGATCCTTTGAATATTCTCTCCTCAAAGCCAGTACCTTCCTAATGATGATGCTTGTCTTTATGTCCATGTCCATTAGCAATTTGAAACAATTATAAGTACCAGTCGATATGATGTCAACATTGTTTTCTTCTTTGGACGTAGTAGAGAAGAATTTAAATTCTACTCTCCTTACCTTCCATCTATCCATTATTGGATTCCATTTATCCTTATCTGTGTTATATTCATTCAATATGCGGAAAATCTTTTTTCCCTATGAATAAATGGCAGTAGGAATTAACTCCTTAGTGCAATGCATGAGAGTGGTATGTATTTTATCAGCATAATTTTTCTCTACCTATGCCTCTACTTCTTTAAATGTTGTAGACTCCTCAATCCATTTCCTCCTTGATTCTTCTAACTTGGTTCTTTCAGTAGTTAATCTTTCTTTTTCTAGTTCCAATTCTGCTTGTTTGGTGGGATTTGATGGCATGGGAGAAAGGGGATAAGTTATACTTGGGCTTGATGATGAGGGCTGGTGAGGATCTTGTGTAATCATCCTTTGAGGAGTAAACTGAGCTATTTGTTTTCCTTCAAGGATAGAAATATTTTTATCTTTTTCATTAGATTTTATCACCTCATCATTATAGGCCTTCATGACCATCTCATACTTTTCCCTCAAGCTATTGAGTTCTTCCTGTTTCTCAGCTACTTTCATGCCAAACTTTGTTGATTCCAGAGTAAGGCTAGTTGCTTCTACTCCTAAGGTGTCTGTCACTCTTCTTACCAAGAGGCTACCTACACGTTCAGCATGATCATCTCCATGAGCTTTCTTATTGTCTTTCCTTTTTATAGACCACATTACCAATGATGTATTGTCTTCACTAAATTTAACACTAGACTGGAGACTCCACTAGTGTGCATTAGCTTGGTCTCTTTTCTAATAGCATCAAAGAGAATGGCATCAGAAAGATCCCACTATGGCAGAATGAGAACTCCTTCTTTCTTTGCCAGTTCTCTGCCTTCTTTAGGAGTGATTTTGTCAAATTTGGCTACCAATTCCTGCTTCACTTCCTTTTCAATGTCATCTTTATCTCTATTAGGTTGATCATTCTGCAACTTCTGACATTTTTCTCTGAATTATTTAATGTGAATTATCCAAAGGAATTGAATAAAGGCTCTTGCCTTAACAAATTGATCATCTGATAAGAATTCATTACTAGCTTTTTTAGTAATAGGATCCAATTCTTTTCCAGCAAACTCAGCTACTGTTAAGTCCATTTGAGCATGTTTGGGTGCCTCTAGCACTCCTTCTTGCAACTCCTAAGTTGTAACAAATATATACCCTATATTTCCCATTTTCACTAATTTTCCAGCAATGGTTTGTTCATCCATGTGCAGGGGAGATTGGGAAGGGGAATAAATATCATCTTGTTGTTTATCTCTTCCTTCCACCCTTTTCCTTTTTGGAGATGGCAATTATTGGGTACTAGAGTCTAATTTCCTCTTCCCTTTTGGATCAGAGGTCTTTTCAACTCTAGGCAGGATTGTGCTATAGCCTCTTTGTTGGTACACCACATATTTCCCTGGTGGAACAACCCTTCCCCGTGAAGCTCTACTCAAAATATCCTTAGCTTTTTCTGGCTCTATTTCTATTACTTTCTTCTTCTTCTGGTCTAGGGATTGCATAATATCTTCAAACATGCTCATCAGGGGCTCTACCTTCTTCACCCAGGGCATAAATTCTTTCAGGGGCTCATATGCTCTATCAAAATGGTGGACAAAATCTAAGGGTTTATTATATGCTAACCACTTTTCCTTCTTTATTTCTTGTTCCATCAAATCAAATTCATTTCTAATTATATCCTCAGGAAAATTAAATTGATGATCTACAGCTAAACACTTAGTTTCCTGAACATATCAATAATTAATCCCTCATTATCTGCACATCTCACCACTGATGTTGCCAACTAATAAGGCTCCAAGTATTTGTCAAATTGGGTCCATCCCCCTATAGTGATAATGAACTGGTGTACTTTTTTTATGGTAGGGAAAATTCTACCTTTCATTTTTCCATTCAATGCTTCCTCTTGTATCCCACCCAGTTTTCTAAGGATTTTTTCCAGACCTATCTTGAGAGTAACCTTGTAAGGGAGGAAATTTGGAGTTCCTCTGAAACTGTAGACCCTGATAATTGTAGAAATAGGGTATAAAATAAAGTCACCTCAATTGTGAAAAATCTGCATCTCTTTAGCATACTCCATTGGTCTCAGAAGTTTTAACACATCTATGTGAATCCTTGGGTTGTCTGTGCATAACAGTGATCTAAGCCTAGAAGAAAAACATCTATCAAAATTGATAAAACTGGCCTCTTTCCTATCCCAAGATAAATCTGTACTCCACAACTGAACTGAAAATTCTTCATCATCGTGAAATCTGATAAGATTCATTTCTTCTTCAAAATAGTCACCATTATTATATAAGATCATGCGTATCATCATATAATACCATCCCATTGGCTTAGCTATCTTAGCCTTTTTTATGCTTACTAGACCTTGATGCATTAAATCACCAATGTGAGTAGCAAATTCATATACAAGAAACAAATGTGGATGCAAAATTTGAAACATCATAAGCATAAAGTGAATGGGCATTGTTGCATCCTCATCTTCTCCTAGAACATGACATAGGGCACTATACATACCTCTATCCTTGACATTAAAATATTCTAATTTTAAGGGCTCTTGTGTGTTAGGGCCTACTACAATTAAACCCCCTATCTTATTGAAACATTCTTTCAAAGGCCCAGTTCTGAAATACTCCCTTTGAGCCTTGTACACTTCTTTGAGCTACTCAAAATCAATGTCATCCATCTTAATAGAAAGGTCACTCAAATTGAAAACTTTTCTAATCTCACCAGCTGTGACACTAAGTAATACATTCCCATTTGTATCTCTCAAAACCCTAGACACCTTATCATAAGCTTTAGCAATTGTAATCAACAAATCTATATCCATAAACACTCTAGGAACTATCAATTTTCCTACATCCAAGTCCCATATGATAGAGTCTGGGATAGGAGCATTCCTTTGGCTGAAAGCAATTCTAAACAGACCTAGACCACTTATATGAACCTTGGAGTCCCTAGCCCATCTTCCTATATCATAGAAACCCTCCCCGACTCTAAAATGAGGATTTATAGGAACTATCTATTTGATTTTTGTTGATTCATTGGTGGACCCATTCAACTATTGTATAAGATCATCACGCACATTTCTGTCCTTGTAATCAATTCTACCAGTGAACTCAATTCTAGGGGCCATTTTTGAAAATAGGGTTTCTTACAGTAACAGTGTCATATTTTATCAACACACTGTTTCTCCTTCATAATTTGAAACCCTACTGCAAGTATGAATTTTAATGCTTCAACAATATGATAACAGAATACTTACCCATTCTACAATTTGTAACACAGAGTGCAAGATCACTGCAACTTTCAGTTTCACTTCAATCTCTTCAGTGGTTATGGCAACTTTGAACTCAAGTAATAACTTATATGCTCACTGAAACCATTTTGAAAACTTTAAATTTGAACCATAGATATCAACAGTATCCCATCCATTGTGTGGCTCTCATCACTTTACTGAAACCACTATTCATCTTGGACACGTGTTAGCATGACTTGATCGATTAAGAATTAGATCTTGTGCATCTTCATCATAAGGCTTTAAGTGAACCGTTGGATCTTCTTTAACCTAACTGCAAGTTACCTTACCCAGCATTTCACTAACCATGGATATAACTTAAACAGGGAGTACACATGTCAACACCACTTAATGCCTTAGACGCTAGATCTTCCTCAACTTTCCTTTAAGTTATTAAGTCATTCATACGATCCTTTTGAAACTGCATCCTCTTTATTTCATACTTGCGCTGTACTGGGCCTACCACTGCCACACGTCAACATGACTTAATGACTTATGATATAGATCTTGATCACTTTATCACCCATTATTTAAGTCAACCATCGGATCAATCTTGACTTGTCTGCACTTTAATATCCTTCTTTACGACCTCAGTTAGACACGCGTCAATGCCACTGAATGCCTTAGACACTAGATCTTGCCCATCTTTACCTTAAGGCATTAAGTCCACTATTGGATCAAATGGAATCTTACTGTGGTTTATCAAACAGCTTTTCACCAATCTCGAGTCTGCCAAGACACATGGCATCACAACTTAATGCCTTATATGTTAGATTGTGCACATCTTGAGCATAAGTAATTAAGTCAGTCGTTGGATCTTTTTCAAACTGTCAACACTTTAATCTAGGGTTACCTTCATGCTAGTGGGATCCACGTCATCTCTAGGACATGCATTACTCAAACTTGATCACTTAAGCAGTAGATCTTATGCATCTTTACCATAAGCAATTAAGTCAGCCATTGGATTCATCCACAGTTTAATCTCCATCAAAAATTTATGCAACAGGGCCCACATCACCATCTTGGACACACATCACTTTGACTTAATGACTTTCTTGATAAATTTAAATCATCTTGAGACTACGTCATTAAGTGGGTTGTCTGATCAAACAAAATTTGCATGTCTTTTACCTTCAAAACAGCCATTGTGTATCTTCGTAACCGTTAGCCATCGACCCTCCTTTTAGCATGTTGATGTTATGCAAACTGTCATCACAAAATGGTCATCAATAAATGACACATAGCACCCAACTTGACACGTTGTCCTATCGGTAATACGTTATGTTTTGAATATTTTCCAATATATATTTTTTATACTATAAATGCTTTTTTTTACTCACCAATATATATATTTTATACTACAAATATTGTTTTTTATTCGCCCATATATATTTTATATACTATAAATACTATTTTTTATTCACCAATATATATTTTTTATACTATAAATACTATTTTTTATTCACCAATATATATTTTTTATACTATAAATATTGTTTTTTATTTGCCCATATATATTATTAATACTATAAATACTAGTTTTTATTCGCCAATATATATTTTGGTAGTTCTGAAACAAAAACACAATTCGCCAAATGAGATTATTTTTTTTCTTTGAAAAGAAAAAAATTCTCCAATAAAATTAATAATTTCCTCTGTAGTTTTCTAAATTTTGTCAGTTTTTTACACCGTTTTTGAAGGGGGGGTTTCCTTAAAGATTACCTTGCTAGGTATAGAACATTGACAGAGAATTGTGACAGAGTTGGTCTCTAAGTTTTGGAGATAACTTGGATGCAAATACAAGTTATGATTTGCGAGTTTAAGATGTGGTAGAAGACATGTTGGAGAATATTACTTGTGATTTTTGGTTTGTTGTGTTCTTAGTGACGTCAATTGAAGCATGTGATCTTGCAAAGATCTATTCTTGGATGACTACAATGATAAAACATGTTTAGAGGATGGCGAGAGTGGAATATGGATCTTGGAGTATAATTGATGAGTTGTAATTGATGTTTACTTGTGTAAGGTATTGTTTGCATCTTAGAAAGGGTCTATATAATTGTTTGTACATTGGGGAAGTCTTAAAAGGCTGACCTAATTGTCTATTGTAAGCTTGTATAAAGAAGAGTTGTTTCTTAATGAGATAAAAGGAAAGAGGAATGTGAAATTTGCGAGCTTGTATTTGTGAAGTATGTTGGATGTAGAGCAGAGATAGTGATTGTGATGAATTTTATTGGAATTGTTTAAGAAAAGCAAGTTTCTATCAGTCAATTCATTAGTTAATGTTACTTCTATATCTGCATTTTGGACAGTGAGTCTAGAAGGTGGATTTAACCTTCACATTGGGCAGTGAGCCTCTTATTTTTTCTTGACTCCTAACAGGGTCTATCCTTTAACAAGAACTGTGTATTGTATGTTATAATAAGCTCCTAACAGGGATACAATACTTTTAGTGCATTATTTGTGGGTGCTAATTCCCACTGGGGTTTTTCCCTTAACAAGGTTTCCTCAAAAATAAGTTCTAGAGTTATGGTGTTGCATTTGATGTGTTTAGATTTTCATTAAGTAATTGGTTTATAAAGTTTAAATTTTATTAAGGACACTCTTTAGCATTATAAGTGGTTTTAATGTATCATAAGGGGTCATAATGGGTCCTAAGTGGTCCTAGGTCCCCTTAGGATCCATTGCAACCCCTTAGGACACATTAAGGCCTCTTAAGACCCCTTCAAACACATTAATCATTGTAGGACACACTAATGAACTCTAATGCATACTAGTGTTTAATAAGGGGTTTTAATGGGTTCTAAGTGGTCCTGGGAACCCTTAGGACCCATTAGGATACATTAGGACTCATTAGGACCCCTTAGAAAACATTAGTAGTCATAGGACCCATGAGAGAGAGAGAGACCCTAATGTATGCTAGGACCCCTTAAGACACCTTAATATATACTAGGACCCCTAAGATGTATTCTTAGGGTTCCTAAGGGGTCATAAGGTGTCTTAAGGGGTCCTAACACCCATTAATAGGTCCTACAATGCCTTATGACACCTTACAACCCATTAGGAAGCCTAAGAGTAAATCTTAGGGCTTGTAACGCGTCTTATGGTGTACTAAGAAATAGTAATATGTCCTATGACCCCTTAAGACACATTAATATGTACTAGGAACCCTAAGATGTATTCTTAGGGTTCCTAAGGTGTCTTAAGGTTTCTCAAGGGGTCCTAGGACAAATAAATGCATCTTACGATCACTTATGACCCCTTATGACGCCTAAGAGTACATATTAAGGGTCATAAGGTGTCTTAAGGGGTCCTATGACCCATTAATGTGTCCTTCAACCCCTTATGACCCTTACAACTCCTTAAGAAGCCTAAGAGTACATCTTAGAGGTTGTCAAGTGTCTTAAAGCCCATACAAGGACCCATTAGTGCATCCTACAACCCCTTAGGAAGCTTAAAAGTATATCTTAGGGGTTGTAAGGGGTCTTATGGTTTCCTAAGACACATTAATGTGTCATATGACCCCTTACGACCCCTTAAGCCCCCTAAGATTTACTCTCTCTCCCTCTCTCACACATAAACTCTCTCTCTCTCTCTCTCTCTCCCCCCACCTTCTCACTCTTTGTGTCTCCATCCTTGAGGATTTTGTTATGGTTTACATAGTGTGTGCATGTTATAGGGCATACACGCTATATAAACCATAAATTTACAAAACACTAGCGCACTATAGAGTGTGCGCACTTTTAAATACATTGAAATTTGCCAAGCCTAAGGCTTGGATTTTCCTTGGAGATCCAACTCAAAATCTTGGAGGATTCAAACAGGTCTGAGACTTGTTTTCCAACAAACCTACAAAAAAATAACATTTTTCTTGTGTTGTCCTCGTCGGGTTTGCACGTGGTTCAATAATGATAAAATAAAATGGCATTATATTTTAGATCTCTCTATTATATATCTAACCATATAATTTATTTTGAATTCTCATTATGTTAAGCTTTTTAGCTCTAATTTCTTTTGTAAGTATGTCCATTTTTTGTTAAAAACCAACGTGTATTCATTTGGGCTTAGATTTTGGCTCGTTCATTGAATTGCAAAACAAATTACATTTTCAAAAACTAGACTCCATTCTACACACTTTCAAAAAAAATAAGTTTTGATTTTTGATTAGTTTTCAATGATTTCTAGTGGGAGGACACAAAAATTTCACATTTTCAAGATGTGTCCACTTCGGAAAATCGCAAAAATCATACTTTCATCAAAACATTGGTAGAAAATCCAGAATAAACTAGGTGGTGTTAGCTAATTTCTCACTAGAGCAATTAATTTTTTTTTTTTTTAAATTACATTTTAGGGGGAGCAAATGAGACGCTATGTTATGTTTTTTCACAAAAGATAGGACCACTTTTTGTTCTCCCCCTTTTTGAGGGCCTTAGTCTCTACTGTTTCTAGAAAATAAATTAGTAGTTTAGAAACTAAATTCAAAGTATAACAACTCTTGTTTTTTCCACATTTTTAAATTTTGAGTCTAACTATCCTTAATTTCTTGTTGAAGTTCAGAGTTTGCTGATTTTAGAAAAAAAAAGAGTCGCATCTTATACCCCCTTTTGGGTCCCCTATCTTTGTGCACTTACCCTACTACAGAGGGTACTTGTTTTTTTCTGAAGGTTGATGACATTTAGTTATGGCATAGAAGGTTTTTCCATATAAATTTTGATAACATTGTGAAAGCAGGTATGACAAATACAGTTAGAGATTTACCAAAAAATGTGAAACCCTATAACACCATGTGTAGAGAGTGTGTGATGGGGAAACAAACTAGAAGCAATTTTTAGAGAAAATCTTACTAAGCAAAGGGGAGGTTGGATCTGGTACATACAGATCTTTGTGGTCCTACAAGAACAAGATCTTACTATGGAGAAATATATTTTATACTCTTTGTTGAGGATTATTCTAGGATGATGTGGGTTGCATTTGTTAAAGAGAAGTCTGAAGCTTTTGATAAGTTTAAGATTTTCAAAGCAAAAGTTGAGAATGAATCAGGTCTAAAGATAAAATGTTTGAGGTCAAATAAAGGTGGAAATTTTACATCATATATGTATAATATCTACTTCAAAGATCATGGAATATACAAACAAATATCATCTCTGAGTATACCATAGTAGAATGTGTTGACGGGGTTTTGCTGACCGGGTCCGCCAACAGTCATAAGTTGTCACCGGGTTCCGGGGAGATCGGCCAACTCCGCCTGCAAAGGTTGTCCAGGGGAAACAAATCCTCTGGGCCTTCAAGCACCTGGGTGTCGGGTCATGACGGTGCAGGGCTTAGTTGGGAGAGGTGACTGTTTTCGAGGGGGATAGCTGGTTTCTTCAACTCATCGTCTCCGGAGATTCGATCAAAGTAAGGGTTTTCCCGGGCATTCTACACTTAGAAAATAAAATGAAAAAGATCCTGCAGGGTTAGAATCATTTCATCTAACTACAGTCATGTCAAAATGTATGAAACATCAATAATACTCTGGTAAACTACACTAAATACCGAAGGAACACATAACCATCAGTTAGCATTTTATCAGTAGCGGGAATAAAGAGGTCGTTAATCTACTTTAACATACCAGAGTAAAAGACATAAATAACATTAAAACATGAAATACCATTAACTCAGAAGTAATAGTGCCAACAATATCATTGCCAAGGATCCTTCCTTCTTCATTAATATTCAGTCCAGCAAGCACTGGTGCATGATACAATGATGGCTCCAGGGGAGCATGTAACTACCAAGAACAGAACAATGGAGCATTGAGCTCTGCAACTAAAACCGGAAATTACTTTGCTATTGCTATGGACAACAAAATCATCAATTTTTCCGACCCTTGGAAATGGGCCGATTCACCTATTTATACAACTCTTCTAACCCTAACCCTATTTTACACATTTCAATAAAATACAATACCCGGGGGCCGGTACTACCTGCGCCACCCTACAAAACACCTGGAGACGGAATAGGTCTGTCATGTCAGAAGAATAAGATAAGAATATACATCAGAAGAATCGGTCTCGAGAAGAGAGTTGCAAAGGAGAAAGAAGCAAGTAGGTCCTTCAAGGACCGAGGCTACACGCCTCATAAATGGGAAATGTGGCTCCCTGTCTTCAATGTGCCAGATATACCCTTGAGCGGTGCCTTGAGAAGACCACCCTGTCAGAAGGCCAACTACCGAGCTGACGCCCCTTGATGTGCCCAACTACCTTCTGACAGTCTTATTAACCACTTCTGAAAGTGACCGGTCGGCCTCGGGGACCAGGACACGGATCACTTTAAAGAATACAAAATTTTGGATCCGGAACTCTGGGATCCGGGAACTTATGTTCCGAAAAAGAATAAAGAATACTCAATGTGAGTTTTTCCCTGACCTCCAGAGAAAGCTCAAGGCTACTTATTATCGCTGAAGGCCTGAAGGAGGCGAGAAATGCCATCTTCATCTACACTCTTCAGGCTGGCCCTTCTGTGCCTGGCTACTTCAACTTGTTCCCCCAGGTCTGGAACATTCCCTTTGAATACGTCCACCGTCCTTGCCGCGTCACGGCCCTTAAGTATTATTTCAGTTAATTTTTCCATTTGGGCCTCGTCTATCCCCTCCAGGGATTGATATCGGGATTGCATTATTTTATCAAAACTCCCCAAAACTGAATCTTTGGGGGTGTACGTATCTGTACTAAGGGGATCAGCCCCGAAAATCTTTATTACATAAGAATTGAATAAATTAGAAGGATATTTTACATTGTGTACCTTCTCTTGCAAGGATTCTACCAGTTTCTTGGTTACCTCCAATGTGAGGTCAACTCTGGCGTGCTAAATCCTTACAAAATATAATGATTCCTCACCCAGAATTCCAGATTCAGAAATCATGTCTTCTCCCAAGGTGAGGAGCTCTTCGAGCTCTACCTTCCACGCTTGGTAATTTTCGGTGTCACTCTCCAACTGCTCAATGAGTGCTTCTGCCTGATGGACAACTTGTCAGGCTGTGTATAAGTTTGGGAGAGTGGACGTTAGGAAACGCCAGGTGTTTCCTATCTGTAGGGTGACCCATTCATCTACTGCTTGGGCCTTCTTTTCATTACTCGTGGGGAGTCTATGTCACTCTGCAGTAAATCCTCTGATGTGGAGGTCTCTAGAGGGGCAGCATTTATGGGTCTGGCCAGCTCGGTAAGCAACCCCATAAGGTTTGCATTCTTCTCCTTTTTAGCTTTGAGCCTCTGGGCCTCCTTTTCGTATCGGGCTTCAACTTCCCTAGCTGCCTCCTTAAGCAATTCCACCTCACCTTGCTTCCCTCTTTTACCCAGGGATACCTCTACAACGTCTTAATCTGCGGGGTCTGCAGTTGCTTCATCGGCGCCTGGGGGAGGTGTTGCCACAACGGCAACTGTTTCCCCACCCGGCCCAGTTCAAAGAGTGTGGACTATCTGAGCTTTCTTTATTTTCGGTGGGGCTTGTATCTGGGCCATCATCTCGGCCAGGGAGAGAGGAATCACCGGAGCGGACTGAACCTTTCTCTTTTTTCTTTCTATCAGCCACTAGGGTGGGAGAGGTGGCCTTCCTGCCAGAACTTGTTCTCCTGATTCTTTCCCAGTACCTGGTGGTTGTTGTTCCTCAGTGTCGTGGACCTCATCTGTCCTACCTGCTAGAACTTCTCCTACAGCAACATTCTTTTCAACCTCCATCTCCTCAGCCTTGTCCTGTATGTCTATCATTGGGTCTGGACCTTGGTAGGCTTCTTCGGGGATTTCCTCTTCTAGCTGCTTCTCTTCTTCTTCTTCTTCTGCCAAAATTTCTTCTTCTGTCGGCAGCAGGGGAGGTATCGGGCCAAGATTTAAAGTTTGGGCCGCTGTGATAACCTGTCCGAAGGTTGCCCCCAGGAGTGGCCTTGGGAACGTGGCAGCTGGGTTTATAGTTATTCCCGGAGGTTCAGTTCCCCTAGCGGATTCCATTTGTTCACCTGTCTTTAGTTGGTCCACTCCCGGACCTTGCGCCTCTTGAGCCCCGGAGATAATTTTTGGTCCCGGCTCCTTTTCTTCTATCTCCTGCTCTTGCTCTTGCGCAAGTTCCTGTTCCAAGTCCTCTTGGTCTACAGCCCCAGCTTGTTTCTCTGGGACTTTTGTCCCTGCTTGTGTATCATCCCCTTGCAAGTTGCCAAAATCATCAGTTGCAAATACATCATCAAATTCCTCTTGCAGAGGGGGACTGGCTGGGACTCCTACAGGCTTTGCCTCTTTCTCTGGTTCCGGGGAACTAGAGGAGAGGATCTCTACTTCTTGGGGGAGGGATTTCCTTGGCGCTAGTTCTACCTTGACCTGATTGACGTGCTTCCTCTTCCTCCTGGTGATCAAAGGTGGCCCCGCATCGGCTATAGCTACTGCCTCCATGGGATCCACCCCCGTTGCCTTGACCATTAAGGCTGCTAGCGACAGAGAGGATGGAGGATGAATTGGTCCGGCCATGAGCGGGGGAGTGGAAAGCCTCGTTATTAACTGCTCCCTCATTTGCTGGGAGGCTACCATAGATTTCTTGATCTGTTCTTGTATCGGGACTTCTTGCGCCGAGGGGGTTATAGCTATTCCCTTTCCTTTGTCTGCGCCTTGTGAAGAAGTCCTGGCCCCTGGGGTCAATCTTAGTACCGGTGGTGGAGTCACCTTAGGTGCCGGTCGGGGAGTTTGACGCATACTCCCGGGGCATACCCTTTTAAAATAGGCATGACTTCTCTCGACCACCTCCCGAGTGAAGTCCTCAATTGTGGGCCCCTCCTGGGCGGCCCAATCCATTGCCGGTAATGCCATTTTATCGATCCCCTTTTCTTTGTACTAGGGATCTATGGTGGGCGCGGTGTTAGAGAAGCCCGGAGGGAATCTCTAGAGATTCAGTTTCTGCATTAATCCAGCCGTCATTCTGTCGTAGTGACTACTCTGGAAATCTACATCATCCTGGCAATCAGCCCAAAAGTCCTCCATATATATTTCATGGGGCTCCGAAGCCCGGGGCATTGCCGTTGCAATTCGGCCATGCAAATCAAAATTTCTCTACGCCAGATAGAATTCTTGCAAGTTATAACTTTTCAACTCATTGTCTGCCTCCCTCGCGGCGGCCAGACTGCAGGTGTACTTCCCACAAGTGATTGGGAATGAGACGTTGGGGACCTTCTTGAGGGCAAAGAAGGTGTGCAACTCCAGCATTTGTCTGCAATATTCCAACAGCACGATCTTGTCCCCACAATGCTTGGGCAACAAGTAGGGCTTCCCAGAGAAGCCGGCGACCCTAATGTATGTATGCTGCTAGAATTGGATATAGTAGTGCCCATAACTACTAACTAATTTTATCACCTCAGCAGATAGGCGGTATCCGGCATCCCGGGTGGGTGTGAGCAGGTGGTAATAAATGAACGCATCATTCACCTGGCAGAAACTGGGGAAGCTGGCCTCCCATTGAATTTGTAGGAAATAGTCCCACGGTGCTTTATGTCCCGGGCCAATCCTGAGTACTCCGTCAGTGAGCAGGCCATTGGAATGGGGCCTCTGCTGGGCCAGAGCCCAGAAAACATAAGAAGACATCTAGAACTTCTTCTTCTGGTTCAACTGCAGGAACTGGGAGTCGACATGGTTGGAGATTATTGTCGCCCAGTCAAAAAATTCTCCCTTAGTGGAGATGCCGAGGAGGTAATAGTACATCCATTTGGTGAACTCCTGGGCAGAGGGTTGCCCAAATACCCAGGCCAATGCTATCATCCCCATCTGGATGCTCTCCTTGAATTCAGAGCGGGGGATATCTATCTTCATTCTCTTCGGGTCCCTCTTTGGGGACTTGAGCCAGTTGGTATTCATATATACCTGGGCCGCATCTTCCATTTGCATAAACTGTTTCAAGGCGTCAGTCCTTGTGACCACCGTGGCCCTGTCAAATTCTGGGATACCCAGGCCTGCTTGGAAAGTGACTGGGTCGAGGGACACCAGTGGTGTGGGGTATCCCATGGGTTC
This sequence comes from Thuja plicata, assembly GCA_018584345.1. Taxonomy (NCBI): domain Eukaryota; kingdom Viridiplantae; phylum Streptophyta; class Pinopsida; order Cupressales; family Cupressaceae; genus Thuja; species Thuja plicata. Next base: position 3,396,137 of record MU223366.1, on the reverse strand, counting down.
TGCAGCTGCGAGCATAACGGCTCAGACAGAAGAGTTATAGTTGGCAGCCAGGGTTAGAAATAGCTCTGGAGACTGCACGGAGCATGGGAAGCAAGCTGCCTGGAGGATTCCAGAACCCCCGATGTTGATTGCGATTTTGTCTCCAGCCTGTCGCTGGATGTGCATTATCTTTACCAGGGCCTGCATTTCTGCCCAAGTCCTGACACTGGCATCGGTCATCAGTTTTACCTTGGACTCAATCTTTGAGCCCACAATCTCATTATCTTGTACAAACTTCATGGTGAGGGGCAGTTTTGCCAGGGCCTTTTCCATTTTTGACTTTGCTGCTACCCTAGTCTCTGTTGTGGTTGGTAGTTCCGAACTTCCGGGAGGAGATGATGCGGATGCTTCAGACATATTTGGAAGATAATTCCGGGAACTTGCAAGACAAAGCGACCGTCAGAACATGTTTATCAAAATAATTATTTTGGGGTCCGAAAAATCTTACCACTGTGATGTTTGCCTTCCTAAAAAGTTAGTATTATGCAAAGGTAACAGAAAGCAAAACACATCATGAACTTAAGATTTTCAATATACGTCCGGGTCCAGGAAATTTTGTAACACTTTAGTAAAGACACGGGACAGATGGTGGTGAGAGGCCTGAAGCCCGGAGAAATGACCGTTAACTAAGAATACGAAAAGGCAAGTTGTCAAACCCACGTGGACGCCACGTGCGTTGGCATTAAATAGACGTGATGGCGATGACGGCGGAGCCAACTGTCTGAATGCATGAAAAGGGAAAGCCACTTGGCTAGAATTGATTGCGCGCATGGGACGTAAATGAGGTTCTGAAAGCCTTGATGAAGGAGAGAGAAAACTGCCTGCTTGAAACCGGCCAAGAGCCGAGTTTCAAACAGGTGGTTTTCTTCCTCGAAAGCGAGTTTGAAGGCAAAAACCATAAGCAAAGGCGACTCGACCAGCTTGTTGAGTTACCTGGAAGGATATACACAAAGCTAAGAGATATATACAAAGAATAGAAGGATATATACAGGGGTTTTATACAATTATTATACATGAATATACATCGCGGGACGACGCCCGTGAGAAAAACCAGACAAGGCAGAAATGGGTATATACAATATGTACACTATTTACAAAAAGCCCAATATTTACACTATTTACAGACAAACAACTTCTGCACAGAGGGTGGACAACCCTCTGGCAGAGCCGACCCACCAACGAACGGCAAAAAAAAATAGAAACAAAGGATTGAACAAGACAGAAAGACAAAACAAAACCAGGCAAACAAAAGCAAAACAAAAACCAAAGAAAGCAAGGGAGGAAAATAGGAACACCAACCTGAGAACACAGAAGGCAGAGGAAAGGAAGGATTTAACGCGCGAGCTCTGCAACAGCTCAAGTTGTCAATAGGTCAGAATCACCACCACGGAGCACCTGCACTTGCCTAAGAGTGACTGAAAATCACTAAGCTCTGATTACCATAAACTTCCTGCAAACGCTCTGTTAATCGCTCTGAAATTGCTCTTTCACTCTAAGGGCTCGAAGGTTTTAATCGCGGTAAGTGTGAAAATGACAGATAATTTCTATTTATACCCGCGGTAAAAGGCAATCCTCCTCCTTCCAAAGATCTTCAAACAGGAAAACCTCTGGACTCCGGGTCTGAGGATTCCTCGTGATGATATCCATAAGAACATCATGGAAAAAAATTCCAGAGCCCGGAATCCAGTTTCCGACAAGAGACAACCTCCGGGACCAGAGTCCCAGAGGAGAAAACCAAACAAAAAAATGACACACCGGGGAAGAAAACCCTGGAGAAAGAAAACAAAAGGGAAAGGAAGACAAGGCAAAGTGAAAGCAAGTAAAAGCAAAAAGGGGGACCCAACATTTTGCACACAAAATGTAGGGACGGGGATGCAGGGCATAAAAAATGGTGACTATCTGGGACAAATGCCTCGGTGCATTTGAGAACTAAAGAATCTCTGGTTAGCAAAACTGGAACAAGCCATTTTCCAAAGTGTCTGACAGGCAAAGGGCAACATACCTGAGAGAATCCAACCACGCAGGAGCCAGTCTGTAGTCTTTCATCAGTGGTGTCATGTGTGCTTTGGAAGGGAATCAAGCTGATGACTTTTGGGGAGGAGTAGAGAAGAGGTACTAATCACATCGAACCAGTCATCAATTTGCTCGTTTCCCCCGGAGACCAGAGTTTTATCTTGCCTTTTCTTGTTGTTATTTTATTTATTTCTGGGTGGGGAAGGCGGTACTTATTTCACCATTAAACTTAAGCTTAGCTAATTTTAATGGCGATACTTCTTTCACCTATCCAGCTATATTTAGGTATTTGAAGAGGGGATAAAGCTCCAGACTCGGGAGGGATCTCTTTAGATTTTCAGACGTGGGTCAACCAATCAGTACAGCCAATCTACCCTTGGTGTGTCCGATTACTTGTTCCCTGGATTATTATTCTGTTCACTGATTACCAGACTCCCGGAAAGAACACCCAATGGAAATTTCTCAAAATGTGCCATGACCCATAAAACAAGACCTGGAGACTGGGTCGATTCCGCCATGCTAAAGATAGATTCTAAAGTTCACCATGCCGTAGACACTGTACCGGAGGCCAAAGTTATGCGAAGCATTCCCATTCCTGCAAGATGGAGAAAAACACTGGGACCGAAAAGAAAACCAAAAGCGAAAACAAAAACAACCAAAGGGGGACTTCCCTGGAGGACATTCGACAAGACTATTTACAAGGTAGAGTACCTCGCAACGAGATACCTGGAAGAGACATATTTACAAGAGGATATTTACATATAATACAACTTCGGAAAAACTTACCCTCATTCGAAATAGTGTTTTAGAAACTGCCCATTAACAGGCAGTGCGATAGGTTCCCCAGTTAAAGTGTTGAGGTGGTAAGTATTTGCCGCACAGATTTCTGAAATTAGATATGGTCTGAGCCAGAGCCGCTGGAACTTGGTATGTTTTCCTTTCTTCTCCCGGGCCTTGTCCCACAACAGGACCAAATCCGAGATCTGAAAATCTTTATATTGGGCTCTTCTGTCAAACCATCTCTTTACCACTGCTTGATGATGCGCGAAATGTTCAAGGGCTGCGTCTCGTTGTTCTTCCATTCGCACCAGATTCAAAAGTCAAACTTCCACGATGTTGTCCCTGTTGTTGAATTCCTGCGTGAACTGTAACACTGGGATCTGTAGATTGACTAGAAATACAGGGTTCTGGCCATAAACCAGGTGGAATGGTGATGTTCCCAGGGCGGCCTTAATACGAATACAGTCTGCCTAGAGGGCAAATTTTAGCTTTTGATGCCAATCCCAGGGATTTTTTTCTAACAGGTGTTTGATCACTTCGAGCAGATTCTTGTTTGTTGATTCAGCAATGCCATTTCCCTGGGGATAATAGTTGCTGGAGAACTTCAGAGTGATCTTCCGATTGTAGGTCCATTCGAGTAGTTGTGCTGAAGAAAATGTCAGACCATTGTCACATACTAAAGTGAAGGGCATTCCAAACCGTGTGACGATGTTTTCTTCTAAGAACCTGATAACTACGTCCGCCGTGTTTTTTTTGCAAGGAATAGCCTCAGACCACCGAGTGCAGTAATCAGTAGCAGTCAAAATGTATCAGTGGTTGGCAGACGAGTTGGGGTTAATTTCCCCGATGAAGTCAAATTCCCATTGGGAAAAGGGTCTAGCCTCGTAGACTGGTTATAGAGGCATAGCGGGGTTACGCTCATGATGTGCCGCAGTTTGACAGGTATGACATTTCCTAACATGAGCGTAAATGTCTTTGAAGATACAAGGCCAATAATATCTAGCCTGAAGGATCTGATGGGTAGTGGCGTCGGCTGAACCATGCCCTGTTCCAAACTGTCCATGAAATTCATTGATTATTCTTACAACTTGGTCTCTGTCGATGCACCAGAGGTACACCCCCTCATAATTTATGCGGTAAAGCATGGAGTTTTTGATCATGAAGTGCGCACTTTTCATCCGCAAAGCACGGCGTTTGTGGGGAGGAAACCCCTCCAGACACTTGTTATTTAGTAACAAATATACCAAATCGGTATACTACGGGTCTTAGGTGATCGACTCCACTACGTAAGTTTGGCATTCTATGCGGGGAGTCTCTTCTGCCATCGCCCGACTTAGTCCTTGGCCTCAGACTATTTTCATGGGCTACATTTCTAAGTCATATTCCTGGAGGATGGCCATCCATTTCCCCCGTCTTTCACCCAATTCACTCTGCATCAGCAGAGACTTGACGGACTGGTCCGGGATGATAGCGTGTACTTTGCTCCGGAGGATGTAATGCCAGAATTTCTTCACGGTGCGAACTAGAGCAAAGGCCTGCTTCTCTAGTGGAAAATACCAGACTTCGACATTCTTGAAGGGGGAGCTCATGAAAGCTATTGGTCGTTCCTCCCCTTCAACCTTTTGGGTCAGCACTGCCGCAGCGGAATGCAGCGAAGCAAACGAGTAAATATAAAACAGAAGGGAATAGTCTGGACTAGCCAGGACCGGTGCCACCGTTATGGTCTATTTGATCTAGGCGAATGCCCGCTTTTCTTCAGGACTCCACTCAATCTTGGTATCTTTCTTCATCATTTCATTGAGCGGTTTAACTATTTCTGTGAATCCCATGATGAATCGTCGTACGAAGTTGATTTTTTTGAAAAAGGATCGCATTTCTTTCTTGCTGCCAGGCATCTGTAGATTCAACAATGCCTCAACTCTATCAGGGTCTATGGATATACCCTTCTCAGAGATAATATGTCTAAGCAACTTCCCCTTAGTGACCCCGAATATGCACTTCTTAGGGTTGAGGGATATTCCATACCGGCGACACCTCTCGCAGATCTGAGCGAGGTGGGTGGGGTGATCACGCCTGTCCCGAGAAAAGATAGTCAAATCATCCATGTAGATGATTATGCATCGATTCATGAGGCCCTCGAATGCAATATCCATGGCCTTTTGAAATGTAGCCCCTGCGTTGATCAAACCGAAGGGCATTCTCCTGTACGCAAACATTCCCCACTTGGTGGTAAACGATGTTTTCTCTCTATCTTCATACTTGACCATGACCTGGTTGTACCCTGAATATCCATCCAGGAAAGACATCATCTGGGATCCATTTACTATCTGCAACACCTCATCCAACGAGGGGAGAGGGTGATTATATTTTTTAGATGCCTTGTTCAAATTCTAGAAATCCACGCAAAGGCAGATTTCGTCATTCTTCTTCCTTACAGGGACCAGGTTGGCAACCCATGTAATGTGCCAGATTGGGAAGATTATCCGGGCTGACAGTAGTTTTTCTACCTCTTGACGTATCAGAGGCTCTATCAAGGGGTTGACTGGTCTTTTCTTTTGTTGAAAGGGCTTAGCGTCTGGTTTCAGGGGAATAGTGTGGGTCATGATAGATGTATCATACATTTTTAAGTCTTCATATCCCCAGGGAATTACATCAATATATTCTCGGAGGACCGCGAGAATCTTCTCCTTCTCCTCAGGGGAGTAGGAGGTACCAATGATGATCTTTTCTTCACCGGGCTGGCCGATGTTAACCTTTTCAAACTTTCCTCCCTCGGGGGAGGATGACACCATCTCACGGGCCTGAGGGTCCGAGTCGAAGATTCGTTCTAATGCAACCATGCCCTTAGGGATGGTGTTAGTGGGCAAGTCCATGATCCCATCGTCTTCACCACCCTGCCCAGTATCGTCATGGTCTCGCTCCTCTACTATTTGATCCTCAAAGACACCAACGTTGGCCATGAAGGCCAAGATATGCTAATCTTCCTCAAAAACCTGAAAGTGGGTGACATTGTCTGGAATGGACGGGGTGGGGACCATCTCAACTGAAAATCTCCAGAGTCATGAGCCAACCATTGGCTCAAGTGTGCTGGCAGAAATGGCAAGGGCGTCTAGGACATAATTTTGTCACCGTGGAATGAGGTCAATGCCAAAGGCATCAAAATATTTGATAAGGCTCGAAGCCCGATTGCGATATGCAGCCAGCCTTTTGTCATGACATGTGTATTGACTCTAGACTTGTTTAACAATCAATTCTGAATCACCCAAAGCCCGGAGGCGGGTGATACCTTTCCTTAATTCGAATAAGAGTCCAAGGACCAAAGTCTTATACTCCATGACATTTTTTGTATAGTTAAACTATAGCCTGTAGGACGCGAGGAAGGATTTCCCTCGTGGGCTGATTAATTCTACCCCGGCCCCACAGCCCTGTTTGGATCTTGACCCATCAAACTTAAGGGTCCATAAGTCATTATTCGTAATCTGGGGCTGGGGAGTGGGAGTTTTCTTTGGATTATCACTGGGAGACTTGGGGATTTCCTCCCGGATTTCTGGCGTGAAAGTGGAATTTTCCTCCAGAGTTTGGGTTTGGGATTCTTCGGGGGATGGCGCCAAAGGAGCACATCCCACAGGGACACTGGGTCCCAGGGAATCAGTTGCATGCTGTTTATTCCAGAGGGTATCAAGGTGCCAGTTAGCGATCAAAAGACATGGCCCACACTCAAGTTCTGAATGTTTCTGGTAGTGTACATGACACCAAGTGCCAGACAAGAGTGTGGCCAGGGATGCGGTGGAGTCTTGAGAGTTGACTTCAACTCTCATTTTTTCTTCTAAGTCTTGTGCTCTCTCTAGCATGACGGGATCCTCTCCGGTGGTGAAATCAAATGTTAAAATTTCAAAAGGTTTGTACACCCCCAGAGAAGTCTCTGTGAAAAGGACTTCATTGACCTTCCCAATCTCAGTAAGGGCCTGTTTCATCTGGGGTTCACTTTTGACCCAGATCTGATTTGATTCTCCCTCCTGTGAAAGCCATAAATGCATGAAGTCAGTCGAGAAGTATCCGTTCAAGGACTTAGAACAATTTTGACTTAATAACATCCCATAGGTCTCTGGGATGTCCACCACTTGGATGTCAATGATGCTGGCTATCCTGGGGTCCTGGATAAGATGTATCCGGATGTTCTTCAATTCCCCCACCATTTTCATAGCAGTCTTATCCAACTGGATTACTGCACCGTTAGACGAGGTGGGGTTTAGTCCGAGCTTCTGAAAAATGGACAAGGGCATAATGTTACCCAAAGCCCCAGAGTCTACTAAGCAGTTGTGTATATTTTTGCCTTAAATGTTCAGGCCTAGTAGGAAGGGAGGATCCTCATTGTTTCCCCGGAAGACAACCGCATTAGCATCTTCGAAGGAGACAGTCTTGGGTGGGTGGCTAACTGCTTTCGGGTTCCCTAAGAGCTTCAAAAGGGACTTCTTCTGCTCGGGACAATTTAGCAAGACCTCCATCAAGGTCATAGAGGTGGTGGTCTATTCTAACGCCTTCGTGATGTCGAATCTTCCTCCTGAGAACTGGCGATTTTCCTCTGTGAGATCTTTTGCTTGGTTAGAGCTAGGACCTTTTGGAGGTACGGGTCGATCAGTCAGGTTGTTCTGGGGAGGAGGAGTGTCTTTGATGGGAGGTGTAAGCGTGTAAGCTGGTCCTTTACCCGCCTGGCTCCAGGTATTATATGGAGCCCGTGGGTTAGTAAAGGCATTGGCCTCGAAAGGCGGGATGGATTCGTCAAAGAATCCCTGCAGTTCAGATTCTTCTTCATCTTCTCCAGAAGTTTCGAAGAAGATGGTGTCGCAGGTGAAGGCACTGTGGGTTGTCTCCTCGACAAGGGGTTCTGGAGGGGTAGTATCATGCGACTGTTGCCTGTCCAGTTGGGAGATCATGATAACTTTCTCCAAAGTGGCACAATTCACCTCATTGTGTGAACCTGTATCGTGTAATCTACACCAGTTAGTCATGGGCTGGAAGTCTGTGACTGGTTTAAAATGGAATGGTCCGGCACCGCTCTGGTTGGTGTTTTGGTTCAGAGGTGGGCCTCCGGTGTTAGCGTTATTATTCCACTATTGTTGGTTGGGCTTAGGCCCGTTGTTAAAGTTTCTTCCCCCGGCATTATTGTTTCACTGGCCAGAGAAGATATTCCCTCTCTGGGAATTTAAGTTCTGTTGCGCGTAGGACCCCGCCTTCAGTTGGCCCATGTCCATAGTCAGAGTGGACAACATTCGCCGGAGGGATTCAACCTCGGCGGTCAACTAAGTGTTAGCATCACAATGTGACGGCTATGGTTGTTGTTGGCTTCCCGAGAAGGCAGAAGGATTCACCAGAGTCGAGGGCGACAATCCTCCAGCTGCGGATGACTAGAAGAATGGCACTCCAGATGGTTGTGTATGAGTCTATTGTGTCTGCCGTGGCTGGTTCCAAGGGAAGACTTCCAGACATGGTGTGATTTGGGTCTGGGCAGGATAAACATACCGCGCCTGCTGGTCTATCACAGGTGGTAGAAGATTCACTGCCATCGAGGGGGCACCTATTGCCAGATTGGAGTTGTATCCCCCGACATATGTAGTTCTACCGGGGATCATGTTAAAGGGTGTATTCTGTCCAATCCCGCCCGGAGATTTGTTGAGACCGTGGGATAGCTCTAGGGCTAGGTTGTAGACTTTCGCCAAAGTGTCCCGGTCGCCCGGCGCAGTTGTTCTCCCAAGGAGGGTGGCAACGAAAGGGTCCATCGCATTGAGATATGTCTGTATGGTAACATCTGGCGATGGGACAAAAGGGCCTGTGCACCGCTTTAGGGCGCGTTAGAACCTATGATTGAATGCTACAAGAGGTTCATTAGGCTCCTTTCTAATGGAAATGAACTGGCTGTGGAACCAAGCTGGGTCCACATGCACGCGAAAGGCAGCCAAGAAGGCGTCCTCCATATCCTGCCAAGTGTTGATGGAGTTGGCAGGTAAGTTCAGGTACCAGTTCAACTCGCTTTGTCCTAAGGACAGGGGGAACATGCGGGTCACAACATCCTCATGCTGGATACAGTGTCGATTAATGGCATCTTTGTATGCCTCTAAGTGTTCTTCTGCGGTCCGTGAGCCTAAGTGCTCATATCGTGGGCAGATCTTCTCCGGGTGAGAGGGTAAATCATTGGTTGCACCTGGAAAAGTGCCCATTGGGGACCCAGTGTTTTCGAAGTATGCAGCCATTGGGGGAACTATATGTTGGATAGTGCTTAGGGTACTAGTTCCTGAGACTCTCTGGGGAGTTTGAGTATTCAAGGGTATGGTAGATCCCCAGAAAATAATGGCTGGTAGGACTTAGTGGTTCATTTCTTCTAAGCAGGGGGCTCAAGTTTGACAAACTTTTCAGGATTCAGGGCGGACCTAAGGACTCTTTCAAATTTTGCTGGGGAGAAAGATCCAATCCCAGCGAAAGCTTGTCTCCTAAAACTACAACTTGGGGAACCCTTAGAAGGTGTAAAATCAGAATCTTGGGAGGGGGATGAGTTCAAGCCCTCCTTCTAGCGCCAGTTTCTATTGACGGGGTTTTGCTGACCAGGTCTGCCAACAGTCATAAGTTGTCACCGGGTTCCGGGGAGATCGGCCAAATCCGCCTACAAAGGTTGTCCGGGAGAAATAAATCCTTCGGGCCTTCAAGCACCTGGGTGTCGGGTCACGACGGTGCGGGGCTCGGTTGGGAGAGGTGACTGTTTTCGAGGGGGATAGCTATTTTCTTCAACTCATCATCTCCGGAGATTCGATCAAAGTAAGGGTTTTCCCGGGCATTCTACACTTAGCAAATAAAATGAAAAAGATCCTACAGGGTTAGAAGTATTTCATCTAACTACAGTCATGTCAAAATGTCCGGAACATCAATAATACTCTGGTAAACTACACTAAATACCGAAGGAACACATAACCATCAGTTAGCATTTTATCACTAGCGGGAATAAAGAGGTCGTTAATCTACTTTAACATACCAGTGTAAAAGACATAAAGAACATTAAAACATGAAATACCATTAACTCAGAAGCAAGAGGGCCAACAATATCATTGCCAAGGATCCTTCCTTCTTCATTAATATTCAGTCCAGCAAGCACTGGTGCGTTATACAATGATGGCTCCAGGGGAGCATCTAACTACCAAGAACAGAACAATGGAGCATTGAGCTCTGCAACTAAAACCAAAAATTACTTTGCTATTTCTATGGAAAGCAAAATCATCAATTTTGTCAACCTTTGAAAATAGGCCGATTCGCCTATTTATACAACTCTTCTAACCCTAACCCTATTTTATACATTTCAATAAAATACAATACCCGGGGGCCGGTACTACCTGTGCCACCCTACAAAAGACCTGGAGATAGAATAGGTTTGTCATGTCATAAGAATAAGATAAGAATATACATCGGAAGAATCAGTCTCAAGAAGAAAGCCGGAGAGGAGAAATAAGCAAGTAGGTCCTTCAAGGACCGAGGCTACACGCCTCATAAATGAGAAATGCGGTGCCCTGTCTTCAATGTGCCAGATGTACCCTTGAGCGGCACCTCGAGAAGACCACCCTGTCAGAAGGCCAACTGCCAAGCCGACGCCCCTTGATGTGCCCAACTACCTTCTGACAGTCTTATTAACCACTTCTGAAAGTGACCGGTCGGCCTCGGGGACCGGGACACGGATCACTTTAAAGAATACAAAATTTTGGATCCGGGATCTGGGAACTTATGTTCCGAAAAAGAATAAAGAATACTCAATGTGAGTTTTTTCCCGGCCTCTGGAGAAAGCTCAAGGCTTCCTATTATCGCTGAAGGCCTGAAGGAGGCGGGAAATGCCATCTTCATCTACACTCTTCAGGCTGGCCCTTCTTTGCCTGGCTACTTCAACTTGTTCCCCCAGGTCTGGAACATTCCCTTTGAATTCGTCCGCCATCCTTGCCGCGTCACTTCCCTTAAGTATTATTTCAGTTAATTTTTCCATTTGGGCCCCATCTATCCCCTCCGGGGATTGATATCAGGATTGCATTATTTCATCAAAACTCCCCAAAACTGAATCTTCGGGGGTGTACGTATCTGTACTAAGGGGATCAGCCCCAGAAATCTTTATTACATAAGAATTGAATAAATTAGAAGGATATTTTACATTGTGTACCTTCTCTTGCAAGGATTCTACCAGTTGCTTGGTTACCTCCAATGTGAGGTCAAGTCTGGCGTGCTAAATCATTACAAAATCAAATGATTCCTCACCTAGAATTCCAGATTCAGAAATCATGTCCTCTCCCAAGGTGAGGAGCTCTTCGAGCTCTACCTTCCATGCCTGGTAATTTTTGGCATCACTCTCCCACTGCTCAATGAGTGCTTCTGCCTGATGGACAACTTGTCAAGCTATGTATAAGTCCGGGAGAGTGGACGCTAGGAAACGCCGAGTGTTTCCTATCTGTAGGGTGACCCATTCATCTACTGCTTGGGCCTTCTTTGTCATTACTCGCAGGGAGTCTATGTCACTGTGTGGTAAATCCTCTGATGTGGAGGTCTCTGGAGGGGCAGCATTCATGGGTTTGTCCAGATTGGTAAGAAACCCCATAAGATTTGCATTCTTCTCCTTTTCAGCTTTGAGCCTTTGGGCCTCCTTTTTGTATCGAGCTTCAACTGCCCTAGCTACCTCCTTAAGCAAGTCCACCTCAACTTGCTTCCCTCTCTTACCTAGGGATACCTCTACAACATCGTAATCTATGAGGTCTATAGTTGCTTCATCGGCGCCTGGGGGAGGTGTTGCCACAACGGCAACTGTTTCCCGGCCCGGCCCAGTTTGAAGAGTGTGAACTGTCCGGGCTTTCTTTGTTTTTGGTGGGGCCTGTACTTGGGCCATCATCTCGGCCAGGGAGAGAGGAATCACCAGAGCGGACTGAGCCTTTCTCTTTTTTCTTTCTATCAGCCACTGGGGTGAGAGAGGTGGCCTTCCTACCAGAACTTGTTCTCCTGATTCTTTCCGAGTACCTGGTGGTTGTTGCTCCTCAGTGTCGCGGACCTCATCTGTCCTCCCTGCCAGAACTTCTCCTACAGCAACATTCTTTTCAACCTCCATCTCCTCAGCCTTGTCCTGTATGTCTATGGTTGGGTCTGGACCTTGGTAGGCTTCTTCGGGGATTTCCTCTTCCAGCTACTTCTCTTCTTCTTCTTCTTCTTCTGTAAGAATTTCTTCTTTTGTCGGCAACAGGGGAGGTATCAGGCCAAGATTTAAAGTTTGGGCCGTTGTGATAACCTGTCTGAAGGTTGCCCCTAGGAGTGGCCTTGGGAATGTGGCGGCTGGGTTTACGGTTATTCCCAGAGGTCTGGTTCCCCCAGCGGATGCCATTTTTTCACCTATCTTTTGTTGGTCCACTCCCGGACCTTGCGCCTCTTGAGCCCCAGAGATAATTTTCGGTCCTGGCTCCTTTTCTTTTATCTCCTGCTCTTGCTCTTGCGTAGGTTCCTGTTCCAAGTCCTCTTGGTCTGCAGTCCCAGCCTCTTTCTCCGGGACTTCTGTCCCTGCTTGTGTATTGTCCCCTTCCAAGTTTCCAAAATCATCAGTTGCAAATACATCATCAAATTTCTCTTGCAGACGGGGACTTACTGGGACTCCTGCAGGCTCTGCCTCTTTCTCCGGTTCTGGGGAACTGGAGGAGAGGATCTCTACTTCTTGGGGGAGGGATGTCCTTAGCACTGGTTCTGCCTTGACCTACTTGACGCGCTTCCTCTTCCTCCTGGTGATCAAAGGTGGCCCCGCATCAGCTATAGCTGCTGCCTCCATGGGATACACCCCCGTTGCCTTGACCATTAAGGCTGCTAGCGACGGGGAGGATGGAGGATGAATTGGTATGGCCATTAGCGGGGGAGTGGCAAGCCTTGTTATTAACTGCTCCCTCATTTGCTGGGAGGCTGCCATAGATTTCTTGATCTGTACTTGTATCGGGACTTCTTGCGCCGAGGGGGTTATAGCTATTCCTTTTTCTTTGTCTACGCCTTGTGAAGAAGTCCCGGCCCCCGGGGTCAATCTTGGTACCGGTGGTGGAGTCACCTTAGGTGTCAGTCAGGGATTTTGATGCATACTCCCGGGGCATACCCTTTTAAAATAGGCATGACTTCTCTCGACCACCTCCTGAGTGAAGTCCTCAATTGTGCGCCCCTCTTGGGCAGCCCAATCCATTGCCGGTAATGTCATTTTATCGATCCCCTTTTTTTTGTACTAGGGATCTATGGTGGGCGCGGTGTCAGAGAAGCCTGGAGGGAATCTCCAGAGCTTCAGTGCCTGCATTAATCTGGCCGTCATTCTATCGTAGTGCCTGCTCCAGACATCTACATCATCCTGGCAATCAGCCCAAAATTCATCCATATATATTTCATGGGGCTCCAAAGCCCGGGGCATTACCGTTGCAATTCGGCCATGTGGATCAAAATTTCTCTGCGCTAGATAGAATTCCTGCAAGTTATAACTTTTCAACTCGTTGTCTGCCTCCCTCGTGGTGGCCAGACTGCAGGTGTAGTTCCCACAAGTGATTGGGAACGACACGTTGGGGACCTTCTTGAGGGAAAAGAAAGTGTGCAACTCCAGCATTTGTCTGCAATATTCCAATAGCACGATCTTGTCCCCACAATGCTTGGGCAACAAGTAGGGCTTCCCAGAGAAGCCGGCGACCCTAATGTATGTATGCTGCTGGAATTGGATATAGTAGTGCCCATAACTACTAACTAATTTCATCACCTCAGTAGATAGGCGGTATCCGGCATCCCGGGCGAGTGTGAGCAGGTTGTAATAAATGAACGCATCGTTCACCCAGAAAAAACTAGGGAAGCTGGCCTCCCATTGAATTTGTGAGAAATAGTCCCACAGTTCTTTCTGTCCCAGGCCAATCCCAACTGCTCCGTCAGTGAGTAGGCTATTGGAATGGGGCCTCTGCTGGGCCAGAGCCCAGAAAACATAAGAAGACATGTAGAACTTCTTCTTTTGGTTCAACTGCAGGAACTGGGAGTCGACATAGTTGGAGATTATTGTCGCCCAGTCGAAAAATTCTACCTTAGTAGAGATGCCGAGGAGGAAATAGTACATCCATTTGGCCAACTCCTAGGCGGAGGGTTGCCCAAATACCCGGGCCAATGCTATCATCCCCATCTGGATGCTCTCCTTGAATTCAGAGCAGGGGATATCTATCTTCATTCTCTTCGGGTCCCTCTTTGGGGACTTGAGCCAGTTGGTATTCATATATACCTGGGCCGCATTCTCCAGTTGCGTAAACTATTTCAAGGTGTCAGTCGTTGTGACCACCGTGGCCCTGTCAAATTGTGGGATACCCAGGCCTGCTTGGAAAGTGACTAGGTCGAGGGAGACCAGTGGAGTGGGGTATCCCGTGGGTTCTGTAGCTGCGAGCATAACGGCCCAGACAGAAGAGTTATAGTTGGCAGCCAGGGTTAGAAATAGCTCCAGAGACTGCACGGAGCATGGGAAGCAAGCTTCCCGGAGGATTCCAGAACCCCCGATATTGATTGCGAGTTTGTCTCCAGCCTGTCACTGGATGTGCATTATCTTTACCAGGACCTGCATTTCTGCCCAAGTCCCGACACTGGCGTCGGTCATCAGTTTTACCTTAGACTCAATCTTTGATCCCACAATCTCATTATCTTGTACAAACTTCATGGTGAGGGGCAGTTTTGCCAGGGCCTTCTCCATTTTTGACTTTGCTGCTGCCCTAGTCTCTGTTGTGGTTGGTAGTTCCAGACTTCCGGGAGGAGATGATGCGGACGCTTCAGACATATTTGGAAGATAATTCTGGGAACCTGCGAGACAAAGCGACCGTCAGAACATGTTTATCAAAATAATTATTCCAGGGTCCGGGAAATCTTACCATCGTGATGTTTGCCTTCCTGAAAAGTTAGTATTATGCAAAGGTAACCAGAAAGCAAAACACATCATGAACTTAAGATTTTCAATATACGTCCGGGTGCGGGAAATTTTGTCACACTTTAGTAAAGACGCGGGACGGATGGTGGTGAGAGGCCCGAAGCCTGGAGAAATGACCATTAACTGAGAATACAAAAAGGCAAGTTGTCAAACCCATGTGGACGCCACGTGCGTTGGCATTAAATAAATGTGATGGCGATGACGGCGGAGCCAACTGTCTAAACACGAGAAAAGGGAAAGCCACTTGGCTGGAATTGATTGCGCGCATGGGACGTAAATGAGGTTCTGACAGCCTTGATGGAGGAGAGAGAAAACTGCCTGCTTGAAACCGACTGAGAGCCAAGTTTCAAACAGGTTGTTTTCTGCCTTGAAAGTGAGTTTGAAGGCGAAAACCAGAAGCAAAGGCGACTCGACCAGCTTGTTGAGTTACCTTGAAGGATATACACAAAGCTGAGGGATATATATAGAGAATAGAAGGATATATATATAGGGGTTTTATATAATTATTATACATATATACATAGATATACATCGTGGGACGACACCCGCAGGAAAAACCAGACAAGGAAGAAATGGGTATATAAAATATTTATACTATTTACAAATAGCCCAATATTTACACTATTTACAGACAAACAACTTCTGCACAGAGGGTGGACAACCCTCTGGCAGAGCTGACCCACCAACGGGTGGGAAAAAAAAATAGAAATAAAGGACCAAACAAGATAGAAAGACAAAATGAAACCAGGCAAACGAAAGCAAAATGAAAACCAAAGAAAGCAAGGGAGGAAAACAGGAACACCAACCTGAGAACATAGAAGGCGGAGGAAAGGAAGGTTTTACCCCGTGAGCTCTGCAATAGCTCGAGTTGTCAATAGGTCAGAATCACCACCACGAAGCACCTGCGCTTGCCTGAGAGTGACTGAAAATCGCTAAGCTTTGATTACCATAAACTTCCTGCAAACGCTCTGTTAATTGCTCTGAAATTGCTCTTTAATTTGCTCTAAGTACTCGAAGGTTTTAATCGCGGTAAGTGTGAAAATGATAGATAATTTCTGTTTATACCCGCGGTAAAAGGCAATCCTCCTCCTTCCGGTTATCTCCGGACAGGCAAACCTCCAGACTCCGGGTCTGGGGATTCCTCATGATGATATCCATAAGAACATCATGGAAAAAAATTCCGGAGCCCGAAATCCGGTTTTCGACAAGAGACAACCTCCGGGACCAGAGTCCCGGAGGAGAAAACCAAACGGCAAAACAACACACAGGGGAAGAAAACCCTGGAGAAAGAAAACAAAAGGGAAAGGAAGACAAGGCAAAGCCCGCAAAGCAAAAGCAAGTAAAAGCAAAAAGGGGGACCCAACATTTTGCAGACAAAATGTAGGGATGGGGATGCAGGGCATAACAAATGGCGACTATCTGGGACAAATGCCTTGGTGCATTTGAGAACTAAAGAATCTCTGGTTAGCTAAACTGGAACAAGCCATTTCCCGAAGCGTCTGACAGGAAAAGGGTAACATACCCAAGAGAATCCAACCACGAAGGAGCCAGTCCGTAGTCTTTCATCAGTGGTGTCGTGTGTGCTTTGGAAGGGAATCAAGCCGATGACTTTTTGGGAGGAGTAGAGAAGAGGTACTAATCACATCGAACCAGTCATCAATTTGCTCGTTTCCCCCGGAGACTAGAGTTTTATCCCGCCTTTTCTTCTTGTTATTTTATTTATTTCTGGGTGGGGAAGGAGGTACTTCTTTCACCATTAAGCTTAAGCTTAGCTAATTTTAATGGCGGTACTTTTTTCACCTATCCACCTATATTTAGGTATTTGAAGAGGGGATAAAGCTCCAGACTCGGGAGGGATCTCTTTAGATTTTCAGACGTGGGTCAACCAATCAGTACAGCTGATCTACCCTCGATGTGTTCGATTACTTGTTCCCTACATTATTATTCTGTTCACTGATTGCCAGACTCCTAGAAAGAACACCCAATGGAAATTCCTCAAAATGTGCCATGACCCATAAAACAAGCCCCAGAGACCGGGTCGATTCCGCCGTGCTAAAGATAGATTCTAAAGTTCACCATGTTGTAGACACTGTACCAGAGGCCAAAGTTATGCGAAGCATTTCAATTCTTGCAAAACGGAGCAAAACACTGGGACCGAAAAGAAAACCAAAAGTGAAAACAAAAACAACCAAAGGGGGACTGCCCCGGAGGACAGTCGACAAGACTATTTAAAAGGCAGAGTACGTCGCAACGAGATACCCGGAAGAGACATATTTACAAGTGGATATTTACATATAATACAACTTCAGACAAACTTACCCTCATTCAAAATAGTGTTTTAGAAACTGCCCATTAACAGGCAGTGCGACAGGTTCCCTAGTTAAAGTGTTGAGGCAGTAAGTATTTGCCCCACAGATTTCTGAAATCAGATATGGTCCGAGCCAGAGCTGCTGGAACTTGGTATGTTTTCCTTTCTTCTCCCGGGCCTTGTCCCACAACAGGACCAAATCTGAGATCTGAAAAGCTTTATATTGGGCTCTTCTGTCAAACCATCTCTTTACCACTGCCTGATGACGCACGAAATGTTCAAGGGCTGCGTCTCGTTGTTCTTCCATTCGCACCAGATTCAAAATTTGAACCTCCCTGATGTTGTCCCTGTTGTTGAATTCTTGCATGAACTATAACACTGGGATCTGTAGATTGACTGGAAATACAGGGTTCTGGCCATAAACCCGGTGGAATGGTGATGTTCCCAGGGCAGCCTTAATACGAATACGGTCCGCCGAGAGGGTGAATTTTAGCTTTTGATGCCAATCCCAGGGATTTTGTTCTAACAGGTGTTTGATCACTTCGAGCAGATTCTTGTTTGTTGATTCAGCAACGCCATTTTCCTGGGGATAATAGTTTCTGGAGAACTTCAGAGTGATCTTCCGATTGTAGGTCCATTCAAGTAGCTATGCTGAAGAAAACATCGGACCATTGTCACATACTAAAGCGAAGGGCATTCCAAACCGTGTGACGATGTTTTCTTCCAAGAACTTGATAACTATGTCCGCCGTGTTGTTTTTGCAAGGAATAGCCTCAGACCACCAAGTGCAGTAATCAGTAGTAGTCAAAATGTATCGGTGGTTGGCAGACGAGTTGGGGTTAATTTCCCCGATGAAGTCAAATGCCCATTGGGCAAAGCGTCTAGCCTCGTAGACTGCTTGTAGAGGTATAGCGGGGTTACACTCGCGATGTGCCGCAGTTTGACAGGTATGACATTTCCTAACATGAGCGTAAACGTCTTTGAAGATACAAGGCCAATAATATCTGGCCCGAAGGATCTGATGGGCAGTGGGGTCGGCTGAACCATGCCTTGTTCTAAACTGTCCATGGAATTCCTTGATTATTCTTACAGCTTGGTCTCTGTCGATGCACCGGAGGTACACCCCCTCATAATTTCTGCGGTAAAGCGCAGAGTTTTTGATCATGAAGTGCGCACTTTTCATTCGCAGAGCGCAGCTTTTGTGGGGAGGCAACCCATCTGGACACTTGTTATTTAGTAACAAATATACCAAATCGGTATACCACGGGTCTTGGGTGATGGACTCCACTACGTAAGTTTGGCATTCTATGTGGGGAGTCTCTTCTGCCATCACCCAACTTAGTCCTTGGCCTCGAACTATTTTCATGGGCTGCATTTCTAAGTCATATTCCTGGAGGATGGCCATCCATTTCCCCCGTCTTTCGCCCAATTCACACTGCATTAGAATAGACTTGATGGCCTGGTCCAGGATGATAGCATGCACTTTTCTCCGGAGGATGTAATGCCAGAATTTCTTCACGGCGTGAACTACAGCAAAGGCCTGCTTCTCTAGTGGCGAATACCAGACTTCGGCGTTCTTGAAGGGGGAGCTCATGAAAGCTATTGGTCATTCCTCCCCTTCAACCCTTTGGGTCAGCACTGCCGCAGCGGAATGTGGCGAAGCAAACGAGTAAATGTAAAATGGAAGGGAATAGTCTGGACTAGCCAGGACCGGTGCCTCTGTTATGGTCTGTTTGATCTGGGTGAATGCCTGCTTTGCTTCAGGACTCCACTCAATCTTGGTATCTTTCTTCATCATTTCATTGAGCAGTTTAACTATTTCTGCGAATCCCGTGATGAATCGTCGTACGAAGTTGATTTTTCTGAAAAAGGATCGCATTTCTTTCTTGCTGCCAGGCATCTGTAGATTCAGCAATGCCTCAACTCTATCAGGGTCTATGGATATACCCTTCTCAGAGATAATATGCCCGAGCAACTTCCCCTCAGTGACCCCGAATATGCACTTCTTAGGGTTGATGGATATTCCATACCGGCGACACCTCTCGCAGATCTAAGCGAGGTGGGCAGAGTGATCACGCCTGTCCCGGGAAAAGATAGTCAAATCATCCATGTAGATGATTATGCATCGATTCACGAGGCCCTCAAACGCAATGTCCATGGCCTTTTGAAATTTAGCCCCTGCGTTGATCAAACCGAAGGGCATTCTCCTGTACGCAAATGTTCCCCACTTGGTGGTAAACGTTGTTTTCTCTCTATCTTCATACTTGACCATGACCTGGTTATACCCTGAATATCCATCCAGGAAAGACATCATCTGGGATCCATTTACTATCTGCAACACCTCATCCAACGAGGGGAGAGGGTGATTATCTTTTTTAGATGCCTTGTTCAAATTTTGGAAATCCACGCAAAGGC
>MU223366.1:3364592-3376332 GCA_018584345.1 Thuja plicata | reverse complement strand
CCTTCTCCTCAGGGGAGCAGGAGGTACCAATGTGGATGATCTTTTCTTCACCGGGCTGGCCGATGTTAACCTTTTCAAACTTTCCTCCCTCGGGGGAGGATGACACCTTCTCACGGGCCCGAGGGTCCGAGTCGAAGATTCGTTCTAATGCAACCATGCCCTTAGGGATGGTGTTAGTGGGCAAGTCCATGATCCCATCATCTTCACCACCCTACCCAGTATCGTCATGGTCTCGCTCCTCCACTATCTGATCCTCAAAGACACCAACGTTGGCCATGAAGGCCAAGATATGCTGATAATCCTCAAAAACCTGAAAGTGGGTGACATTGTCTGGAATGGATGGGGTGGGGACCATCTCAACTGAAAATCTTCAGAGTCGTGAGCCGGCCATTGGCTCAAGTGTGCTGGCAAAAATGGCAAGGGCGTCTGGGACATAATTCCATCACCGGGGAATGAGGTCAATGCCAAAGGCATCGAATTCTTCGATAAGGCTCCAAGCCCGGTTGCGGTATGTAGCCAGCCTTTTGTCATGATATGTGTATTGACTCCGGACTTGTTTAACAATCAATTTTGAATCACCCAAATCCCGGAGGCGGGTGATACCTTTTCTTAATGCGAATAAGAGTCCAAGGACCAAAGCCTTGTACTCCGTGACATTGTTTGTATAGTTAAACTACAGCCTAAAGGATGCGAGGAAGGATTTCCCTCATGGGTTGATTAATTCTACCCCAGCCCCACAGCCCTGTTTGGATCTTGACCCATCAAACTTAAGGGTCCATAAGTCATTGTTCGTAATCTGGGGCTGGGGAGTGGGAGTTTTCTTTGGATTATTGCTGGGAGACTTGGGGATTTCCTCTAGGATTTTCGGCGTGAAAGTGTAATTTTTCTCCGGAGTTTGGGTTTGGGATTCTTCGGGGGATGGCACCAAAGGAGCGCATCCCACAGGGACACTGGGTCCCGGGGAATCAGTTGCATGTTGTTTGTTCTGGAGGGTATCAAGGTGCCAGTTAGCGATCAAAAGACATGGCCCACACTCAAGTTCTGAATGTTTCTCGTAGTGTACCCGACACCAAGTGCCAAACAAGAGTGTGGCCAGGGATGTGGTGGAGTCTTGAGAGTTGACTTCAACTCTCATTTTTTCTTCTAGGTCTTGTGCTCTTTTTAGCACGGCGGGATCCTCTCTGGGGGAAAATCAAATGTTAAAATTTCAAAAGGTTTGTACACCCCCAGAGAAGTCTCTGTGAAAAGGACTTCATTGACCTTCCCAATCTCAGTAAGGGCCTATTTCATCCGGGGTTCACTTTTGACTCGGATCTGATTTGATTCTCCCTCCCATGGAAGCCATAAATACGTGAAGTCGGTCGAGAAGTATCCGTTCAAGGACTTAGACCAATTCTGACTTAATAACATCCCATAGGTCTCTGGGATGTCCACCACTTGGATGTCAATGATGCTGGCTATCCTGGGGTCCTGGATAAGATGTATCTGAATGTTCTTTAATTCCCCAACCATTTTCACAGCAGTCTTATCCAACTGGATTACTGTGTCGTTAGATGGGGTGGGGTTTAGTCTGAGCTTCTAACAAATGGACAAGGGCATAATGTTACCCGAAGCCCCGGAGTCTACTAAGTAGTTGTGTATATTTTTTCAATAAATTTTCAGGCCTAGTAGGAAGGGAGGATCCTCATTGTTTCCCCGGAAGACAGCCGCATTAGCATCTTCGAAGGAGACAGTCTTGGGTGGGCGGCTAACTGCTTCTAGGTTCCCTAAGAGCTTTAGAAGGGACTTCTTCTGCTCGGGACAATTTAGCAAGACCTCCATCAAGGTCATAGAGGTGGTGGTCTATTCTAACGCCTTCGTGATGTCGAATCTTCCTCCCAGGAACTTGCAATTTTCCTCCGTAAGATCTTTTTCTTGGTTAGAGCTAGGACCTTTTGGAGGTACGGGTCGATCAGTCGGGTTGTTCCGAGGAGGAGTGTCTTTGACGGGAGGTGTAGGCGTGTAAGCTGGTCCTTTACCCGCCTGGCTCCGGGTATTATATGGAGCCCATGGGTTAGTAAAGGTGTTGGCCTTGAAAGGCAGGATGGATTTATCAAAGAATCCCTACAGTTCAGATTCTTCTTCATCTTCTCTTAAAGTTCCGAAGAAGATGGTGTTGCAGGTGAAGGCACTGTGGGTTGTCTCCTGGACAGGGGGTTCTGGAGGGGTAGTATCATGCGACTGTTTCCTGTCCAGTTGCGAGATCATGATAACTTTCTCCAAAGTGGCACAATTCACCTCGTTGTGTGAACCTATATCGTGTAATCTACACCAGTTAGTCATGGGCTAGAAGTCTGCGACTGGTGTAAAATGCGATGGTCCGGCATCACTCTGGTTGGTGTTTTGGTTCGGAGGTGGGCCTCTGGTGTTAGCATTATTATTCCACTATTATTGGTTGGGCTTAGGCCTGTTGTTAAAGTTTCTTCCCCCAGCATTGTTGTTTCACTGGCTAGAGAAGATATTCCCTCTCTGGAAATTTGAGTTCTGTTGCGCGTAGGACCCCGCCTTCAGTTGGCCCATGTCCATAGTTAGAGTGGACAACATTCACCAGAGGGATTCAACCTCGGTGGTCAAATGAGTGTTAGCATCACAATGTGATGGCTGTGGTTGTTGTTGGCTTCTCAGGAAGGCAGCAGGATTCACCGGAGTCGAGGGCGGCAATCCTCCAGCCGCGGACGACTAGAAGAATGGCACTCCAGACGGTTGTGTATGAGTCTGTTGTGTCTGCCGTGGCTGGTTCCAAGGGAAGACTTCTAGACCCAGTGTTATTTGGGTCTGGGCAGGATAAATATACCGGGCCTACTAGTCTATCACGAGTGGCGGAAGATTAAATGCCATCGAGGGGGCACCTATTGCCAGATTGGGGTTGTATCCCCTGGCATATGTAGTTCCACCGGGGATCGTGTTAAAGGGTGTATTCTGTCCAATCCCGCCTGGGGATTTGTTAAGACCGCAGGAAAGCTCTAGGGCTAGGTTGTAGACTTTTGCCAAAGTGTCCCAGTCGCCCGGGGCGGTTGTTCTCCAAAGGAGGGTGGCAACAAAAGGGTCCATCACATTGAGATATGTCTGTATGGTAACGTCTGGCAATGGGACAAAAGGGCCTGTGCACCACTTCAGGGCACGTTGGAACCTATGATTGAATGCTGCAAGAGGTTCATTGGGCTCCTTTCTGATGGAAATGAACTGGCTGTGGGACCAAGCTGGGTCCACATGCACGCGAAAGGAAGCCGAGAAGGCATCCTCCATATCCTGCCAAGTGTTGATGGAGTTGGCAGGTAAGTTCAGGTACCAGTTCAACTCGCTTTGTCCTAAGGACGGGGGGAACATGTGGGTCACAACATCCTCATGCTGGATCTGGTGTCGATTCATGGCATCTTTGTATGCCTATAAGTGTTCTTCTATGGTCCGTGAGCCTTAGTGCTCATATCATGGGCAGATCTTCTCTGGGTGAGAGGGTAAATCATTGGTTGCACCTAGAAATGTGCCCATTGGGGACCCAGTGTTTTTGAAGTATGCAGCCATTGGGGGAACTATATGTTGGATAGTACTTAGGTTACTGGTTCCCGGGACTGTCTGGGGAGTTTGAGTATTCAAGGGTATGGTAGATCCCCAGACAATAGTGGCTGGTAGGACTTTAGTGGTTCATTTCTTCCGAGCAGGGGGCTCAAGTTCGACAAACTTCCCAGGATTCGGGGCGGACCTAAGGACTCTTTCAAATTTCACTGGGGAGAAAGATCCAATCCCAGCGAAAGCTTGTCTCCTAAAACTACAACTCGGGGAACCCTCAGAAGGTGTAAAATTGGAATCTTGGGAGGGGGATGAGTTCATACCCTCCTTCTAGCGCCAGTTTCTGTTGATGGGGTTTTGCTGACCGGGTCCGCCAACAGTCATAAGTTGTCACCGGGTTCCGGGGAGATCGGCCAACTCCGCTTGCAAAGGTTGTCTAGAGAAAATAAATGTTGCGCGCCTTCAAGCACCTGGGTGTCAGGTCACAATGGTGCGGGGCTCGGTTGGGAGAGGTGACTATTTTCAAGGGGGGTAGCTGGTTTCTTCAACTCATCATCTCTGGAGATTCGATCAAAGTAAGGGTTTTCCCGGGCATTCTACACTTAGAAAATAAAACAAAAAATATCCTGCAGGGTTAGAAGCATTTCATCTAACTACAACCATGTCAAAATGTCCGAAACATCAATAATACTCTGGTAAACTACACTAAATACCGAAGGAACACATAACCATCAGTTAGCATTTTATCAGTAGCGGGAATAAAGAGGTCGTTAATCTACTTTAACATACCAGAGTAAAAGACAGAAAGAACATTAAAACATGAAATACCATTAACTCAGAAGCAAGAGTGCCAACAATATCATTGCCAAGGATCCTTCCTTCTTCATTAATATTCAGTCCAGCAAGCACTGGTGCATGATACAATGATGGCTCCAGGGGAGCATCTAACTACCAAGAATAGAACAATGGAGCATTGAGCTCTGCAACTAAAACTAGAAATTACTTTGCTATTGCTATGGAAAACAAAATCATCAATTTCGTGGACCCTTGGAAATGGGCCGATTCACCTATTTATACAACTCTTCTAACCCTAACCCTATTTTACACATTTCAATAAAGTACAATATCTGGGGGCCGTTACTACCTACGCCACCCTACAAAAGACCTGGAGACGGAATAGGTCTGTCATCTCAGAAGAATAAGATAAGAATATACATCGGAAGAATCAGTCTCGAGAAAAGAGCCAGAGAGGAGAAAGAAGCAAGTAGGTCCTTCAAGGACCGAGGCCACATGCCTCATAATTGGGAAATGCGGCGCCCTATCTTCAATGTGCCAGATGTACCCTTGAGCGGCGCCTCTAGAAGACCACCCTGTCATAAGGCCAACTGCCGAACCGACGCCCCTTGATGTGCCCAACTACCTTCTGACAGTCTTATTAACCACTTCTGAAAGTGACCAGTCAGCCTCGGGGACCGGGACACAGATCACTTTAAAGAATACAAAATTTTGGATCCGGGACTCCGGGATCCGGGAACTTATGTTCTGAAAAAGAATAAAGAATACTCAATGTGAGTTTTTCCCCAGCCTCTGGAGAAAGCTCAAGGCTGCTTATTATCTCTGAAGGCCTGAAGAAGGCAGGAAATGCCATCTTCATATACACTCTTCAGGCTGGCCCTTCTGTGCCTGGCTACTTCAACTTGTTCCCCCAGGTATGGAACATTCCCTTTGAATTCATCCACCATCCTTGCCGCGTCATGGCCCTTAAGTATTATTTCGGTTAATTTTTTCATTTGGACCACGTCTATCCCCTTCGGGGATTGATATCAGGATTGCATTATTTCATCAAAACTACCCAAAACTGAATCTTCGGGGGTGTACGTATCTATACTAAGGGGATCAGCCTCAAAAATCATTATTACATAAGAATTGAATAAATTAGAAGGATATTTTACATTGTGTACCTTCTTTTGCAAGGATTCTACAAGTTGCTTGGTTACCTCCAATGTGAGGTCAAGTCTGGCATGCTGAATCCTTACAAAATCAAATGATTCCTCACCCAGAATTCTGGATTCAGAAATCATGTCCTCTCCCAAGGTGAGGAGCTCTTCGAGCTCTACCTTCCACGCCTGGTAATTTTTGGCGTCACTCTCCCACTGCTCAATGAGTGCTTCTACCTGATGGACAACTTGTCAGGCTATGTATAAGTCTGGGAGAGTGGACGCTAGGAAACGCCAGGTGTTTCCTATATGTAGGGTGACCCATTCATCTACTGCTTGGGCCTTCTTTTTCATTACTCGTGGGGAGTCTATGTCACTCTGCGGTAAATCCTCTGATGTGGAGGTCTCTAGAGGGGCAGAATTTATGGGTCTGGCCAGCTCGATAAGCAACCCCATAAGGTTTGCATTCTTCTCCTTTTCAGCTTTGAGCCTCTGGGCCTCCTTTTCGTATCGGGCTTCAACTGCCCTAGCTACCTCCTTAAGCAAGTCCACCTCACCTTGCTTCCCTCTTTTACCCAAGGATACCTCTGAAACATCATAATCTGCAGGGTCTACAGTTGCTTCATCAGCACTCGGGGGAGGTGTTGCCACAACGGCAACTATTTCCCCACCCGGCCCAGTTTGAAGAGTGTCAACTGTTCGGGCTTTCTTTATTTTCAGTGGGGCCTGTACTTGGGCCATCATCTCGGCCAGGGAGAGAGGAATCACCGGAGTGGACTGAGCCTTTCTCTTTTTGCTTTCTATCAGCCACTAGGGTGGGAGAGGTGGCCTTCCTACTAGAACTTGTTCTCCTGATTCTTTCCCAGTACCTGGTGGTTGTTGCTCCTCAGTGTCGCGGACCTCATCCGTCCTCCCTACCAGAACTTCTCTTGCAGCAACATTCTTTTCAACCTCCATCCATCCTGTATGTCTATCGTTGGGTCTGGACCTTCGTAGGCTTCTTCGGGGATTTCCTCTTCTAGCTGCTTCTCTTCTTCTTCTTCTTCTGCCAGAATTTCTTCTTCTGTCGGCAGCAGGGGAGGTATCGGGCCAAGATTTAAAGTTTGGGCTGCTGTGATAACCTGTCCGAAAGGTTGCCCACAGGAGTGGCCTTGGGATCGTGGCGGCTGGGTTTATAGTTATTCCTGGAGGTCCGGTTCCCCCAGCAGATGCCATTTGTTCACCTGTCTTTAGTTGGTCCACTCCCGTACCTTGCGCCTCCTGAGCCCCAGAGACAATTTCTGGTCCCGGCTCCTTTTCTTCTATCTCCTGCTCTTGCTCTTGTGTAGGTTCCTGTTCCAAGTCCTCTTGGTCTATAGCCCCAGCCTCTTTCTCTGGGACTTTTGTCCCTTCTTGTGTATCATCCCCTTGCAAGTTGTCGAAATCATCGATTGCAAATACATCATCAAATTCCTCTTGCAGAGGGGGATTAGTTGGGACTCCTGCAGCCTCTATCTCTTTCTCTAGTTCCAGGGAACTGGAGGAGAGGATCTCTACTTCTTGGGGGAGGGATGTCCTTGGCGCTGGTTCTACCTTGACCTGCTTGACGTGCTTCCTCTTCCTCCTGGTTATCAAAGGTGGCCCTGCATCAGCTATAGCTGCTGCCTCCATGGGATCCACCCCCGTTGCCTTGACCATTAAGGCTACCAGTGACGGGGAGGATGGAGGAAAAATTGGTCTGGCCATGATCGGGGGAGTGGCAAGCCTCGTTATTAACTACTCCCTCATTTGCTGGGAGGCTGCCACAGATTGCTTGATCTATTCTTGTATCAGGACTTCTTGCACCGAGGGGGTTATAGCTATTCCCTTTCCTTTGTCTGCGCCTTGTGAAGAAGTCCCGGCCCCTGGGGTCAATCTTGGTACCGGTGGTGGAGTCACCTTAGGTGCCGGTCGGGGATTTTGACGCATACTCCCAGGGCATACCCTTTTAAAATAGGCATAACTTCTCTCGACCACCTCCCGAGTGAAGTCCTCAATTGTGGGCCCCTCTTGGGTGGCCCAATCCATTGCCGGTAATGCCATTTTATCGATCCCCTTTTCTTTGTACTAGGGATCTATGGGGGGTGGTGTCAGAGAAGCCCGAAGGGAATCTTCGGAGCTTTAGTTCTTGCATTAATTCAGTTGTCATTCTGTCGTAGTGCCTGCTCCAGACATCTACATCATCCTGGAAATTGGCCCAAAAGTCCTCCATATGTATTTGATGGGGCTCCGAAGCCCGGGGCATTGCCGTTGCAATTCGGCCATGCGGATCAAAATTTCTCCGCGCCAGATAGAATTCCTACAAGTTATAACTTTTCAACTCGTTGTCTGTCTCCCTCACAGTGGCTAGACTGTAGGTGTAGTTCCCATAAGTGATTGGGAATGAGACGTTGGGGACCTTCTTGAGGGCAAAGAAGGTGTGCAACTCCAGCATTTGTCTGTAATATTCGAGCAGCACGATCTTGTCCCCACAATGCTTGGGCAACAAGTAGGGCTTCCCAAAGAAGCTAGCGACCCTAATGTATGTATGCTACTGGAATTGGATATAGTAGTGCCCATAACTACTAACTAATTTCATCACCTCAGTAGATAGGTTGTATCCGGCATCCCGGGCGGGTGTGAGCAGGTGGTAATAAACGAATGCATCGTTCACCTGGCAGAAACTGGGGAAGCTGGCCTCCCATTGACGGATGGTGGTGAGAGGCCCGAAGCCCAGAGAAATGACCATTAACTGAGAATACGAAAAGGCAAGTTGTCAAACCCACGTGGATGCCACGTGCATTGGTATTAAATAGATGTGATGGCGATGACGGCGGAGCCAACTGTCTGAACACGTGAAAAGGGAAAGCCACTTGGTTGGAATTGATTGCACGCATGAGACGTAAATGAGGTTCTGACAGCCTTGATGGAGGAGAGAGAAAACTGCCTGCTTGAAACCGGTCGAGAGCCAAGTTTCAAACAGGTGGTTTTCTACCTCAAAAGCAAGTTCGAAGGTGAAAACCAGAAGCAAAGGCGACTCGACCAGCTTGTCGAGTTACCTGGAAGGATATACACGAAGCCGAGGGATATATATAGAGAATAGAAGGATATATATAGGGGTTTTATATAATTATTATACATATATACACAGATATACATCGTGAGATGACGCCCGCAGGAAAAACCAGACAAGGCAGAAATGGGTATATACAATATGTACACTATTTACAGACAAACAACTTCTGCACAGAGGGTGGACAACCCTCTGGCAGAGCCAACCCACCAACGGGCGGAAAAAAAAAATAGAAACAAAGGACCGAACAAGATAGAAAAACAAAACGAAACCAGGCAAACAAAAGCAAAATGAAAACCAAAGAAAGCAAGGGAGGAAAATAGGAACACCAACCCGAGAACACAAAAGGCGGAGGAAAGGAAGGTTTTACCGCACAAGCTCTGCAACAGCTCGAGTTGTCAATAGGTCAGAATCACCACCACGGAGCACCTGCGCTTTCCTGAGAGTGACTGAAAATCGCTAAGCTCTGATTACCATAAACTTCCTACAAACGCTCTGTTAATCACTCTGAAATTGCTCTTTAATTCGCTCTAAGTGCTCGAAGGTTTTAATCGCGGTAAGTGTGAAAATGACAGACAATTTCTATTTATACCCGCGGTAAAAGGCAATCCTCCTCCTTCCAGTGATCTCTAAATAGAAAAAGCTCTGAACTCTGACTCCGGGGATTCCTCGTGATGATATCCATAAGAACATCATGGCAATAAATCCCAGAGCCTGGAATCCGGTTCCCGACAAGAGACAACCTCTGGGACCGAAGTCCCGGAGGAGAAAACCAAATAGCAAAATGACACACCGGGGAAGAAAACCCCGGAAAAAGAAAACAAAAGGGAAAGGAAGACAAGGCAAAACCCACAAAGTGAAAGCAAGCAAAAGAAAAAAGGGGGACCCAACATTTTGCACACAAAATGTAGGGATGGGGATGCAGGGCATAACAGAATGGGATTGCAGAGCGAAGAAACAGAACTATATTAGATGCTAACGGGACTATGTTTCTTGAAGGTGATGTGTCACATGTACATTAGAGATAAATTTTTGTTACTACAGTCTACACGTTAAATATAATTCATATCAGAGAAGGTATTAATAAGACACTATATGAAATTTGGTTTAATCATGCTCCTACTGTGAAATACTTTAGAATATTTGGTAGAAAATGTTTTTGATTAAGGTAAAAATAGGTTTTGAATGGTATCCCTAAACCATTTACATATTAGAGAAAAACATAAACAACCACAGCCCTTACAAACATCAAAATCCTGCTAAACATCGATAAGAAGGACCCTATTCAACCCCGAAAACTAAAAAAAAGACCCTAAAAGCAGCCAAAAATAGTTATCAGTACAACTTCCAGGAAAACTACCAACACTAAACCGAAAGAGAAGCTACTTAATACTTTAAAATTCTCTCTCAGCCTCTTTTTTCATATCTTCCATCATGTCTATGGAGTATTTGAGGGCTTTTAGCTCCTTGGGAATCTATGGAACTTTCCTTTTAATGTCGCTTCTTGTTCTAGTTCTTGGGCTCGAGCTCCCAGCTTTATCTTCCATAGTGAAAGTGGTATTCTCCAACATGCTTCTCTCCAGATATGCATACAGTCCCTTAAGATTAAGCACTGAGACTTTTAGTCCCTCATTGCTATGCTTTAGAATAATACTTATCATATGCCCATTGTGGCTGATTTTATCTGGCATATCTTTCATCTTCTCCTCCACTAGGGCAGTAATTATGGCCATTATCTCTTCATTCACATTGTTATTATTTACCTTCTTCAAAAGATCCTTCTCCAACTTATACAGCTTAGTTTTGAAGGGATCCATAACTTCTTCCATCTCCTTCAAGTGCTGCTTCATTTCATTCATATCCTTGCTAATCCACTCCTCCATATTTACGCCATGTTCCTCATTACTTTTTGGAATTCTATCATCAATGTCAAACCCGACATTAGGGTAGCCAAATTCCATTCTTTGTTTTTTCTTTTTTGTATCCCCAGCCCTAAAATTTGGCTTCTTGTCCATCTCCTCCTTGTCTTCCTTCATTCTCATCTTCTTCTTTTTCCTCCTCTTGGTTTTCTTCTTCATTTTCCCTAGTCTCCTCTTCCTCATTGTCAGGAATCCCCTCCTCATTCACATAGGTTTCCTCCTCATTTACAAAGTCATTCTTCTCATTCATATAATCCTCCTCATTGTTCCAAGGTTCTTCCTCCTCTTTCCCAGACTCTTCTTCCATTTTCTCATCCTGTATATCCTCTTCATCATTACCCTAAGGGACTAGGGTATAGTCTTCAGAATCCTCATCTTTTTCCAGATTTTCCTCAATCTTTCTCTTAACCCTCTTCTTTGAATCCACCTTTTTAGTTTCTAGCTTTTTCTTCTTCACCTTCCCTTTAACTTGTTTAGGAATGGGTTTTGGAATGTGGTTCCTGGCATAGTCTGCAATAAGAAAAATTAACCCTTCATGCAGCACCAGATTGTTAGTAATAACTGAGAGGGGGGGGTGAATCAGTGGCCTCAAAAATTTATCCTTTAAACTTTAATCCACCAATTAACACACCTCAGATTATTAATTCCCTACAAGATGTATGCCTTTGAAATACTTGAAATAAATAACTGTCTGTCAGTTTACCTTGTCTGTCCTTATTCTTCTTGATTATCGATAAGCGGAAAAACTCATTTACCGATACTCAGTAAATATGCAGAGTATACCAATCAATCCTTAAATGCATATGTGAAATGTAAAACAATAAAGTAATAAACCATACACACATAACACATGGATTTTAACGTGGAAACCCTGTTAAGGGAAAAACCACTGGGACCAGTACCCAAAATTTTCAGTCTTCTAAAGTGAGCCTTGTTAGGAGCCAACCCTGTTAAAGGTTACAAACACACGGTTAAGTGTAACCTTGTTAGAGGATTTTTACACATAGGTTGTCACTTAGTATCTGGCATCTACGCTACAATCCTTAAATCAGTCTTTAGACTGTCAATAGGATTTATGCTAATCTTACTACCATCCTTGAATCAACCTCCTTAGACTGTCAATAGGCTTTAGGTAAAACTGTTGCTACTATCATGAATCAACCTTTTTGGTAATCTATTAGGATATACCTCAATTATAGAAGACGGTTAAGTCCTGCTCTATTAAGAGACTTAATGCTTCAATGGTTAAACTGAAACACAATGACCTA
>MU223366.1:3352537-3364542 GCA_018584345.1 Thuja plicata | reverse complement strand
CAATGGTTAAACTGAAACACAATGACCTATTTCTAATGCAACTTTGAATTGCAGATATTCAAATCTATTTATGTACAATACCTCTCTGATCAATGTATCAATTCAATTCCTTTGTACTTCACACTTTCTACTCTGTGATGCTATGCTTCATTGTTCATCGGTGTCTGCAAAATTCTTTAGCTCTCCCTTAGCTTGATTGATCAGGACTGTATGAAGTTTATCCTTCACCAGTTTCTCTTCAACATCTTCTTTCAATTCACTCCCCTATGTATCTGAGTGCAAGTAGAAATGAATTATGCTTGTCTCTTTTATAGACATGATTTTCCTTGATTCTTGATTCTTGATTCTTGGCGTGAAAAACAATCCAGCCAATTTGATTTACGACTTTAAATCATGATTTATCTTATAGTTATCTTCTTGCCAACTGTATAAATCAATTGCTTAATTATGGTTGAATAAAATAAATAAAACAATCAGTTAAGTCTATCTTTAAGCTCTGCAAGCTAGATATTTTGTCATTTTCTGATCTCTCTGTTTTTTTGGTCAATTATGCAGTTCGTCACCAGTGACAACTGCCAGTTTCATCTTGTATCTTCAGTTGGCTTCAGAATCTCTGTCCGTCGGGCATCATTGAAACTTTCTCGTTAGGCAACTCTATTTTCAGCTCGTTGGGCATCCTGTGATTCTGCTTCATTGGGAAACACTATCTTTTGCTCATCGGGCATCACTGTGACTTTATCTCCGTCTTTACTAGTGGTGTGCACTCTGTTGGTGTTGTCTGTCACTTAGTGAATACTTGACTTTTATGCATTGTTGAAAGCATAATCATTGTTCCATTGATTCTCTAAAGTCTTTTGCATTATGTGTATGACCATACAGATGATATCAAGTTGACATCAATAACAATACAAACCATTAACTGATTTAATGTCTTGCATCATCTTCAACTTCACATTATCAAACATTCAATCAGTTACATGTCATCAATCTCTCCCTTTGGCATTGATGGAAACACATTATATTATCACACTTTACTATTTCTAATACAACATGAAATATAATTTTTGAGATTCATTAAATTACCAAACAATTTGTTTTGATAACTGATAAAAATGTCTGACCATCGGTAAGTTCTATGTTAGCTTAGATTTGAATCTTGCAGCTTTCAAGTTTCTTCTTCTGATGTGTTGTGTCCTCTGTTGGTGTCAATTTCTCTCTCTTCTTCTTTCATGTCTCTGTCCTTTTTTTGCAACTTTGATACAAAATCTCTCCCTATGGATATGATCTCTCCCTATTTGGAGTAATCTGATAATGAATAGTTTTTGATGATAATATGGATAGATTCTCTCCCTTTGACAACAATGCCAAACAGATATTTGTCAAATATCTAACATTCTGTCAAACAATTTCTTCTCTCCATAATATATTCCTTGAATTTCCCTTATCCATCATCAATATAACAATATGTTCTAGTGCTCGGTTCTGATATATACCTTTCTGTATATAGATGTAGCTTTGAAGTTCATTTTTTTCTTACATCAATCATGAATGATATTCTAATAATATATGGCTGATGCAGACTTCAGTCCTTTTACTAACTGTTAGACATGGGTTTGACCCCTAGTCTTTTTCTCAGATACTCAAATGTATCCTTGGGTAGTGGCTTGGTGAAGATATCAGCCAATTTTTCTTTTGATTGCACATATTCAAGTATGGCCTCTTTTTCTTGAACTTTTTCTCTTAAGTAGTGATACTTGATTGCAATATGTTTAGTCTTTGCATGCATGACTGGATTCTTAGAAATATTTATTGCACTGGTGTAATAACACTAGATAATTACTGGTTCTATGATCTTCATATGCATACCTTCTAGCAACTGTTTGATCCATGCAATATTTGAGCAGTTTGCAGCAACAGCAACATATTCTTCTTCTGCAGTAGACTGAGAGATGCATCCTTGTTTCTTGCTAATCCATGTGACAAGTCTGTCGCCCATAAAGAATGCTCCTCTAGTTGTGCTCTTCCGGTCATCAAGATTTCTAGCCCAATCAGTGTCGGTAAACACTTTCAATTCAAATTTGCCTTCTCTTCTATACCATAAGACAAATTCCTCAGTATTCTTCAGATATCTTAGAATTCTTTTCATAGTAGTTATATGTGATTCCCTGGGGTTAGCAGAAAATCTAGCAACAATTCCTACTACATCTGCAATATCTGGTCTAGTGTGTACAACATACATGAGTTTTCCTATTGTAGACACCCTAAAATGGACAGGCTTGCGACTTTACATTAAAAACACTAATTTTTATCTATTAATTAATGGTTTTTAATCATTAATTAATCATCTATTTTCTTCTAAATTCATCCCCCAAATCATCTAATCCAATTCTCAAAATTAATTTTATTTAATTAATTAGCTTTAATTGATTAATTATAATTAATTAATTAATTAAACTCAATTTCCTATAGTTTAAATTCAAATATTTAAACTTACTAATTAAAATCTTCCAATTAAATTAATTTAATTTCATCAAATAAAGCAATTATTAATTAAAAAGAATTAAATTATCTCACATGTTGAAAACAATTATTAAATAAATGAATTAAATATTCATTTATCTTCAAAGAGATAACTCCAATTACATCACATGGGTTACTCCACCCATCTCTTAAGTCCACATGGGTAACTTCACCCACCTCTTTAGTTCAAAAAGGCAACTCATAATTAGCTCTCCAGTTAACCAAACCCTATCTCCTCTTTACCAAATGAAGAGGTGGAGTTTACTAAGGACCTCTCATGTTCCTTTTGATCTCAACCGTTCATCTCCCCATCTCTGGGATTGATCTCAACCGTTCATACCATCATCAAATCCTATATAATAAACCCTTCACAACCATTTCAAGGATCTAGGATTTCAAGCTCTCATTTGTCATTACTCCGTCAGTTTGGTTTTAGCATTCAAGCCATCTTGTGATCACACACACACATTTCAATTATCAAATTCTTGACGCTTCTCAAGCCATAGACGTTGCCCTGCCAATACTGAGCATCAAGAACAGTGTTTCAGAAGGAGTAGAGAGAAACAATAGAAGCTTCAAGCATCGTGGGGTTTGCATTTATTTGTCTTTTTTCTCTTGCTTGTACATTTTATTGCTCACATTTCTATATTCATTTAGTAGTCATTATATACTTGATTTGCATTCATTTGTGAAACCCTTGCTACTAACCCTCACCCTTGGAAAGCTGTGGGAGTCAGAAAGAGAGGCATACATTTTGGTGAACCCGACGTGAACAAATAGCTCAAATATCTCTTACGGATGAAGAAATGAATTGATCAACCACGGCCGTACGGTCATAAATTTAAAAATTGCACTTTTCTTTGACATTTGTACTATTTCACAATTGCTGGTATTTTGCCACAATCATCTATATTATGTCGCAATCGACTAGTTTAATACCATAATTGATTGCAGGCTTTCGTAGTTACTCTATCCATTTCTTGTCTTCTGACTTCTGGTATTTTGCCGCAATCACCCGATCCATGCCGCAATCATAAGAATTTTTCCGCATTTGTCTGATTCGTGCCACAATTGACAGCATTTTACCATAGCTGCCAGTTAATTACTGCAATCGACAGAAGTTTACCGTAGTTGCCAGTTAATAACCGCAATCGACAGAAGTTTACCGCAGTTGCCATTTATTTACCGTAATCAATAGAAGATTACCACAGTTGTAGGAAGATTTCCGCAATCGCAGGAAATATTGCAAATATCAGATCCAAGTCTTATGCCCATCTGTTTCTAAATTGACATTCTTTTCGATTTTTGTGCAGGACTAGATCAAACTCATCAAGGACATAGGAAGGTAAGTTTTGGTAAGCATCTTTTCAAAGTTTCAGATATTCTCATTTTGCAAATAATCCTTTTTGGTATTAACTTGTTTAAAAAACACAAACTAAAAGGAATTCATTTGTCGATTTGGGTTTAAAAAGAATAGTGCTTGCAAAACATATCACACCTCATATTTCAGATTTGGGCTTAAAATTGACATGAGGATTAAAATTGAACAAAGGCAAAAAATCTTTCAATTTGGTGCATTAAAACTGAACAAGAAATCAACACCTACTTTTGGGATTAAAATTGAACATCGTGCTTGTATGGTGGTGTAGCTTAGTTCACATTTCAAAATTCAGAGCTTAATCGATTTACCTCGTGTCTTGAGTTTTGGGTGCACTTGCACAATCTGTTAGATTACAAACCTTTTTACTTTTTTAGAAAGGCCTGTCCAGGGAATGCGCTTGTTCCTCGAAGAATGACCTTAAACTGGTAATCCTTCCGATCGGTATATAAACAAGGCACAAACCAAAGTTTCATCTTATCTAGCCAAGCTCAGGTGAGGCATGTTGATGATAGTCTAGATCGGGTGAATATCCATAAGGAGCCAGCATGATCAATTAGGCTCTTAAGTGAGTCACGCACGTACAAACTGATTGGAGAGACACCACGGACCCTTACTACAACCTTGATTAATTAGAGGCCAACCTGTTTTACCTCCGAACAGATACCTTATTATAGTGCAAGGGGTTGCATAATTTTCCCCCAAGATTCCCAACATATGTGTCCCATGGTATTTGTGTAGTGAAAGAGATCTTCACTCCACGGCAACAATACCTGAAAATGGAGAAAACACGGGCACCTACGTCGTGGACCTTCATGTCCTAGTAGTGTGACAATTATTGTGTGAGATAACAGATATTCAAGCATTGGG
Organism: Thuja plicata; assembly: GCA_018584345.1. Taxonomy (NCBI): domain Eukaryota; kingdom Viridiplantae; phylum Streptophyta; class Pinopsida; order Cupressales; family Cupressaceae; genus Thuja; species Thuja plicata. The sequence continues at coordinate 3,359,774 of MU223366.1, read as the reverse complement.
CCTATAACATTTTATTCTGAAGCCATTGACGTAGATTAATCTGATTGTTCATTGTTGAGACCTCATGATAACCTTGTAACTTGAAAAAGTTGTAGAACATACACAGTTTCAATCTTCAAAACACAGTGTCTATTGTGCTTGTTACTTTGATCAGTTTCTGAAAATGCAAAAAAAATCATCCAAACTGTCAAAATGAGTCAAACATGTTAAAGTCTAGGGTTTTCAACATCAACTATCTTGCAAATCAGAAGCATTGTTCCAGAAAATTCCAAAAAAATCAAGCAGTGATACTTGTCCTTTAGTCTTTTTTTAGACTGTTCCTCCTTTACCGCAATTGCCCGCATTGTGCCACATTTGAAGGAAATTTTCCATAGTTGAGTCATTTATTGCCGCAATTGTCTTGTTTATTACCGCAATCGATTATAAACTATCGCAACCGACCAGTAATTTTACCGCAATCTGTGAAATTGTACCGCAATTGACCAGATATACTACATTTTTGTTTTGACCTGAAACCTTGAAACAATTCTTCATTTGGTGTCCAAGATTAGTGTCTATCCCAAGAAAACATGAAGAACATTGTGTGAATCTCTGAACATTTAAGATTACCCTTTCTCTGTAAAGCACGATTATTGTCTAAAACACTGTTAGTTCGAAAGCTCAGACTTGAAATATCTTGATCTCATCTTATCAAACATCATCATCTTTATCAAATTGAATTTGTCCAAGACAAAGGTCGGCAATCTTATCTTTTATCATCACCACTTTGAGATCAAGTTATATCAAAATCTGTCCTTAGAATTACCTTTGTCCAAAAACATAACTCAGACTTTTCTTAGACAGGATCCTCTTCTTTGTTTGCTTTATATCACTTGTTTTATTTACAAAACCTGGACCGCACTATGTCTCAAACACCTCATGGAGGACCTTACACAAGGTCTAAGGCTAGAGCTCAACCAGATGAGTCATATATCAACTGTTTCCCTGCTTGGGAAATAGAGCAAGAGAATGATCCCTTCATGAACACCAGTTCTGCTCTTTTTATTGAACAGCCTTGTGGGGCAGGCTTTTTCCAAGATATCACCAAAGAAGAACTTGAAGATGTGGAACAAGATGCCTACTCCACCAAAGTAGTTGACATTGTCGTAGAGAGGAACCCTGAATGTTTCTTGGCCCTGCTAATAAAGAAGGGAGTCAAACTCCCCGCTGAATTCAGTGTATCAACTATATGGCCCAAAAACCCTCTCACAGGTTAGAATACTACTCAGCTTCCCCCGATACTACCTGTTGTGTCACAAGTTTTTCCACCATTGGCCTTACCCACATCAACATAGACTGTATCCAATCAAACCAATGACCCAACCCAAGCCAGCACATCTACTCAAGGCATGACAAGCTCACAACCAAGTGCACCTATGGTCAATAGTATGCCTCCACCCTTAATCTCATGGCCAGCATAGTCCAACTCTCATGCTATGCATTCCATCCCACCAAACACCATTTGTTTTGAAACTATGCCACTGCTACAATCCATTCACACTAACCTTGGGATCAACACATCATGCCCGCAGGGATCCATCCCTATCAGAATGACTTACAGTCAAGGCCTGCCCAAAGCTACATCTTTTCCCATTCCAACACCCATCCAACCTCTACAATAGCAACCCCAGCTTCAATTGCCTCACATCCAACCTTTGCAATAGCAACCCCAGCTTTAGTTGCCTCACATCCAACATCCGCAACAGCAACCCCAGCTTCAGTTGCCTCATATCTAAACTCAGCAACAGCAACCCCAGCTTTAGTTGCCTCAGTTCCAACCCCCACAATAGCAACCCCAACTTCAGTTGCCTCATATCCAACCTTAGCAATAACAACCCTAGTTTCAAACCCAACCTCAGTAGTAGCAATACCTACCCTAGCATTATCAACCCCAGTTTCAGTCACAACAGCAAACACATCAAAACCCACCATGGACTTCTCATGTCCCTCTTGTTACAAATCACTCAGTGGGGAATCAATATCAAGTCCCAAGGATGAAATCCTATGTTCCTACTCAAGGAACACAGAGGCGCAGCCTCATACCCACCATGACACAAAGGAATATCCACACGCATCAGTCGCAATATCAAACAAACATGCTAATGCAACAAATAAAAACCCTTCAAACCCAAATGATGGATATGCAAAATCAGGGGCAAACTAAATCCTATACCATAGAGGATTTATACCCATACCCCTTGAATCATTCTCTTCAAATGTCTCCTTTCCCAAACCACTTCTCAGTGCCAAAATTTGACAAGTATAGGGGCAGCACCAACCCTATTGAGCATATACGAGAGTTCTTTGCTAGTTGTGTTAAATTCGCTCATGATGAGACATATCTAATGTGACTGTTCTCATAAAGTTTAGCTAGACGAGCAATGGAATGGTTCTCACATCTACCTCATGGCATTCAGTCTTGGGGAGAATTGGTTGAAAAGTTCATAGCTCACTTCCATCATAACATCAAGCGCAAGGTCAGCATCAAGGACCTTTGCGACATTAAATAGAAAGATGGAGAGTCCTTTGTGAAATTCCTATAGAGATGGAGGAATATGGAAAACCGTATAACATATGATGTTCGTGAACAAGACTTGATAGTCATGTTTGTTGACAATCTAATCCCAGACATGTCATTCACAATAGAGCTACAGTTAGCTCTGAACTTCACACAACTCATCGAAAGAGGAGTTTGTTGTGAGAAGAACTTGGTCAAACGAGGTATCCTTGTAGATCCTACACAAACGAACATAAATAAGAATGCAACGGAAAAAGCTAAGTGGTGGAACAAGAACAAAAATGTCACTAGCGATGGTGTCATTGATGTAAAGATGGTCAACTATGCACAACCCAAGGTGTCACTGCAAGGCGTGCCTGTGGAAAACCAAAACCCCACAGGGCCCACTCAACAAGCATACACCCAAAACCAACCTCCCCCTGTACAAGCGGTTGCTGTGTCAAATAGTCACCAACAGAATCAATGCAAACCACGGTTTCAATTCCAACAACGAGATTTCACACCATTGGGAGAGCCAATAGAGTCAGCTTTACGTAAGCTGATACAATCAAACACTATCACTCTCCCAGAAATCAGAGATTTTGAACAAGAGGAAAACAAACCAAGGTGGTATAATGACAAAGACTTCTGTGAGTTTCATCGGGTCAAGGGGCACAAAATAGCCAACTACTATCGATTGAAGCATGCTATTTAGGACCTGATTGATACAGGGATCATTGATGTGACGAATACTCAAAATAAAGGCACAACTGATCACACCATTTTCAATGATTCCTTCCATGATCACAACAAAGGAAAAGCCTCTGGGTCTGGTGGACAAACCAATAAAGTTAACTATACTTATGCCAACAGTGACAATATCATAAACTGCATAAATCCTTCAGATAACCATGTGGCCACATTCACTATCAAGGACCAAGGTAACAATTGTGCTATAACAACGCATCGTGCTAGAGTCATCTTACAAGGAGTACCATCCTCAGCTACTACATCAGCCAATCCTATAGCAAACTTGGATCCACAAACAAGCATAGTGGACCAACTAAAGCACACACCTGCCCAGATATCCATGTTTGATCTCTTGTGCATATCTCCGCAGTATAAATTGGCACTTGGTCAAGCACTTCAAAATGTAGCTGTCCCAAGGGACATAACACCTGAAAGCTTCCAAATGATGGTCAACCATATAGCATAAAATAAACATGCCACATTCACAGAATGTGATGTGCCACCGCATAAGCCCCTACATAATGATCCTCTACACTTACTTGTTCGAATCCACAAAAGTGTTGTCCATAGGGTCCTTGTTGATGGTGGAGCTGGGTTAAACATTTGTACTCTAAAGTTAATCAAGCAACTGGGTTATTCAAAATCAAGCATTGATGTCACAAGGAGGATAAATATTAGAGCCTATGATGAAGAGGAAAGGTCCTCTAAGGGTATTATCATTCTACCTATTCACATTGGACCTATGGTTAAAAACACTCCCTTCCAAATCTTAGATCTTGAACTGGGATACAACATGTTACTAGGGAGACCTTGGATACATGAAATGCAATTTGTACCATCAACATACCATCAATGCATCAAGCTCCCTCACCAAGGGGAGGAGATCATCATAGAGGGAGATCCCAACCCCTTCCAATATTGCAATGCGGTCCAAATCAGCACCGATAACTAGGTACCATCAAACCAAGATGAAATCATCCCATCATCTTCATATTCAAATCCCAAAGATGTTACATGGGCAGTGGGAAAGATAGTCATTAACCAGGATGCAAGTATCTCCTCCCCTTCAAATTCAAATCTTAAAGAGGTCACAGAGAAAGCAGGAAAGATATCCATCACGGACAAGGGATGTAGTGAATATAGATATGAAGAGGCTTTCACCATCACACACATGCCTCAAAGCCCAAGAACTCACGGTATGCCACAACCTGTTATTGCAATAGAAACTCTGCAACCGGTCCTATTTAGATGTCCACCCACAACCTTTGTCCGATGGGGAGACATAGCATAAGAGAATCCTTTTGAGCAATACATCAATACCTAGTTATACCGAGACTCCCCTGAGACAATCTAACCACCACTACCTTTGGAAAACTACGGTAACGGTTACACAATGATACAAAGATTTGGGTATGATGGTACAACCAGATTAGGGGCAAGGCAACAGGGCATATATGAATTGCCTCTCCCACCAACCCAAAGAAACACTAGAGGTTTGGGCTATAGACAACAAAGCACTAGTCTGGTGATCCAAGACATTCAAGTCAATCAAGAGAAAGTAGCAGAGATGCACTGGGGGCACAACACTGAGCATGTCCTAATAAGAAACATATTAGTGTAGTTGTTGCCTGCTGAAGTGGGAACCACACAATCCCAAGTAAACCTACACATATCAATTGAAGATAACCAAGGAAGTGAGACATCGGACGAACATTCCATTGAGATTGACTCCAATGAGTATGAGTGGAGATCCCTCCATGAATCTGAACCATCAATCCCTCACCTTTTCCCTCAAGTCAATATTATCATAAACCTAGCAAACCTATTTGACCAACTGACCATTACCAAACAACCCTGTATAGACAAACATATCATTCATTAGACCTCAAGTGGTGCATCCTCATCACAGTCCAATTTTATAGGCACCATATTAGCAGTCCCGTTCATTCAACCAAAGCCAAACAGTAGTGAAAGTGTCTGTCTTGTACACCTTGAGCTTATAGAGCAGGATCAACAAGGACCACCTGATCTTGATGTCTTTGAAAACAATGAGGAAATAGCTCATTTCATGGGACTAAGAAAAGGCATTCCGTCAGGAGATCACAAGGCAGGATTCTCTATCAACCTAGACAGAGCAGCATACATCGGGGAGGAAGCTCCTCTTTCCAGTCCACAAATGAAAAAAGAACAAAAGAATAAAAAGCTAAAATAAGACATATCTTCTGGCGAAAACCTCATAGAGGTGCTAGAAGATGGAAAGAGAGAACTCCTTCCCTTAACAAAGTAGAAATCAGCATTGTTAGCTGAAGAGACAGAGGAAATCAACTTGGGGGATGAAAAGAACCCAAAGAACATCTACTTGGTGAAATCTCTCACCCCTGAGGAGAGAGAACAGTTCATCAACTTATTAAAAGAAAGAATGATCAATTTCACATGGTCTTACTCAGTTATGCCAGGTTTAGATCCAGAGTTGGTGCTACATCACCTCCCATTGCTACCAAATGCAAAACCTGTCAAACAGAAGCTAAGAAAGATGCATCCTCACATTGCATTGTTAGTCAAGGTAGAACTGAAAAAGCTCCTAGATGCCAAATTCATCAGACCTATACCATATGCGGATTGGATATCTAATATAGTACCAGTTACGATGCACAATGGTCAAATATGAATTTGCACAGACTTCTGGGATCTCAATATAGCATGTCCCAAAGATGACTTTCCTTTACCAAACATCGATATGATAATGGACCTAACTACTGGGCATGAAATGCTATCACTAATAGATGGTTTCTCAAGTTACAACCAAATAAAGATAGTGCCAGAGGACCAACACAAAATGGCTTTCACATGTCCTTGGGGAAGATATTGTTGCAATGTCATGCCATTTGGTTTAAAGAACGCTAGAGAAACATATCAGAGGGAAATGACAACCATATTTCATGATCTCATCCTAAAGACAATGGAAGATTATGTGGATGACATACTAGCAAAGTCCATACTTTGAAAGGATCATCTACAGGTTTTGGGACCCATCTTTGATAGGATGGAGGAATTCAAAGTCTAACTAAATCCAAAAAAGTGTGCATTCGGTGTCACAGTGGGAAAATTACTAGGGTTCATAGTATCACACAGAGGAATTGAAGTGGATCCAGCAAAGGTCAAGGAAATATTGGACATGCCTCCACCATTGAACCAGAGACAACTAAGAGGGTTACAAGGAAGGCTCCAATCAATAAGACGGTTCATAGCTCAACTAGCAGATAAGTGCCACCCATTCCAACATTTATTGCATAAAGATATCAAGTTCATATGGATAGAGCAATGTGAACAAGCATTTCATATATTGAAAGACTACCTTCTTAAATCTCCTATATTGGTACCACCAGTACAAGGTAGACCATTGCTTCTATATATCTCAGTGACAGAATCAGCATAAAGTGTCCTCTTGGCTCAACATGATGATGTAGGAAAGGAGAGGGTCGTCTACTATCTAAGCAGGACTTTGGTTGGATATGAGCTAAACTACACACCAATTGAGAAGTCATGCCTGGCAGTTGTGTTCACTTCACAAAAGCTAAGACACTACATGTTGAGTCACCAAACAAAATTGGTTGCACATAGTAATCCTCTCAAGTACCTCCTAAGCAAAGCAGCACTCACGGGATGACTGGCCAAGTGGGTAATGATCTTAAGTGAGTTCGACATTGAGTATGTAGACAAAAAGGCTATCAAGGGACAAGTGATCACCAATCAACTAGTAGAGGCACTGATTCAAGACCACCAGCCTATTATCTCTGATTTTCCTGACAAATCTATCATGACACTACAACCGGTGATCAAAATATGGCAACTTTATTTTGATGGATCATGTACAAACCATGGAGCGGGGGCAGGGATAGTTCTTATCACCCCAGATCATGATACAATTCCAAAGTCTTTTAGACTCAACTT
>MU223366.1:3323387-3340639 GCA_018584345.1 Thuja plicata | reverse complement strand
ATGCAGAGTATACCAATCAATCCTTAAATGCATATGTGAAATGTAAAACAATAAAGTAATAAACCATACACACATAACACATGGATTTTAACGTGGAAACCCTGTTAAGGGAAAAACCACTGGGACCGGTACCCCAAATTTTCACTATTCTTAAGTGAGCCCTATTAGGAGCCAACCCTGTTAAAGGTTACAAACACACGGTTAAGTGTGACCTTGTTAGAGAATTTTTACACATAGGTTGTCACTTACTATCTAGCATCTACGCTACCATCCTTGAATCAGTCTTTAGACTGTCAATAGGCTTTATTCTAATCTTACTACCATCCTTGAATCAGCCTCCTTCTTAGACTATCAATAGGCTTTAGGTAAGACCACTGCCACTATCATGAATCAAAATTTTTGGTAATATGTTAGGATATACCTCAATTATAGAAGACGGTTAAGTCCTGCTCTGTTAAGAGACTTAATGCTTCAATGGTTAAACTGAAATACAATGACCTGTTTCTAATGCAACTTTGAATTGCAGATATTTAGATCTATTTATGTACAATACCTCTCTGATCAATGTATCAATTCAATTCCTTTGTACTTCACACTTTCTACTCTGTGATGCTGTGCTTCACTGTTCATCGGTGTCTGTAGAATTCTTTAGCTCTCCCTTAGCTTGATTGATCTATGAATTTTATCCTTCACCAGTTTCTCTATAGCATCTTCTTTCAATTCACTCCCCCGTGTATCTGAGTGCATGTGGAAATGAATTATTCTTGTCTCTTATATAGACATGATTTTCCTTTATTCTTGATTCTTGATTCTTGGTGTGAAAAATAATCCAGCCAATTTGATTTGCGGCTTTAACTCCTGATTTATCTCATATTTATCTTCTTGCCAACTGTATAAATCAATTGCTTAACTGTGGTTGAATAAAACAAATAAAACAATCAATTAAGTCTATCCTTAAGCTCTATCAGCTAGATATTTTGTCATTTTCTGATCTCTCTATTTTGTCCATCAATTCTACAGTTCATCACCGGTGACAACTGCCAGTTTCGTCAGTGTATCTTCAGTTAGCTTTGAAATCTCTGTCCATCAGGCATCATTGGATCTTTCTCATCAATCAACTCTATTTTCAGCTCATCAGGCATCCTGTGATTCTACTTCTTCGGGCAACACTATCTTCAGCTCATCTGACATCACTGTGACTTTATCTTTATCTTTACCGGTGGTGTGCACTCCATCGGTGGTGTTTTTCACTTAGTGAATACTTGACTTTTATGCATTGTTGAAAGCATAATCATTGTTCCATTAATTATCTAAAGTCTTTGGCGTTATGTCTATGACCATACAGATGATATCAAGTTGACATCAATGACAATACAAACCATTAACTAATTTAATGTCTTGCATCATCTTCAACTTAACATTATCAAACATTCAATCAGTTACATGTCATCACAGATTGCTGGCCTTTTTCCTGTGCTCCATAATGTTGTTGTTCAGAGAAATAAGCAGATAGAAAGGAAACAAAACTTTCTTGTTATGTCTAAAATGATTAACTAAAATAAAATGAAGATTTTAGATTTTTTAGTAGCGCCCATCTAGAGTAAAATACTCTATCATGACAGTCACAATATCTTCCCAATGACTCTTAATCTTCTTAATGTCTACATAATCTACAGACCCTTTTCTTAGGAGAGCTTATTCATCTTCGAACTTAGGGAAAATCTTAAAATATTGAGTTCCCATACGGTTATTGTCCCTATATAATTTCATACCTTCTATGGACAGCCCCATAATCTCAGAAATAATTCTCAGTGGGAGCATAAAATACTTACCCCACAAATTCACCTTGCCATTTTTCCAGCCATCCACAAATTTCTTGGTAACATATTTATCCCAACCATGCAATTTTTCCAAGTACTAAGTAACCCCTCCGCGTTTCAGCCTTCTCCAAACTTTTTTCTCCTATTTCCATTTTGTGCAATCCAATGGCTCCTCCCTTTTCAAACTGCCTCCCATTTTCATAGAGTGAGTCTTCTGAAAATGAGCAGGAAAAAACACCAGACTCTTATGGTTTCTCTATTTCAAGATGCTATAAAATACCCACAATCTATGTGAGGTAATGTTCATCATAATTTTCACTTCCCTTGACTGACAAATTTCATTACCCTTACGCTTAAGTGTCTTATTCATCATTAACTCTTGTATTAATTATTCCTTCATTGTGATTAATCTTATCAAAATTGATAAGACTTAAGGTCTCAATATTGAGATCCACTTCCCTTTCCATGATTGTGTGACATCATTATGGGCCCCCACATTTGCAAAGCCATCAGTTGGCTTATTTCCTTCATGATATACATCAAAAATATAAGATTCCTGAAACATTAGCAATAAAGTTTTGATTTTATCAATTATATGGGAAATAGTCCATGAGGCCTCATTCTTGCCTTTGATACAATTTATTATATTTAGGGAATCTCCCTCCAACCATAGTTTTGAATATCCCAACTCTTTAGCAAGAGTCACAACTTCAAGAGAAGCATTGGCTTTTGCAACATGGTTAGTCTGAATCCCCAAGGGGGTAGCAACAACTCCCAGACAATTTCCATCCCAGTCTCTAATTAAACCACCAACACCAGCTCTTCCCAGATTCCCTTTTGATGCACCATCAAAGTTACTTTTGACCCACCCAATCAGAGGAGCATTCCAAATGATATTATTCCTCCTTGTTAAGTCTTTATCTTTTTGCCCCTGATTCTTGTTGCTGAGAATTTCAATAAAGACTTGAGTATTCTTTAGAGGAGAGTCTCTAGGGAGAGATCCTCTGAAATTTTCCATTAAGATTTTGCTAATTTAGTTAGCAACATTCTCATGGGAGGTGATTTTTTCTCTAAAAACTCTGTTATTTCTCTCTGTCTAGAATCTCTAGGTAAAGTGGGGAAGGAAGAGATTCCATATACCTTTTGGTTCTTTTCCAGAAAAGGGGAATAACCATTGTTTAACTAGATCCTAAATATTTTGAGGTTTCACCCATTCCAGATTGATTTGTTTGAAAATAGGATCCCACACCATTCTTGTGTAGGAACAATGAATCATCAAGTGATTGCAAGTCTCAGCTTCAGAATAACATAGGATACATCTATCGGGCATATTAAATCCTCTTTTGCAAAGATTTTCCATAGTGAGAATTTTGTTCTGAACAAGCAACTAGAAAAACATGTTAATTTTAGGAATAAGCTTATTGTTCCATACCTGAGAGCCAATGGGATGATCTTCCTAGATATGGAGGAGGGTAGAAGCTGAAGAGATAGAAAATTTATCATTTGCCTCAGGGCCCCAAATCAAAGAATATTGCTTGCTATCTCTTAAGAACCATTGATTAATTTGTTTATTGACAATTTTGAGATTAACATCAAAAGAGCCTAAGTCTATCCAATCCTCATTGATCCAATAATCAGAGACCATTTCCCCAATTATATCTTTGCAATCTAGAATAGCAGGCATCCATTCCTAATTCTCATTAAGGGAAATTTCCTTCAGCCATTTTTCATTCCAGAAATTAATCTTCATGTCATTTCCCAGCTTCCATCTAACCCCTTTTCTAACCAGATTCTTGCCTTTACTGATACTATTCCAAATGAAGGACCCTTGGATGTCCACAATATTCCTTAACATATCCTCTAAAGAGTGAAGATGGTATTTACTCTTGAGAATAGATTTTCATTCCTTTTCCACTTCAAAGATTCTCCAGTATTGTTTGGAAAGCAAGGCCTTGTTAGTATTTCTTATGCTTCTTATTCCAAGCCCTCCAAACTTCCTTGGTTTACAAACCACCTCCCAAGCCACAAGGCTAAACCTTTTCTTCTCTTCAACACCAGACCAAAGGAATATTTTCTAGATTTTTTCTATCAAATCGGCATACTTCTGAGGAATTTTGAAGAGACTGAGAGCATAGACTAGAAGGTTTTGAAGAGTCAATTTCAAAAGTTGAACTTTTCCTACTTGACTCAAGGTAGCTCCTTTCCAACCTGCCAGTTTGTTGCAAAATCTATCAAGAATTCCATTCTAGAAAGAATCATCAGGTTTGTGACAAAGGAGAAGGCCCAATTAAGAGGTAGGGAAAGTCCCTATCTTACATCCAAGAATAGTGGAAATCTTCCTTTGTCTATCTTCAGGAGTATTGCTAAAGAACAAGGAACTTTTTTCCCAATTAATAGATTGACCTGAATCATTAGTGTAAACATTCAAAGCCTTTTTCATGTTCCTTTCTTCTTTCACTAAGGCTTCCCCCATCATGATAGTATCATCAAAAAAAAATTCATGCGAGCATTTCTGAAGAGTAGAGGAGGGATGAAGACCAGAAATCTGACTAGTGAGCACCAAATTGTTGATGCATCTCCTAAGGATTTCAACCATAATTGCAAAAAGGATGGGGAAATAGGGTCCCCTTGCCTCAAGCCTCTTGTAGGGTGGAAAAAATTAGATGATCCTCCATTAACCAAAACAAAGGAGGTCATAGTGGAAACTAGTTGCATTATAATTCTAATCACATCCTTATCAAAGCCAAAAGATCTTAATATATTAGAAAGAAAAGACCAGCCCACTCTGTCATAAGCTTTCGACGGGTCCAATTTCATCAAAAGCCATTGTTTTTTGGAAGCTTGGAGGGATTTAATATTCTCATGAACAACTATGATAGAGTCCAGGATCTATCTACCTAGAACAAAACCATTTTGTTAGTGAGAGATCAGGTTAGGCAGCAAGCTCAACAATCTAGAGGTGAGAACTTTAGAAATGATTTTGTATAAAGAATTACAAAGACTTATAGGTCTAAAACCATCCACCATGTTTGCTCTAGGTTTTTTAGGAATGAGAGCTATAAAAGTGGAAGTTAATTCCTTTAAGATTGGTTTTGTACCGAAGAACTCCTTAACAGTTGAACAAAAATTCCTACCAGTAATATTCCAGAAGTGTTGGAAGAAAAATAGCTGGAAGCCATCTGAGCCTGAGGAATTTTCTCAGGTTCAAAGGAGAAAATATCCTTCTTTATTTCAATATCCAAATAAATGGCTTTGAGAAAAGCATTAGAATGATTATCCACTTTGCTAGGGATCGAAGCAAGTAATTTGCCTTGGTCTTCCATGTCAAGGTTATGGTCCTTAGATAAGAGGGTAGAAAAATACCCCAACATTTCTTCCCTTACTTCCTCTTCTTTAGAAATGTTACCTCTAGTAGTGGATAGGGAATGAATCCTATTTATATCCTTATGTTTGAGATCAGTAAGGTGGAAAAATCTAGTGTTATTATCTCCTGCTTTCAACCAAAGAGATTTGGATCTCTGCCACCATAAAGTCTCCTCATTGGCAATAATGTTGTGGAGGTCTACAAGAACATGATTCTCTTGGGTTTTCAAACTTTTCAACAGGCCATCTCTTTGAATTTCCTCCTGGATATCTTTCAGGTCCAATTGGATTTTGTTTTTGGATTGAAAAATGTCCCCATAAACATTCTTGTTCTAATCTTTAACATTGGATTTAACATTTGCCAATTTCTTTACCACTTTGAACATAGCAGAACCTTCAATCTTTATATTTCACCATTCTCTAATTTTACTCTCCAGATCAGGATGTTCAAGCCGCATCTTCTAAAATCTAAAAGGTGTGTTTCTTTTGCCAGAAAAAGGGCTAGCAGAGAAGGAAATAGGAAAATGGTCTGGCCCAATTCTAGATAGAGAGGATAAAGCACAAGAGTACTTAGTATACCAGTCCAGAGTAATGAGCACTCTATCAAACTTGACTTCAATAAGATCAGCTCCAACCCTATGATTTGACCAAGTGTAATTTATACCTTCCAGTTCAACATCCAGCATACCTTCTTTTATTATAAAATCCATCAAATCAACCCTGCTTTCCACTTGAGTCATATTACCTCCTAATTTATCTTCTTGCTTCAAAGGGGTATTGAAATCCCCCATTATCATACAGTTGTTCTCAATGCAAATTTCCCTAAAATCATGCAGCTTCTTCCAAAGATTTAATCTTCTAGATTTTGTATTAGGAGCATAAACATTTATTAGAGTCCAGGAAAAATTGTCTTTAATACTCCAAACTTTAACAGCTGGGAAGTTTTTCTCTTCTTTTAGAAGCTGGCAATTGAAACAAGTTTGATTCCAGAAGATAGCCAGTCCCCCAGAAGCCCCTTTAGAACTACTTCCAAAACTTCTACCATTTTTAATCAGTTTCAAATTCTCTATTTTTTATTTTTCATCTTAGTTTCTTGAATCATCAGAATATCCAGTTTAGAGGTTCTAACTATATTTCTAACGACATCTTTCTTATGAGAACCATTGAGTCCTTGAATGTTCCATGAAATAATCTTCATTTGAGGATTGGAGAACAAACCTGATGGATGGTGAGTTGTTTTCCATCCGTAATGTTCTATTTTTCTTCCTCTTCCCTCTGGGTTTTCTTAGATTTCCTTCATTTTTCTTGTCTTGGAGTCCCTGTGTCTAACTTTTATTGGCCTCTTGTCAAAACTCCTATTTTTTGACCCCCATTCTTTTTTTTTTACTACAAGTTGAAGTTCCCCAATGAAGCACTCTCAAGTTTCTTCCTTGAGTTATTTTTATACTCTATGGTTCCTTTCTTTCCTGATCCTTTGTTTGATTCTCCCACCTTTGTCCAAGGATTTTTCTTATCCTCTGATTCTATTACTTTCTTGTTGTCCTAATTTTCCAAAGATTTTATCTTTTTAAGATTAAATGGAGTACCAATCTTGTTTCCTTTAGCTAGGTCATTCTCCATTTCCATTCTTTCCTCTGGAATATGGTTTATGGCATTTTATGTTCCTATGAGGAAGTATTATTCTCCAGAGTCCCTTTCTTCTACATCAATTAAACTTTATTCATCCCTTAGGTCCTTTAGTGTCTCTTCTCCTTTGGGAGTTTCCTCTTCAGCTTCTGTAGGGATATTCAAGCATATGAGCTCATTTTTCCCTCCTTCTAGTGCTTGTTTTTCAAACTCTTTCTCTATACTTATTTGAGTTTCCCCTTTTTGCTTCTCAACATGGGTCTCATTTTTCTCTTCAGTTATACTGTGGACCCTTGTTTCCTCTATTTTTTTTCACTCCATTTTATGACCTTTGTTTTGTGCCTGTGCCTTCTTTTTTTCCTTTTGAGATTTTATGGGGCATTTTTTCTCCTAGTGTCCAGATTTCTTGCACGAGAAGCATGAAAAAGGAATGGATTCGTATTCAGCCTCTTGGGTCTAAGACCCCAGCTTCGATTTCAGAGTTATGACTTGTGGAAGATCCACATTTTGTTGTATATTAACACAAATCCTAGCATAAAATTTTCTATTCCTTGTCATTGTCATGGGGTCAATGGAGAGAAGTTCCCCAAAGGAACCTGCAATGGCTATCAATATACCCTCACGCCAGTATTCCAGAGGCATCCCAAGGATTTGTACCCAAACAGGAGTTGCAATAAAGAGATTTTCATTATAGTCCAGGCTAGTCGTCTATTTTTACAAAGATAAGGAAGATTTACCCATCATCCAAAGACCACCACATAGTACTTTGGATAGATCTTCCCCATTTGAGAATTCAAACAAGAAGAAGCCTTTTGGCATTGCAGCAATGTCAACTTGGCCCTTGAGCCTCCATTTTTTATCTGCAAAGGATCTAACTAAATATATATTCAATTTGGGACCCATAAATTTTCCTACCAGAGTTGATGCGAGATAGACATAATATGATCCACAATCAGGTCTGGGATAACAATGCCAAATTCTCCCTTAAGAGGATTAGCCAAAATATTAACATTAGGAAAAGAGGACTTGCCAGAGGGTTTTACTCCAAAAAGACCCGACCACTTCCCTTTCCCTAAATTTGAGGAAATGCCATGTGACTTACCTTTAGTTGACTCACCCTCAGCCTTCAATTTTTTTTATTTTTCCGCCTCTAGCCCCATGATAGGACCTCCATCCTTGCTAGATGCAAACATAAGGATATAAATAGAAAAAATTGATGCTAGAAGTAATTAAGGAATTTTCCTTGGTTATTCTACTAAGAGCAAGGCCTAAAAATGTTTCAATCTAAGATTAAGGAAGATAGTTGAAAGTGCTAATGTGAGAATTGATGAGAGGTTTCAGATTCAAGAAATAATGTATGACTAAAATCAGATTACAGAGAATATGGAGATGAATGCAAGTCAAGAGGAAACTCTTGAGTTTGATAATAAAATTGAGTTATGCTTGAATGACTCTACTGAGACTCTAAAGACACCAAGGTATGTTAATAAAAACCATCTGGAAAATCAAATTATTGGTGAAGTAAATAAAGGAATGATGACAAGATCTAGAATGAGAAATGAGATTTTTTTAATTTCACAAGTAGAACCAAAAACTACCGATGAGGCATGTAGAGATGAATCTTGGACAAAAGTAATGTAGGAAGAATTGGATCAGATAGAGAAAAAAAAAAATTGGGGATTGAATCCTAGATCTAAGGACAAGAATGTTATAGGGACTAAATGGGTTTACAGAAGAAAAAATGAATGAAGAAGTTATGGTAGTAAGGAATAAGGCTAGACTGGTTTGTAAGGCTACTCACAACAAGAAGGCATAGAATTTGAAGAAACATTTTATCATGTTGCAAGATTAGAAGCAGTAAGGATGTTCCTTACTTATGCATTATACAAGAACTTTAAGGTATATCAAATGGATGTGAAATTTGCATTCCTGAATGGAGATCTAGAGGAAGAAGTATACATTGAGCAGCCTGATGGATTTCCTTTGACAAATGATGAAGACATGGTTTGCAAGTTGAAAAGGGAATTACATGGACTGAAACAAGAACCTAGAGCATGGTATTCTCAGTTGGACAGGTATCTACTACATCTTGGATTCAAAAAAGGTAGTGCAGACAGTAATTTGTATTTGAGAACTAGTGGAGGTGGAATCTTTATTGTTGAACTCTTTGTAGATGATATTATTTTTGGAGGAAATGATGAAATGAGAAAGAAGTTTTCTTAAGAAATGAAAAATGAACTTGAAATGTCTATGATTGGTGAAATGAAGTTCTTGCTTGGTTTGCAAATTACTCAAGACAAACATGGTATTTTCATTTCTCAAACCAAGTATCTTAAGGAATTGTTGAAAAAGTTTGGAATGGAAGATTGTAAACATGCTGGAACACCTATGATTACTGGTTGGAAGCTTATTACTGATGAATTTCAAAGTGTTTTCAGACAAAATACAGATCCATGATTGGAGGTTTACAATATCTAACTCACACTAGACCAGATGTTGCTAATATAGTTGGAATTGTTGTGAGGTTTCAAGAAGATCCTAAAGAGACTCATCTTTTTGTAGTTAAGAGGATATTCATATATTTGAAAGGAATGTTAGAATATGGCTTATGGTATGAAAAGTCTGATAATTTTACTTTGCATGATTATACTGATGTTGATTGGGTAGGAAGTGTTAACGACATAAAGAGCACAAGTAGTGGTACATTTTTCCTTGGAAATAGGTTGGTTTCATGGTTAGGTAAGAAGAAGGATTGTTTATCTCAATCTACATCTGAATCAAAGTATGTTGTCACTACTATAAGTTGTACACAGATTGTGTGGATGAAGCAGATACTGAAGGATATTCAGATTACTTTTCAAGAAATAATGGTTATACATTATGATAATACAAACACAGTGAACATGTCAAAGAATAATTTTATGCATTCAAAGACCAAACACAATTCAATCAAATATCACTTTTTGAGAGACAAGGTTGTAAAAAAGGAAGTTAGATTGGAGTATGTCAATACAAAGGAGCAAACAGCAAATATATTCAAAAAACCTTTTCCAAAATATGCCTTTGAGTATCTCAAAGGTATGCTTGGGGTTGGAACCCCTCCTTGCGAGAACTAAATGATGCAAAAATGCATCAGTCCAGTAGTTATCAAACCTATATCAATAACTGGACTTGATGCTTGGATGCACTTCTCATGGGGAGTGATCGCAGAACATATCAAAACATATTTGGGTGATCAAGCATCTGGTTGTTGAAGGCATGAAGATTTGAAAAAGCTACACCTTGTAGAGGTGGGATGGTGAGAGAAGGAAGATAGATATGGCACCCTTTTCCATTGATTTTAAAGGGGGGGTGATAGAAGTAGAAAATCCCTGCTGTTTTAGGGGGAGCTATGAAGAGGATATTGAGAAGATTGTATTGAGAAGGATATTGTTTAGGTTGATGGATTTTCTCATATGTTACCATCAACTCCAAAGGGGGAGTTTGTTGGAATTTTTTATGTGAGAGATGTTGACATTCATGTTTTTTCATTGACGTCAACATATGTTTCAGTTGAAGTTTCAGATAGACTAATTATCACTGGTACGGGGAAGATTGGAAAAAGTGTATGGACACTATATGGGCTTTCAGAGCATGCAAATAAGGAAATGTATACACATATGAGAAGTGATCTTAGATCCAAGGTTGCTTGACTTGATCTTACGGTTAGCATATGTTACAGTTGTTTTGGTGAAGACCGGGTACAGAATAGTGACAAAGAATTGTGACATAGTTGGTCTCTGAACTTTGGACATAACTCGGATGTGATAACATGGTAGAAGAGATGTTGGAGAATTTTATTTATGTTTTTTGGGTTGATGTGTTCTTGGTGACATCATCTGAAGTGTGTGATCTTGCAAAGATCTATTTGTGGATGAATACAACAATGAAACGTGTTTAGAGGATGGCGAGCGTGGATTACGTATCTTAGAGTATAATTGATGATTTGTAATTGATTTTTGCTTATGTAAGGTACTGTATTTATCTTAGCAAGGGTCTATATAATTTTTTGTACATTGGGGAAGTCTTAAAAGGCTGGCCTAATTGTTTATTGTAAACTTTTATAAAGAAGAGTTGTTTCTTGATGAGATAAAATGATAGAGGAATGTGATAGTTGCGAGCTTGTATTTGTGAATTATTTTGGATGTAGAGTAGAGATAGTGATTGTGATGAACTTCAATCAAAATGTTTAGGAAAAGAAATTTTCTATCAGTCAGTTCACTGGTTACTATTACTCCTATATCTTTATTTTAGACAGTAAATCCAAAAGGTGGATTTAACCTTCACATTTGGGCAGTGTGCCTGGGAAGTGAGCCTCTTCTTTGTCTTGAATTTTAATAGGATATGTCCTTTAACAGGGACTGTGTAGTGTATGTAATAATCAGCTCCAAACAAGGCTAAATCTCCTAACAGGGATACAATAATTTTAGTGCATTATTTGTGGGTGCTAATTCCCACAAGGTTTTTTCCCTTAACAGGGTTTCCCCGACAATAATTTCTTGTGTTATGGTGTTACATTTGATGTGTTTAGATTTTCATTGATTAATTGGTTTATAAAGTTTAGAATATTTGGCTCACAACTAATTCACCCCATCACCTCTCAGTTATGTTGGTGGACTATTATTGCTAACACAAACCCCCCCTAAAAATGAGAGATGCAACTATATAAAATGAAGAAGACCGTCCTCTAAGACACAAGAAAATGTTAGAAATTTTTCAAATGATAATTGTGATAGCGCTAAATGGGGAACCTCCTCTCAAACCAAGATGATGATCAAGATCGATCTACCTGAGTTCCCCCAATGACACTACTCAAAACATTTCAATCATTCTAAAATTTAAACTTTTTAGGGCACCACCATTTAATTTTGACAATTTTTGGGTGAGTTGTTGGGAAAAGACGCGATGGTATTTTATTTAGTCCCTTGTAGTTGAAGACATTATATTTTTTCATTAGTATATGCAATGAAAAACATGATAAACACCATCGGTTTATACTACACCGACAGATAGGGCACAACACTACCCGACGCCAAGGTTACCAATACTACTAAGTACAAAGCATCCCAACATAACACTATTCATTATTACCTGATGACAGAAAAGACAAAGGAACCTAACGAGTAACCAACAGTGCAACCTGACAAAATAGACAAGAATGGAACCCAACAGATGAAGGGAACCCGACGATCAAGAACCAACAGTCAGTTACATCCTGCAAAAAGTGGATCTGACTTTCTACATCAGATAAATCACTAAAGTTTTATATTTAGCTTCTTGATTTATTTTAAATCCATTACATGAGGGAAAAGAAATGTAATTATTATTGTTTTTATCAATTTAACTGATTTAAAACATGCAAACTAAAGGATCAAGGTCAAGTTGTATACCTTGGATCTAGAGTTAACATTCTAATGCATGATTCTAAAATAGGTGAAATAACTTGTATAAATAGATGCTCAATCAATTGTGAACATGTTGTTTGATGATGATTGTAGCCACTGAGAGCATCTAAGGATTAGGCAAGAGAATTCATGCAGCAACACAGAAAAGGATCATATCATTTTTCAAGAATAAGAACAAAGGCTACCAACGAGTAGGAAATGTAATAATCAATCACTATAGGTGATATTCATATATTGTAAGATTTAATGGATCTATAATCAGAAATTATAGATTACATATAGTCAAGTCAAACATATTGTACACATTCTAAAAAGTGAGGTACACTTAAGAAATCCTTTCAAGGAAGGTGGACTTAACAGTCCTATTGTAAATATCTTAACCGAGTGCACTCTTAACAGTGTTTCTAAAGCTCTTAACATAGTAGTTCCTAACAGGTCTCCACATTAATAATCCTAATAGGGTAGATCATCGAAAGTGATCAAATTGTAAGCCTTAACCAGCTCCCTTCCATTTTTGCAGATAGTGAAGTTTTGTGGGTGCCATCCCCACCGCAGTTTTTATTTCCTAACAGGAGTTTTCTGCGATATCATACCTTGTGTTATGTGTCTATTACTTTCATGAATGTTTCTATGAATGTTGCATACAATTAAGATTATGAATTAAAATTACATGCATAAGAAAGAACATCAGATTTGGTCGGTAATACAGTAAATTTTGATTACTGATGAAGAAAGGTGAAAAGTGTTCAAAGTTTTAGAGGTACTGATTCACCCCTCCCCTCTCAGTACTACCACCCATTAATCCCAACAGTAGTTTCCATTACCGATGGGACCGATTATACCATATCTTCCAATGATTTTTTGAATTCAAATTAGGTGATTACTTAAATAATTAGTATGATTTGAAAAGTGAAATTTGAATAGGACTTGAATAGGTAGTACCTTAGCTTATTCATTTATTAAAATATAATAATCTCATATCTCCACATGGGAAATTGGATCATTAGGGAAAACGTACCAATACTCGTAGACCCTAACTTTCCACATATGTAGAGCCTAAACTATACATCAGATTTCAGAAAAAAAAATTGTTCTCTTTGTATGGAAGTTGAAACCTTACAAACTATTTCTTGTCTTTTGGGTATTATCAAACCTCCCTCTATAGATCCTTGAGCATCGAAGGGTCAAAAAATGACCTTTTCAAATGGCTGCCCGAAATAGGTGACATTTTGCATCATTAACTATTCACCAAATATAAAAAAAAAACATAAATCCCCTAATTACAAAAAAAATAATTAATAATAGAATAAACCAACTATGGGCCCGCTATCATTGACCACTTTAGCATTAGGATAGGGTTTTCATAAAATTGTTCAACACCTTCGATGAATTGTTCAACATCCCATTTAAATCATTCAAGTCCCCATTCACAAATAATCCATAACCCATAACCACATGGGAATGACACTTTTCCAATGTTATTGGGGACAATGCCTGCTAACCCCAGATCCCTAAAGTGGCCATTTTTTCATAGTTTTGGGTTTTTTTCCCCACAACATCCTTTTTCTCTTCCTATGAATGTTTCCCATAGCCATCATTTCTCTATAATTCATCAAGGGGTTGAGTGCACATTCAGATAGCACCTCTACTTGAATTTAACCTTTCAATATTGTTATAAACATTTCTTCTACTCATTCCTAGTTCCAGTTTGATGTTTTTTTCATCATTTATCTATATGTCATTAAGGGTTTGAGTTGTGTTATTTTTCATCATTTCTCTTTATGTCATCGAGGGTTTGAGTCATTTGATTTCTTTTTTTCTATATCATATGACATTTAATTTTTTTGCACTATTATTTGATTTATTTTTCATCATTTATATGTATGTCATTGAGGGTTTGAGTCAGATGTATTTTTTCATCATTTCTCTTTATGTCATTGAGGGTTTGAGTCATTTGATTTCTTTCGCTATTTATAGTATGAAATGTAATGTACTTGCATTATTATTTGATGTATTTTTTCATCATTTATCTATATCAAGGGTTTGAGTTTGATGTATTTTTCATGATTTTTTTGTATGTTATCAAGGGTTTGAATGCATAGTATTCATGTAGTGCCTTCACTCACATTTAACCCTTCCATTATGTTGTAAACATTGTTTCTACTCATTCCTATTTGCAATTTGATGTATTTTTTCATCATTTTTGTGTATGCAAGTGAGTCATTTGATTGTGGTTTTCTAGTTTTTTACTTATTAAATATAATGGGTTTGCATTATTATTTATTGTATATGGTGAAATAGTGATCAATGGTAAAGCACCAAATTACACATGTACATTAGAAAGGGGATCCTAGAATGTAATCCCTTTTGGACCAAATCTGATCAGCACAACCCAAGTAGATGTAACGATGCTAATGCATGATTTAGTCTTGAAGGATGTGACAGTTTTAGGATCCATTTTTGTGTGTATAGGAATGATAGAATAGGAATGCAGTATATGTGCAAGTAAAGTAAAGAAAACACTCATGCAATGATAAACAACAAGATATCAGATCTAGTGTATCAAAGTAAGTTCTATGGAAGAAAAAGGATGATGTAGAACTCACCTTGAAGGCTAATGGATGGTGCAACTTTAGATCTGTGGGTTCTCAATCCACTAAATATTCATGATATTTAGTGGGTTGACATTATCATTCAGAATCCTTGGTCTTTTATCATGAAATGTAAAGGGCATACATTATAATTTGAAATTTTTGTTATTTCATTCATGAAATGTAATTAGTGTGAATTATTATTGGGTATCTCTGGGTTTTTTCATTAAATTTAGTGGGTTGAGATTATCATTTAGAATTTTTGATCTTTTTATAATGAATTGTAAAGGGTATATGTTATAATTTAGAATCTATATTTTTTTAGTCATGAAAAGTAGTGGGTATGCATTATTTTTGGGTATTTGTGGTTTTTATTCATGAAATTTAGTGGGTTGACATGCAAATTTAGTGGGTTTTTTATTCATGAAATGTAAAGGATATACATTACAATTCTGAATCTCTGGTCTTTTATCATGAAATTTAAAGGGTATGCATTATTATTCAATTTACTTGATTTGTTATGCAAGAAATTTTATGGGTATACAATATAATTCAAAATATATAGTTTTTTAATCATGGAATGTAATGAGTATACATTATAACTGGGAATTTTTGTGGTGCAGAGCACCCTAGGGTTTTCGCTCTGAAGCCCTAGTTGTTTAGCAATGGTAGTCCGGGAGCAGATCACAGTTAGCAGTCAGTCTTTTTCCTAAACCTTAACAGTTCTTAACTCCTAGCGAAAGAGCGGATCAGTCGCGCAGTCGGTAGATGATCAGTGGTTAACATGAAGTAGTCTGTGATTACACGACAAAGGTTGGTCGCCAAGTCAGGAGATGATCGGCGGTTGGCATCAAACAGTCTGTGATGATACGACAAAAGCTTATCGCCAAGTCACAAGATGATCAACGATTAGATGAAACAGTCTGCGATTACGCGATAAAGGCTTATCGTACAGTCGGCAGATACTCAGCGGTTAACAGGAAATAGCTTGCGATAAAGCGACAATGGTTATCGCACAGTCGGCAGATGCAAGATGGTTAACATGAAATAGTTAGCGATTAAGAGACAATGGTTATCACGAAGTCGGCAGATGCAAGACGGTTAACATGAAACAGTTAGGGATTAAGCGACAACGGTTATCGCAAAGTCGGTAGATGCTCGACGGTTAACTTGAGACAACTTGTGATGAAGCGACAACGGTGATCGCAAAGTCGACAGATGCTCAGCAGTTAGCAGGAAATGGTTTGTGATGACGTGACAAGGCTTGTCGCACAGTCGACAGAGATCGACGGTTAAGTTACTAAGTGCTGCAATAACGCGACAACAGTGAGTAGCAAGGTCGCGGGATCACAGGCGGTTAAGTCACTCAGTGTGGTGATGACGCGAAAACAGTGAGTAGCAAGGTCGCGGGATCACATTCTGCTAAGTCATTCAGTGTGGCAATGATGTGACAACAGTGTGTAGCAAGGTCATAGGATCACAGGAGGATAAGTCAAAAAGTGTTGCGACAACGAGATGACTATGAGTCGCGTGATTGCAGGATAACAAGCAGTGAAGTTTATCAGTACTGCGATATCGTGACTAAAGGAAGATTTGACTTGTCAACATCACAGAGGGAATTGGAAAAGTCAGTGACATAGAGGAAAATGTTGTCCACGTCGATAGCCATGCTGAGAATGATGACAGTTGCAGGAGGAAGATGAAGAGCCGAGGTAGTTAGAATCTTCAGACGGCGGGTAACCTAGAAATAGTTACAAATCAAGAAGAGGCCTAATATATGATCAAGGAGGAAAACTTGTAACAGAGGTTGGAGAACTGGAATTGCGAAGGCTAGCAAAAGAAGTTATCTGTGTGTGTGAATTGTAATTTTCTGATTTTCAATAAAGAAGAGGTTTGGTGTGTACTGTGTAGATTTGTGTTGTGTGCATATTTCTGTAGAGTAGGATTTTGAATTCAGTTAAGCCTCATGGATGATTTTTGACTCTGATAATCCATCCTATTGAGTATGACTGTCAAGAAGCATCCCTCATGTATTTATATTCTATTTTTGTGTTTGTGACTGAGAAGTGGCTAGTCAGAATGGTAGACAAGTCCTAGGCGAGCTTAATGGTCCAGCTAGAGAACTTGTAGGAGAGAGAGAGATAGAAGGATAAGGTGCATGACTGGCGTTATTCAGTCATGGAGAGCAAGATAAGGTAGAGAGTGAAGCATTTCGGTGGGTAGGAAACCGAGGAGAGAGGGAGCATAGAAGTCCTTCTAGTCAGGGCCTGAGAGTAACCCAGAAGAGACTCAACAGTGAGTCTAGAGGATCCTGAAGTGAATAGGGTCCAAGGTGAGATTCCTAAGAAAGAGTAGGAGTCTAGAAGAGAAAGGTGACCTCCCCATCAGATTGGTATCAGAGCCCAGTT
>MU223366.1:3286248-3303482 GCA_018584345.1 Thuja plicata | reverse complement strand
GGGTTACAAAATCTCTTATCTCTGTCAAGAACTCAGAAAAGTTGCAGGACAGCAAGAACAAAAGAAGAAGAACCGACCCTTGCAAATGCAACTTTTCTGCTATATATAGGGCTATGACCATCTTGGGTTCCCTTAGGATGCAACAAGCTTCAGATGATCATGGAAAACCCTAACCCTAGAAAGCACAGGAGAGAGGAAAAGAGAGAGAAGAGACGGTGGAGAATGACCAAGTCAAATAGATATTCATGGATATTTTCATGCTCCTCCTCGATCTGGCAAAATGGAATCAGATTTGGTAGATGACGGCTAGTAACATTTATGTTTACTCTGAAAGTCATGCACACCTGTTCACCTATATTTCTCTGTAATAACTATTCTCTTGTCTGTGAATAGTGCATAGCCAGGTGTTCATCTTATCATTGCCCAGGCCTTCTTCTCCTTCTTCGTGGCACTTCTAGAAACTCAGCCATAACTCTGTTCTGCTCTGTAACATGTTGAATTTCCTCATTTTTGCCGACATTGCAACAAAATCTCTTTAAACCTCGGCTGACTGCTCTGTGCATGGCTTTCTGTAATTGGAAACCCTCTGAATTATCCTAGAAAACCCTCTACAACAGAGAAAAACACCCCCGAGCCATTCTTCTTTCATCTGCAACATCATCCTCTGTCTGGTCGCTTACTCGCCCAGGCTTTACTCTGTTTCCATCTTTATGCGCGAGTGCGCGATGACAGCTTCATCCCTTTGAATCGCTCAGTCGCAGCCTAATCTTTCTTCTCTCTGAATTCTGGGCGAGTACGCGACGAGCTCCTTTCTTCATTACATCTTCCATGATCGCGCAGTCACAGGCCTCTTTTCATTTGTCCTTATTACTCGGTGAGTGAGAGACGAGCTGCCCCCTTTCTTTGGTCGCTTGGTCGTGAGCTCTTTTTACTTTATTTGAATTGCTCGGCGACTAGGCGACGAGCCACTTTCTTCCTCGGTCGCACACTCGCAAGTCATTTCCTCTTCATGTCATTTTCTCGGTGAGTGAGCGACGAGGCCTTTTCTTTTGTCAATCGCTCAGTCGCGAGCAGTTATCACTTTGTCCTACCTTCTGTGCGAGTAGGCGAAGAGCTCTTATCTTTCATCCATCGCTTAGTCGCGAGCCATTCCCTCTATTTTTCATTTCATGTGCGAGTGCGCGATGAGCTCCTTTTTCATACGGTCGTTCACTCGCGAGCAGCATTCTGTTTTAACCTTATGGCTCGGCGACTGCGCGACAACCTCTTCCTTCAACTCGTCGTAGACCCGCAGACTGCTTTCCTTTTATGTTGATTGCTTGGCGAGTGAGCGATGAGGCCTTTCTTTCTGCTCGTCGCGCACTCGTGAGCACCTTTCCATTTACTCATTTTGATCAGTGACTGCGCGATTAGATCATCTGTTCCTTTGGTCGCACACCCACAAGCAGTTTCTGACTTGTTCCTACGGCACAGCGACTGTGCGATGAGACCACCTATTCTGCTTGTCACGCACTCGCGCACTGGGGAAGCCGAGCATGTCCTTAAATTATCCAGCGATCCTGCGACTGAAGGGAAAGAATACTAAGTCTCGAAGTCGCATGATCAATTTCCTTCTTCACGCGATCAAGCGACTGAGGACCCACATCCACCTGATATATGCCATCTGTCACACAGCCACTGGTCCATCTGTTTGCATTGGGAAAGCTGAGTCATCGTGCCGTTCTAGCGACAAGACGACTGGGTAAAATTTACTAACATCAAACAGTTAGTCGCGAGGTCGGAAGTGTTATCTCTTAACTGTCATTTTATCACGAGACCACGCGACTGAAGAGAAATCCTAACTGCTTGTCACGGCTGGATCAAGCGATCATGCGACATGAAGAAGATCGCGAAGTCGGAAGACTTTTCTTTGACTGTTGACTTCTTCTCGCGATCACCCGACTGAAGTTTGTCCCGTTCATTTTTAAAAGGTCACAATATGATATCAAGCGACAACCCGACTAAGAGGAAATCGCCAAGTCTCAAGACATAGAAGGAATATTCTGTTTCTTACCAAGACTACGCGACACAAAGAAGGCGCAGAGTCGGGAGAAGGAAAGGAATATTCGCCCAGGGTAAAGCGATCAGGCGACTTGGAAAATAAGCACATGCCATAAGTGATTTAAAAAGGTAACCTTGAAACATAACATCCAAGGGTCTAGGGTTTATTACTTCTTTTGCATGAAAGACTGAGGGTTTAAGGGTTTAAGCAGAAGACAAGAAACCTGGGAACCATGACAGAAAAATGCCAGACAGGGCAGACTGGGCCAATTTGCCAAAAATGGAAAATTTGGGCAACAAGAACAACATGATAACACATTTTCATTGTGTTGGTTTTAAGATTTATGAAGCAGCTACTCAAAATGTTGATGTTCCTTCTTTAAAAGACCTTGCAGAAGAAGATTCTACTGTTAAAAAAAGGAATATTCACCCAAAATGCAATTGCCAAAGAAGCCCTAATAAGTGTCGTAGTTGACAGTGATTTTTCTGAGATTAAGAAAGTAGATAGAGCCTATAAAATATGGAAGTATCTAGAAGACAAGTTTGAAGGAGATATACAAGCAAAGAATGCACGTAGAAAGACATGGAAGAAAAGATATAACAATTTAGAGATGCTACCTGAAGAAAACATCAGAGGATTAATGAAGCAGTTGCAGGGATCAGAAACAATGGTGGATAAATTTTAGAGGAAGACATAATGGATAAAGTGATGACTACACTAACAGCATATTATGAGAGCAAGATAAACATCTTAGATGAGACTATGCAATTTTTGAAAGACTTTAAGAGAGAGATCTTGATCAGAACTTTTTTTGCATTTTAGATATCAAAATTGAAGACAGAACCTAAAAGTGAAACAACCTTCAAAGCCTCAGTCCATGGTAAGAAATATTTGAACACTTCGGGTAATTTTGATAATGAAGATGAGGATAAAGAACTAGAAGAGTTCATTGTTATGATCACTAAGAAAGAAAGAAAAGGAAAATTAAAATATGAAGGACAGTTACCATTCAAATGATTTTCATGCAACAAGGTTGGTCATTTTGCATCTATACAAGAGTCAAGAAGTACAAAATAAATTTCAAGCCTAAATATACAAAGGAATGCTACTATGCTGAAGATGGAGTGATAGATGAAGATTCAGGAGAAGATGAAATTGGATTCATTGCAATTGAAGATATGGAAAAAATGTTTGATGAAATATAAATTGAAGATGAAAAGAGAGCACAAGAGTTGGCATTAATTTCCCAAGCAGACATCAGAACAGAATAGATCATTGACAGCAGGTGTTCACATCACATGACAGGAGACAAAGATAGATTTGTACATCTGGATAAGTACAAAGGTGGTATGGTTAGATTTGGAGACAACATTCGTAATAAGCCTATCATAGGTAGAGGAGCTATCACTTTAGATGGAAAGAACAACACTGATGATGTTCTGTATGTTGATGGTTTACATCATAGCCTAGTGAGTGTTGGAAAGTTTATGGACAAAGGATATCAGTTGGGATTCAAAAACAACAAGTGCATCATTAATAAAAAAAAGGAGTTATGATTGCATCAAGTTCAAAGACTAAAGGTAATGTTTTTCAGCTCAATTCTAAAGCAATTTGTTTTTTGCAAAAGTAGATGACAGTTGGTTATGGCACAAAAGATTATGTCATATCAATTTTGACAATATAGTAAAGATAAGAAATGTAAAGGCAACAAAAGACCTTCCCAGTATTGCAAGACTAGTTGATACTATGTGTAGGGAATGTGTGATGGGAAAGCATGTAAGGAACTCATTTAGAAGTAAACAGAACTCAACAGAAAACAAATTGGATCTAGTACATACAGACTTATGTGGACCTACTCAAACAAGATCATACTATGGTGAAAGGTACTTTATTTTATTTGTTGATGATTATTCCAGAATGATGTGGGTTGTGTTCTTAAAAGATAAATCTGAAGCATTTGAGAAGTTCAAAATATTCAAAGCTAAAGTTGAAAATGAGTCTGGATTAAAGATAATATGTATGAGATCATATAGAGGAGGATAATTCACCTCTGACAAGTTTTATGAGTATTGTGAAGAACATGGGATCAAAAGACAGCTAAGTGCACCTAGAACCCCTTAGCAGAATGGAATTGTAGAAAGAATAAATAGGATCATACTTGACATAGCACAAACTATCGTGATTGAAGGAAAAGTTGTACACACCTATTGGAGAGAAGCAGTCAGTACTACAATCTATACTATCAATAGAATTCAATTAAGTCTAGGTGCAGACAAGACACCTTATGAACTTTTGTTTGGGAATGTACCTATAGTAAAATACTTCTGAATCTTTGGAAGCAAGTGCTACATAAAGAGAGATGATGGTGTTGGCAAGTTTGATGCTAGAAGTGATGAAGGTATTTTTCTTGGTTACTCTACCAAAATCAAAGCTTATAGATGTTTTAACTTAAGATTGAAGAAAATCATTGAAAGTACACATGTGAAGATTGATGAAAAGTTTATGATTCAAGAGAGATACTATGATTATGCACCTATGATTGAAGATAAACCAAGACCTATCAGTAAAGAAATATTTATTGAAGAAATATTTGACTGCATTGATGTATCATGCAATGACCCTAAACCAAGTGAAGAGGAATCACAGATAATAGATGAGAATGTCACACCTAAAGTTCCAAACTTCACATCTAAATACCATTAAAAAGAAGATATCATTGGAGATCAGAGCAATAATGTTATGAAAAAATTTAGAGCATAAGGTTTAACAATTAATGAAGATGTATGTTTACTTTCACAAATTGAACCTTTAAGTGTTGAAAATGCATGTAATGATTCAGATTGGTAGAAAGAAATTAAAGAAGAGATAGATCTGATAATTAAGAATGACACATGGGAATTGGGCCCTAGACCTTGTGAAAAAATGTGATTGGAACCAAGTGGATATTCAGAAACAAGATGAATGAAGATGGTACGGTGGTAAGAAAAAAAGCAAGACTGGTATGTAAAGGATATGCATAGAGAGAAGGTATTGATTACTCTAATACATTTTCCCCTGTGAGCATACTAGAAGCCATTAAAAAAAATTTGGCTTATGCAACATTCAAGAAATTTAAAGTATATCAGATGGATGTCAAGTCAGCATTCCTGAATGGTGACTTGAAGGAAGAAGTCTACATAGAACAGTCTGAAGGATTTAGTTTATTAGACAAACCTGACATGGTATGCAGACTGAAGAAATCCCTGTATGGACTTAAGCAAGCCCCTAGAGCATGGTATGAAAGACTATATGGTTACTTGACGAAGATAGGATTCAAGAAAGGAGCAGCAAATTGTAACTTATTCATAAGAGAGACGCCTGAAGGATTATTACTTGTTGCTATTTTTGTTGATGACATTATTTTTGCTGGTAATGACAAGCTTAGTGTAAATTCTACTAAAGAGATGCAGAGTGAGTTTGAAATGAGCATGATTGGACCTATCAAATACTTTTTGGAATTAAATGTACAACAGACAAATAGAGGTATATTCATTAATCAGTCTAAGTATGTGAAAGAAATATTGAAGAAATTCAAGATAGAAGATTGCAAGCTAGTAACCACCCCCATAATAACAGGAAGTAAGATTTCTAAAGATGATGATTTTACAGCAGTTGACAAGACACTATACAAGTCTATGATTGGAAAACTCATATATCTTACTCAATCTAGACCAGATATTTCTAATACAATTGGCATTGTTGGAAGATTTGCAGCTGAACCTAAACAAAATTACTTAATGGAAATAAAAAGAATATTCAGATACTTAAAAGGGACTATAAAATATGGTTTATGGTATCTTAACTCAGAGAAAGTAGAACTTCATGTGTATATAGATGCTAATTGGGAAGATTGTGTTGATGACAGAAAGAGTACCTCAAGAGGAGCAGTATTTCTTGGAAATAGATTAGTTACTTGGACAAGCAAGAAGAAGAATTGTATTTCTCAGTCAATAGCAGAAGCAGAGTATGTAGTAGTAGCATTAAAATGTTCTAAAATTTTTTGGATCAAGCAGATGATAAAATACTTTGGAATTCAAATTGATTATCCTATTATTATTCATTGTGACAACACTAGCACTATCAATATGTCAAAGAACCCTATGATGCATGCAAAGACAAAACACATTGAAATAAAATATCATTTTCTAAGAGAGAAAGTTGCAGATAAAGAAGTAAAATTGGATTATTTGAGTACTAAAAAATAGTTAGTAGACATATTCACAAAGCCTTTACCAAAAGATAATTTTGAGTATCTTAGGGAGAAGCTAGGAGTAATTCCCTTCCTTGAGTCTGATTAGAATTTGCAGCAAATGCATCAGTCCTTGGTGACTGGTGAATGGTTGAATACTCTACCTCAGGAGTAGTACCTGTGCTTAATTGTTTTTGGCACCCTTTTCCATTGATGTCAAAGGGGGAGTATATAGTCTAGGGGAGTTTACAGTCATGAAAAATCAAAAGTAGTATAAAGAGATGCAGCAGTTAAGGGGAGTTTTGTTGAGGATATTGAGAAGATTGTAAAAAGAAAGAATACTCTTGGACTAATGGTGTTTTTCATATCATATGTTTCCATCAATGCCAAAGGGGGAGATTGTTGGAGATTTTCCTTTGAGCCAGTTGCTGACTATATGTTTGTCATTGATGACAACATATAGTATGCAACAGTGTCCTGTATGTAATTCTCAGTATGGATATTTTGGAGCCTTGCGCATTTATTTTTATGTTGTAGACATATTCATTATGCTATGTTCATAGACGCAGATTTAGTTGTGCAGTTGAAGTTGAGTTATGATGATCTATTTTCCAGTTACGGTTTTAGGAGATTGTTTATTAAGAGCCTATAGTATTTTCATTGTTTCTTTAGTTGCACCTATCTTTTGGATATGCATGTTTAGATTCATGTTTAGTTATGAGTTCAGAATTTTTGGTTAAGAGCACTTAACATGTTTCATCTGGAGAGTGAATTTTGAGTTAATTTGGTGGAGCTGAATGTGTGAAGCGACGCATCTACTCATCTTGAGTTGTGTGGTTATATTTGTGTTACATGCTTAGTTTTTCCGACGAAGAAGTTTTTGAAGAGTTTCCTACAAGCCGACTTGATCATATCTTTGGAGGAACATACTTATTGCAGATCATTTTGTGATTACCATGAGTAGAGTATGTGAGAAAGAAGCAGAGTAGAATGTTTGATGTATTGGGCCTATAAAGCTATTGAAGGCATTATATTTTTCCATTAGTATACACAAGGAAAAACATGATCTGCACCATCATTTTACACTACACCGACAGACAGGGTACAACACTACCTGACGCCAAGGTTACTTGGCAAACACTATTCAGTGTTATCTGATGACAAAAAGGTAAATGGAAACCGATGAGTAACAATAGTACAACTTGATGGAATAGCAAAGAGAGGAACCTGATAGAAAAAGGGAACCTGACAAAAAGTTTAATAAAGGAACACCGACAGACTTTTAGTTCAATCCGATGACCAAGAATCGACAGTCAGTTATATCCTGCAAAAAGTGGATCTAACTTTCCACGTCAAATAAATCACTGAAGATGTATTTATAGTTTCTTGATTTACTTTTAAATCCATTATGTGTGGAGGAAGCGATGTATTTTATATTATTTTAATTAGTTTTACTGATAAAAAAAAATGCAAACTAAAGATCAAGAACAAGTTGTAAACCTTGAATCTAAGAGTTAACATTGTAATGCGTGATTCTAGAATAGGTCAAAGAATTGTATAAATAGATGCTCAATCTATTGTAAATAGTAGTTGTTCAATGAATATTGTATCCATGGAGAGCATCTAGAAACCAGACAAGAGAATTCATGTAGAAGGAAATAAAAGAATCAAATCAGTTTCAAGAACAAGAACACAGGCTACTGACAAGTAGAGAAAAGGTATATATTAATCACTTAAGGTGATATTATTATTCTGGGACCTTTAATGGATCTATAATCAACAATTGTAGATTGTATACATTCAGGTCAACATTTGTACTCATTCTAACAAGTGTAGTATGCATAAGAAATCCTTTCAAGAAAGGTGGGCTTAACCGTCCTATTGTAAATCTCATAACTGAGTGCACACTTAAATCAGTGTTGCTAAAAGCTCTTAATAGAGTAGATCTTAACCGGTCTCCACCTTAATACTCCAAATAGGGTAGATCATCAGAAGTGATCAATTGTAAGCCTTTATCAGCTCCCTTCCATTTTGCAGATGGTCAATTTTTGTGGGTGTCATCCCCACCACAGTTTTTACTTCCTAACAGGAGTTTTCTGTGATATCATATCGTGTGTTATGTGTTTATCATTTTCATGAATGTTTCTATGAATGTTGTAAACAATTAAAAGAGTATGGAATAATACTACATGCCTAAGAAAGAACAACAATAATGGTCAGTAATGCAGTATTGAATGATTACTAATGAAAAATTGTGAAAGGTGTTAAAAGTTTTAGAGGTACTAATTCACCCCTCCCCTCTTAGTACTACTTCCCATTAATTCTAGCAATTGGTATCATAGCAAAGTCTCTTCAAGGAAAAGCTTAAAGGATTAAGAGAAAAGATCATAAAATGGATAAGTACAAACTTGATAAGAATATTGAGAATAAAAAGCTTGAGATATAGGTGTTCTATGAATAGTATAAAGAAGCTAGAATCAAGATGAGAGAGTTGTTGGATGAGAGGAAACGTATGGCAACCCAGAGCAATGAAAAAAGATTATCAAGAAGAAGATATTCTAAATTTTTTTGAATCTTTAGGATCAAATGCAAGTAATACATCAGATACATCAGAAGAGAACATCACAAATCTAAAGGAGATCAATCAACATGTGACAGAGAAAATAAAGATGTTACAAATCGGTCAAGAGAGCTAGATGATAAGAATGATTGATGTGATGAGTTCTTCTTGACAAGATGAAACAGAAAGAACACTTGTTATTGATGATAGAAGGAAGATTACAGAAAAGCTACAAGAGAAGGAGTTAGAAATTCAAAGACATGCGAAGCATCACCATGAGATCACAAATCAGATCATTCTAATGAGTCAAGAAGAAAATAGAATGAATATAGAACTCATTGAAAGAGTGCAGGCTATCGGTGAAGTAAGAGAAGAAAATGAAAAACTAAAGCATGAGGTTAGAATTCAGCAACAACATAATGAAGTTATCAGAAAGGCTAAAGAGAGAAATAAAAGAATGGATTATTTTCTTGAAGGACAATGAAGAGTCAACAACAACAATGGTTTAGGCTTTACTGAAAATGGAGAATCATCAAATCAAGCCAATCCAAAGAATGTTTATGAAAATCCAAGACCAAGAAATCTGACATGAAAGCACTGTGGAAAGCAAGGGCACACATCAAATGTATGCTGAGGTAAAATGAGAGGTATTCCTAAATCTACATCTACATTCATAGTATTATGTTATAAATGTAACAAGAAAGGACCTAAGGCTTATGAATGCAAGACTAAGATAGAATAGCCAAAGAAGGAAACCTACATGGACAAATACTTTCCTACATGCAAGATGAATGGGCACACATCTGAAGAATGCTAGAAATAGAGAAGACAAGCATGGAAGCCAAAAGGTCAAGAAACTCCCTATCAACCAAAGAGAATCGGTAATCAATATGTATGGGATTACAATACTTAGACAAACTATACAACATGTGGTAGATATGGTCACATTGCTGCAAACTACATGAGAGCATGGACCAAATGGTCTAGCAGCTGGTCAAACCCTGGAATGGAATGCTTACACTGTCATAAAGTAGGTCATCTCAAGAAATATTGCAAAGATCGAATGACAGAGACAAGCACATAGCCCAATGGAAACACCATTGAAGATATCCAGAGGGCTAGAGATAAAATGTGGAGAAAAGCTTAAAGCAATGAAAAAGCTGGACCAAGCAATCTAAATGGTGACACCCCATCCAATGGATTTGGTAACATCACCACCCCCACTTATGCTGAACAAGTAAGTATGGAACTGCATTACACCAATTCACATTCTGCATCAGTTCCATTATACAAATTGATAGATAGTCAAAATCTGCATAATAAAGATGCATATTGTGTTACTTGTTCCAACTCTGAGATAACAACCCCGTCAGTATACACATACCAAAAATGATTGGTGAACATAATGGATAATTTTTCTACACTTACTATAAATTGTTGATCAACACATAGAATGGTCAAGTTACCAATGTAACCCGACACCTGTCAATAAGAAAGCAAAGTCACAAAGTTGTCATGACAGAATACCGATATCCGTCAGTAAAAGTAATATTGGTGACAGCTATCCCGAGCATCCTCAACATCACCGATGATGATTATGAAAGTCTTCCCAATGAACTCCGTCTTTATGACCCGATGAGTTGTTGAAGCATTTATTGTTGACTTAGGGAAAAAGCCTATAAATAGTGAACGGAAGCACTTCATTTTGCACCCGCAATTTGAAGAGAAAGCAGAGCAAAAAAATAGAGTGATTGAAGAGAAGAAAGCAGAAGCATCCTTGACTCAATTCAACACATAGAAGCTAGTTTATTAACCATTATCATGGATCAAAGTAAGTACTGAGGGCACCAAAAGCACTTTGTCATTATTTTCAAGAAAGCCCTAAAACTTGAAAAATAATGGTAAACACCTCACAAACCGCTAAGATCAAGAATGATAAACGGAATGTGGTTAAGCTGATTAAGAATAGCACTTCTATAGAGCCCAAATACAAGATATTCCCAAAGATTGCATCGCAATCCGATGAAACTGGAGCATTTTCAAAAATTCCACCTAGGGTTTTTCTCATAGAAAATGTTAGGTCTTATATTCACTGCAAAATTGCTGAGTTAGGTGATCTGGAGATGGATGAAGCTTATAAGAAGCTTTGTGATGCAAAAGGAAACCTGAAGGAAGAACACAAACACTTGGAATTCAAAGGGTTAACTAATGCCCTACATTTCCTAAGGGACTTCAAGACCGATTGGATCAGGTTGGTACTTAGCAGATTGCACGACCAAAATTTGTGGTTGGATCAACCCAAACAAATCACCAAGGATGTCCTTCACACTATCACTCATTATCCAATAATCAACAAGCCTAGGGCACATAAGCATCCCTCCAGAAAAGAAGTTGAAAAACTCACAAAAGATTAATGGGACAACAGAGGTCTAAAAGTAAACACCGTCACCGACGAAGAACTGAAATTCGGTGCATGTGTAATTAGGTATAAGATTTTTCAAGCAAGAAGATTGAATAGCATATCTGCAACATTAGTAAGCATAGCTTACAAGATAGTGACCAAAGGAATTCAGATGGATTTGTGTGAGATCCTATTAAAACAACTTGATGAAAACATGAACACAATCAGGTCTAAAAAGACCAACACATGTAAGTTCGGCTCACTTATCATGTGTATCTTTTTCAATTTTCAAGAATACTTTCCTTCAGTAGGAAAAGTAAAATGGGACACTACCAAACTGGTAACACAATAGATTAGTGAACTGATTACGTCACTAGGGGATAATTTTGAATCTGTTATGTCTACATACTTCCTTGAGTTCAAGGAAAAGATGATGGAAAGAACA
Organism: Thuja plicata; assembly: GCA_018584345.1. Lineage (NCBI taxonomy): Eukaryota > Viridiplantae > Streptophyta > Pinopsida > Cupressales > Cupressaceae > Thuja > Thuja plicata. The sequence continues at coordinate 3,291,807 of MU223366.1, read as the reverse complement.
AGGATTCCTGAACAACTTGTTGAAAAACATAAGGATGAAATATGCTTTATGGTGGATACTGATTTCACTCATGTCAAATCAGTTGTACCAAGAACAACTTGGTTAGCACCACTAGATTATGAAATCAATATAGATTAAGCAACCAATTCTATCAATGCATTGATCAATGAGCCTATTGACAACAAGCAACCAAGGTTTGGAACCTATGAAGAGGCCAGATCAAAGATAAAGAGAGGCCTAGAAATCAAGAAAATTGTAAATAAAAAGGATAAGATGGTAAATAATATCAATAAGATTCTATCAGTTACAGAGGAGGAGCAGGAACAACCAGAGGAAACTGATGAATAGGGCACCATAGGTGAAGGGCGTGATGAACAGAAATCAATTCAGAGGAAACTGAATCTGATACACCTCCACCTCCACCTCCTACAAAGAAGCAAAGGGGAAGGATTCAAACTACTACAATTGATAGCACACCTCTCAAGAAAGGTCAAGTAAGGATCTATATGAGGAAGTAGCCAGCTAAGAGAACAAAGCAACAAAATGTAAAGGAAACACCTACAAAGAGGAGAAAAATAATGGTCAGAACTAAAGCTGACTTAGAGGATTCTAAAGAGGATGAGCCAGATGTAGTAAAGAAGAATTACTTAAATCAAATTGTTGATGAGGTAGCTGAATCCATTGCTACACATGGTACAATGACTGATAAGAAAATTAGGCAATGGGATACACTCAAACCTGATGACCAGAATAAGATACAAGAGGCAATAATCAGGTCAATGATAAAATTCAAATATGTACCATCTGAATTCATCAATCAAATACCTAAAGAGCTGGGTAAGAAAATATCTCAACAATGGTCATATGCTCTACAGACTAAAAGAGAAGCAAGGGAGAGGGTACTAGTAACACTAATGCCTCCCAGATCCAAAATTGAAGAAATCAAAGAAATATTGAAGAAGCATTTAGGTAAATTTGTAGCCAAAATAAGGGCATACAAAGTACTAGAGGATAAATTCATAGAGCTGGATACTATGACTGAAAAAAAATGGAGACTATGACCGAAAAAAAATGGAGACAACTCCTGGATCTACCGGTAGAGTCAACAAGTCGTGAGGAAAAATTACTTCTCACTGACACACCTCATAGAGAGGAGGAGAAAGACAATGCAGGTCCTCGGGACATTGCTCTGGACAATACTAAAAGTGATAATGAGCCCATAAACTTAGACAAAGTCATGGATGATCTTGACATCCAAGATATCACCAACAATGACTTTGATAAAGATCCGCAGAAGAAAGATGAAGTAATATTCATTACACTTAAGGATCAGGGACAACAACAAGATTTGAATACATCAAATGATAAAGATATGAATGTTGCTGATGAAACATGGTAGGACAAATCAGTCATGGACTTAACAGAAGCAGACCCTACAGAGGAGATACAAAAAGATGAGGATGTCACTGCTCAAAAATATCAAACTGACAAGCAGGACACCACTCCAGGGATATAGCCCAAGCTACCACTCAAATAAATATCCATGTATTAATGAAGCCAATCAATATATTAGAGGGTAATGATGGATCTAATGTGGAGGACACAAACACACCCAAGGACAAGGGTGAGGCTGAAGCAAAAGACACCACAGATAATAAAATGGATAAACTGTAGAGAAAGCTACAACCGATGATCGGAAAGATCATCTATTGATCAAAATAAAGAGGACACACAAAAGGAAGAAGGGGACACAGAGACAGAAAAAGGTGAAAAAGAAAAGCAAGATGAGCAGGAGAAGAGATCAGTAGAAAAACCTGCAGAGACACCCAAGGTTGATGGAGAGACGTCTTCACCAAACTTATAGGTACAACCTGAGTAGAAGACACAAGAGGCATCTTCCACAAACCCTTCACCAAGCAATTTAGAAAGTACAAATGAACTAGCTCTGGTAGTTCATACATCTGCATCCCCACAAGCCTCAAAGAAGAAGAGCAAGCATAAGAATCTAGTAACTCTGGATGAAATCATTGAGATTCCAATTTGTGATCCAAGGACATTAGATCCAACTGAATTGACCAAATATGCAAGACTCTGTGAGAGGAAGGCCATGCAAGATAAACTAAAGAAAGCAACAAAAGAGGCCAAGGTACTGGAAATAGCAAGAGGAATACTTTAGAAAATAGTACCTGGTGTAGAAATTGATCATACAACCCCAATGCTCGATCAATTGGTGGCACTCATAGATGCAATAATATCTCAGAACATAGATGTTGATAAGGTCATGGAAGAAAGACTTGAACAAAAGTATGAGTTCAAGCTAGCCGAGAAGATAATCCAAGAAGTGGCATTAAAAAAGGTAAAGCTATTTGAATTAGTGAGCAAAATCGACCCAATTATCTCATAAGCTATTTCCTTGATACAAAAATTGTGTACACTAGATCAACTCACTCAAGAATATACTCACAAGATAGCACAAATTGATGTTGATCTTAAGTCAAGTGCACAAAGTCTCTCAAATAATGAAGAAGCAATAAAATTGCACAATGAATAAATCAAACAGACTCAAAAATTGAGACAGGACATACAGATTACAGAGACAAAGTATAGAGATGAGGTAAATGAGCTCCAAGCTCATCTCTTACCGATGCTTTCACTACTGCAAAAACATGTGACAGAGGCAAATACATTAATTGCCACCCCTAAAATGTCTGTCCTAGACAACATTTATGATATGCATGCAAGGCTAGAGCTACAACACATGGCACTAGAACAACTGAAAGAAAAATGGGAGAAAATGCTTGAATATATCAAGACAACCATTCCCATATACTTGACACATTGTAAGTTACACATTTTTGTCACAATTTTGGCATGTTATAAGGTGTACATTTTTGTCATAAGTATCAAAGAAAGCGGGAAATTGATATGTTCAATCACCTCAGTTAAAAGGGGGAAATAATATGTATAGTAAAAGAAAGGGGAAATAAAAGGAGGAAATAATATGTACATACAGAGCCAAGAACAAAGAATGCATAGCATACATGTACATATACTTATGTTATACCAATGCATACATTTAGGGGGAGTCATATGATGACAAGGATACAGACAAGGTGTACATACTAAACACTTTAGTATTATGCACATATCAGTTTTTGATACTAATGTCAAAGGGGGAGATTGAAGGCATTGTATTTTTCCATTAGTATACACAAGGAAAAATATGATCTGCACCATTGGTTTACACTACACTGACAGACAAGGCACAGCTCTATCCGACACCAAGGTTACCCGAAAAACACTGTTTGATGTTATCTGATGACAAAAAGGTAAATGGAACCTGACGATTAACAACAGTGCAACCCGATAGAATAGAAAAGAGAGGAACTTGACAGACAAAGGGAACCCAACAAATGGGTCAATAAAGGAACACCAACAGACTTTCAGTTCAACCCGATGACCAAGAACTGACAGTCAGTTACATCCTGTAAAAAGTGGATTTGACTTTCCACGTCAGATAAATCACTGAAGTTGTATTTATAGCTTCTTGATTTACTTTTAAATCCATTATGTGCAGAGGAAGCAATGTATTTAATATTGTTTTAATTAGTTTTACTAATAAATAAAAATGCAGACTAAATATCAAGGTCAAGTTGTAAACCTTGGATCTAAGAGTTAACATTGTAATGTGTGATTCTAGAATAGGTCAAATAATTGTATAAATATATGCTCAATCTATTGTAAATAGTTTTTGTTCAATGAATATTGTAGCCATGAAGAGAATCTAGAAACCAGACAAGAGAATCCATGCAGAAGGACAGAAAAGAATCAAATCAATTTCAAGAACAAGAACACAGGCTACCGACAAGCAAATAAAAGGTTTTCATCAATCACTTAAGGTGATATTATTATTCTAAGAGCTTTAATGGATCTGTAATCAGCAATTCTAGATTGCATATAGTCAGGTCAACATTTGTACTCATTCTAACAAGTGTAGTACGCATAAGAAATCCTTTCAAGAAAGGTGGGCTTAACCGTCATATTGTAAATCTCATAACTACGTGCACACTTAAATCAGTGTTGCTAAAATCTCTTAACAGAGTAGATCTTAACCAGTCTCCACCTTAATACTCCTAATAGGGTAGATCATCAAAAGTGATTAATTGTAAGCCTTTACCGGCTCCCTTCCATTTTGCAGATAGTGAAGTTTTGTGGGTGTTATCCCCACCGCGGTTTTTACTTCCTAACATGAGTTTTCTGCAATATCATATCTTGTGTTATGTGTTTATGATTTTCATGAATGTTTCTATGAATGTTGCAAACAATTAAAAGAGTATGTAATAATACTACATGCATAAGAAAGAACAACAGTAATGGTTAGTAATGCAGTAATGAATGATTACTAATGAAGAATTTTGAAAGGTGTTAAAATTTTTAGAGGTACTGATTCACCCCTCCCCTCCAAGTACTACTTCACATTAATTCCAATAGCTATATCATTCATCAGTTGAAGATCTATGTGAAGAAGCAGAGAGTATATACAATTCACTGGAACTGATCAAGATAGTAGGTTTAATTAATAGTTTAGTATCATATATAGTGTATATATGTTGTGCAAAAGGTTGCAGCCTTCATCATTTGAGCAGTGTGCTCATGGATAGTGTGTCCTTACCTCTAACGGGGTTATTTGTAAAAAACTCCTAACAGGGTCTGACCTTTGACTAGGTCACTGTACTTAATGCATTGTAAAGATCAACTCCTAACAGGGTTGTAGGATCTTCTAACATGGATCATTATACACTAGTGTAGTTCTTTGTGGGTGCTAATTCCCACCGAGGTTTTTACCTAACTTGGGTTTCCCCGCAACCAAAATTTTGGTGTTATAATCTGTGTTATCTTATTGTGTTTATGTTTAATGTCATTCTATACTTAATTGGATAAAGAATTAAATCTTGTAGATAACTGATTCACACCCCCCCCTCCCTCTCAATTATCTCTTGGGACTATTCCTAACAGAGAGAAGAGACAGGGAGAGGGAGAGGGAGAGGGAGAGGGAGAGATAGAGAGAAGTATCAACATAGGAAATACCCTCAACATTTTATAACATAAACCTTGTACCATCAATCTTATACCCTAAACCCTATGCACATAGAGAGAGAAAGATATAAGAGGTGATAGGAGAGAGAAGAGGGGAGTGGTAAGGAGGGGAGGTCTAGAGAGAGAGAGAGATTATAGTTAATAAGAGAAAATGAGGGAATAATAGAGAGTATGGAGGGATATGTGTTGAGATTGAAGAATGTCAATCTACCCAAGAACACCTGCATGCAAAACTGCTACGAGAATGAAGATAGAAGAGAGAAGACAGAATCAGAAAGCTTGAAGAATGTCAATCTACCCAAGAACACCTGCATGCAAAACTGCTACGAGAATGAAGACAGAAGAGAGAAGACAGAATCAGAAAGCTATGGCGGCCGATAGGCCAGAGACTGAAAAAGCATGTTGCAAGAAATGATTTTCTATTAACAACAATAATGAAATTACAATCTCCTTAAGAATTAC
>MU223366.1:3271805-3285746 GCA_018584345.1 Thuja plicata | reverse complement strand
ACAGGAACACTGAAATGCAGTACCAGAAACAGCTGCAGAAGAAGAATCAGGAACACCAACAGTGCAACAGAAGTACACACACAGGATAAAGGGCGGTGTCATAGACACAGTCTACATGGGCTAATGTAGTGGAAGGTACGCTCACTTGACAAGAGTGGATGCGCCTAAGGCATATGCATCATAATCCCCCCATGGCACTTTATAACAGAGTGCGAGTACTAAGACTGAACCAGGTGTACAAGATCCAAGAAATGCAGAAGAGGGCACTTTATCTTAGTGCGTTTATAGAAAAAATATACATCAGAAAGAGCATGCAAGCTCAGAATTTAGAAAGAAGAGTGCACTAAGAAACTAGAAGAAGAGATCCCCGGACCTGTAGAACCAAGCACACCACCAGAGGGCATAAACTGCATAACTCGGAGGAGTGAAAACCTGGAGCAGAATCTGGAAGAGATACCTCTGCCACTGAAAAGTACATAGAATCAGCTTTCCGACGATATCTCGTTTCCGAAAAAGGAGTCTGGATGAGTCAGATATGACTCCCGGAAGGCAAAATAGGACATTGAACTTCAACAGAAAAAATATCTATTGAAACGGTGGAACCAAAACCTCTAACCTCCACCATCGGAAAGTGCTCGAAAAGAGCTTTCCGACGGTATATGGAAGTCAGAAAAATACCCCCGTATGCTCAATATATCACAAAAACAGTCAGGTAGGGTTAAAAAAGCCTCAGAAAATTTTTTTAAAGCCCCTAGGGCTAAAAAAATAGAGCCCACGGGCGCCATGTGACCGCCCGCAGGGCTAAAGCGGCCCGGGGCCCGCGGACACCCATATGACCGGCGGCTTGCGCAAATAGGCCCACGGGGCTGCAATAAATCCCGCCACCGGCGGGGTGGAGCGGGGGTTGCGCGCGGGGCGGCTGAGCTGAGCACGGGCTCCGGAGTGCAGAGCGGCGGCGGGGGCCGCTGAGGGGGCGGCGGAGCGGAGAGCTCTGGGCGGCGGGAGGCCGCGGTGGCGTGGGGAGCGAAGAGCGCCAAGGGCGGCAGGCCAGCCACCGACCGGCGGCGGTGGGCCGCCAATGGCGCGGCGGCGGTGGAGAAAAAACTTTAACTGCCTGCGCCAAAAATCATTTAAAATAATGATTTTTTTTAATATTTTTTTTTATTTTCTCATCCGTACGGCCCTCGGGAGGGCAAGAAAATTTTCCCAGAGTCCCAGAGCCCAAAATGGTCAAAATTTTATATGATTTCGACTCTCCCGGGCCTTCTGGACGCAATGGTGGAGTCCTTTTCGGCTCAAACAGCTCTGAAAAATAGAGACCCCCCCAGAACCAGAGACAAATGCCAGAAAAGAATCTGAGAGCTTCAAACCCTCGCTGCTTCAACAAAGAACGAACAGCCGGATGCAGGAGAGCTCTGATACCATGTTGAGACTGAAGAATGTCAATCTACCCAAGAACACCTACATGCAAAACTGCTACGAGAATGAAGACAGAAGAGAGAAGACAGAATCAGAAAGCTATGGCGGCTGATAGGCCAGAGACTGAAAAAGCATGTTGCAAGAAATGATTTTCTATTAACAACAATAATGAAATTACAATCTCCTTAAGAATTACAAAGCGGACAATCCTTATAAAGGATGCCGAAACCCTAAAAAGGGAAACTAACAGAAATAGAAACTACCTAAGGTTAGCTTAAGCAAACTAGAGTGAATAGGGAAGTTACTAATTAGATCATAATGATTTAAATTAGTAACCCCGATAGACTATTACTCTAACAATATGGACATAGTGGTAAGGAGGGAGGAAAAGAAGAGGAGAGAGAAAGAAAGATGGGGTAAGACATGTATAGATGTGAGAGATGGAGAGATGGGGGAAAGTATACACATAATAAATACCTCAAACCCTATGTACTCTAAACCTCGTACCATTAATCTTGTACCTTAAATCCCATACTAATATCCTCAAAACTAAACCCTATATCCTACACCCTATTTCAAAAAATCTATATCCTAAACAATTTATATACCATAAACCCTATATCTTATAAAGTATAGGGAGAGGTAATTACCTATAGGTGGGAGGGAAGGATAAGAGGAGAGACAAAAGAACAAAGAGAGAGTGGAGTAAGAAGGGATGGAAGGAGATCTAGACATTAATGGAATGAGGGAACTAGAGGAGTAGTGAGAGAGGTGAGGGAAGAGAGAGAGATAGAAGAGGAGAGAGGACATAGAGGGATATGGGTAAGGGGGACCAAAGATATAGCTAGAGAGGGAGGGAGGGAACTAGAGATGGATATATAGAGAGGTGAGTTACCTAGAGAAAGAGAGAGAAGTGAGAGACCTAGATGGGGAGAAAGAAGGGTGCATAGGGGCTTCACTTAGTCAACCTAAATCATAGCACATGCATTCATGGCATACTAAATAATCCTTGTATTCTGTAAAACCTATTACACCAAACTCCTTTTTTGTCACCCCCCTCCAATACCCTCATGATGACATTAAGTTTTTCCATTAGTATACTTAAAAGGGAAAACTTGATAAAGGTCATCAGTACAAGCATAACTGGTAGACAACAACCATAACCAGCGGACAGCAAGCATACCTGACAAAACAAAATGTCACGAGAAAATGCTAAGCATGGAATTGCCCGATGAACATTGACAAGTGTTGTACCGACAAAGTAAACAAGACATCACCGATGGGTCAATGACATAACACAAATATCATTACCGATGATACATTTTTGAGAACAAACCGACAGAGTAGAAAAGGCATACCCGATGAATAGTTCAAGAAAGGAACACCGACAGAAAAGAAAACTGACAAACTGACAAAGCAGCCCAAACATCAGAACCGATAGTCAGTTAGAGAACCCGCAAATAGTGGATCTGATTTTTACACGTCAGATAAAGCATTGTAATTCTATTTATAGAGTTTTAATTTGTTTTAAATCATTACTTGAGGGTCAAGCAAGCATAATGTAAATGTTTTAAAGTATCCTAATAGATCTATAACATATCTAACTAAAGATCAAGGTCAAGTTGTAAACCTTGGATCTAGAGTTAACTTGCGAAGCATAAATCAAGAATAGAGCTAAAATCTAGTATAAATAGATGTTCGATCAATTGTGAATTATGGATTTATTGTTGTTGATAGCCACAAAGAGCATCAAGGAGTAGAAGGCAGAATTCATGCAAAGTTTAGAAAAATATTATATCCAGTTATCAAGAACACACATAGGCTACTGACGTGCAGAGAAAGGTATTATTCAATCATGAAAAGATGATTACTCATACATAGAAATATTTATTGGATCTATTATCAGGAATTAGAGATTGCATACATCATCAGATCAAAGACTTATGTAGTTGCATTCTAACAAGTGCATCGCATCTAAAATCCTTTTGTAGAAGGTGGACTTAATAGTTCTTTACAAATCTCTTAACAAAGTGCACACTTAATAGTGTTGCTAAAGCTTCAAATGAAGTAGATCTTAATAGTTCTCCACTTTAATACTCCTAATAGGGTAGGTCATCAGAAGTGACCAATTGTAAGCCTTTACTGGCCCCTTCTTATCTGTAGATAGTGAGGTCTTGTGGGTAACAATCCCCACCGCAGTTTTTACTTCCTAATAGGATTTTTTTGCATTACCATATCTTGTGTTATGTGTTATCTATTTTCATGAATGTTTCTTGTATGGTTACATATTAAAGAACTTATGTTATGATTTCATATGCATAAAGAAAGATGAACAGTTAGATAAGATAATTTACAAACTGATGACTAAGGGTTAATGGGCTAACCAAGAAAAGTTTTAGAGGTACTGATTCACCCCTCCCCTCTTAGTACTACATTGACAATATAATTCCAACAACTAGTATCAGAGCTAAGTCTCTTTCATGAAAATCTTAAAGACTTAAGAGAAAAGATTAGAGCAATGGAAAAGTACAGACTGGACAAGGCTATAGAGAATGAGCAATTACAGATGCAGATAAACTATGAGCAGTATAAAGAGGCAAGAATAAACTTGAGAAAACTTCTTGATAAAAGAAAGATTATGGAAACTAGGTTGAATGAGAAGGACTACAAAGAATCAAAAATACAAGATTACTTTGATTCAGCATAATCAACATCAAGCAAAGCATCAGACCAATCAGATGAAAAGATCACAAGTCTACATGATTCCAATCAAAATCTGACCAAGCAATTGAGAATGCTACACATCGGTCAAGAGACTCAAATGGTGAAAATGATTAATGTCATGAATGATACAAGAAAAGCTGAAAATGAAAGAACACTAGCCATTGATGATAGGAGGAAACTAACAGAGAAGCTGCAAGAAAGAAGAATCAGAAATTCAAAGACTTACTAAGCATCACCATTAGATTACCAATCAGATTATTCTTATGATTCAAGAGGCAAATAGACTAAATATAGAACTCATTGAAAGAATACATATTATCAATAAGATAAGAGAAGAGAATGAAAAATTGAAGCATGAAATCAAAGTCGAGAATCAACACAACGAATTGCTCAAGAAAGCTGAAGATAGAAACAAAAGGATTGATGATTTTCATGATGGACAGAGAAGAGTCAACAACTGCACAGGATTAGGGTACAACAAGAATGGTGAATCTTCTAATCAACCAGATCAAAGGAATGCTTTCACAACCCCAAGATCCAAGAAGCTATCATGCAATCATTATGGAAAACCCGGCCACACCTCAAACATTTGCAGAAGCAAAATGAAAGGTATTCCTCAAGCACAATCTAATTTCATTGGTAATTTTTATAAATCTACATCGGTGAACACACACAGAAAAGTTAGCACTACATACTAGAATGTATCGGTCATTACACAAATGCCAAGTTGCTAAGTGTAAACCGATGGACATCGGTGAACCTTGAGGCAACAAAAGCTGTCTTCGCCACTTTACCGACCATCATCGGTGAAGTCACCAAAGCTGCTAGCAACCCTAATGCTTTGCATAGACACCAAAGATGTTATGAATTCCTCTATTGATGAACTCAGTCTTTGTATACCGATGAGTTGGTGAGAATTAATGACAACTTAGGGCACAAAAGTTATAAAATCCCTATGGGTGAACTCATTTTCGCACCCGCGATTTTTGAGCAGAGAAAAGCATAGCAGAGCAATTTCAAACCAAATTGAAGAGTGACCCTAGAAAAGACTCAACACTTCTCAAAGGATTCACAGGCAATCACAGAGATTAAGTAAGTAACCACATTCACCGACCGCACTGTTTGATTTATGAAAAACCCTAAATTTTTGCAAAGCGATGGCATCGACTTCTAGAGTTGAAAATATTAAGGAAGATAAGAAGAAAATGTTCAAACTTGTCAGTAGAGGCACTTGTGTTGAACCCAAATACAAGCTGCACCCAGAAATAGCATCACAACCTGACGATTCTGGAGCATTCTCCAGAATCCCACCTAGGGTTTTGCTGGTAGAGGACGTAAGGTCCTATATACACTGCAAGATCTTAGAAATAGGAGATCTAGACCTAGATAATGCCTACAGGGCACTATGTGATGAAGCTAGAAACCTCAATGAAGAGCATGAGCATCTGGAAGTGAAAGGACTCATGAATGCACTGCATTTTCCCAAAGTTTTTAAAATAGAATGGATAAAGATTGTTCTCAGCAGAATGCCCAACAAGACTCTATGGCTTAATAAGCCAAAACTAATAACAAAGGATGTTATTCATGCAGTTACTGGTTATCCTACGACCGATAAACCACAAGCTCACAAGCACCCATCCCTGAAGGAAGTGGAAAAACTAATTGGTGCTAAATCAAACAAAAGAGCTCTCAAGGTCAACACTATCACCGATGTAGAGCTCAAGTTTGGTGCATGTGTGATAGGATATAAAATCTTCCAGGCAAGAAGAATGAATACCATATCAAGAACTACTATGAGCATAGCATAAAAAATCAACAAACAAGGAAAGAAGATGGATCTTCCAGAGATCATGTTACATCAACTAGAAGAGAACATGTGCACTATAAGATCTTCAAGAACAAACACTTGTAAGTTTGGTTCCCTCATAATGTGCATATTTTTTTACTTTGAAGATTACTTTCCTTAAATAGGAAAAGTTGTATGGGATATAAGCAGACCTATAACTGTTCAGATAGGTGAATTCATAGAATCACTAGGAAAAGATTTTGATAATCTAATGCATGAGTATTTCAAAACCATTAAGCAAATGTTGCAAACTAGAACAAGAATTCCTAAAAATTTGATAGAGGAACACAAAGAGAATATATGTTTCACGGTAGATACTGATTTCATGTATATCCAAGCAGTAGTACCTAGGAATTCATGGCTTTCAAAGTTACAATATGAAATCAAAACAGGAAAATCCAATGAGTGCATTGAGGCACTATTAAATGAACTAATTGACAACAAACAAGAAAGATTTGGCACCTATGAAGAGGCCAAACAAAATATTAAAACAAATCTTGTTGTCAAGAAAGTTATAAAATAGTCAAGCAGAATGGTGAAGAAATTGAAAAAGAAATTGAATGTATCTTCTGAAGGTGAAGAAGAAAAGGAAGGTGAAGAGGAAATAGAGGGTAAGGAGGAAATAACCGAAGGACAGTCACCTATCAGTGATGAAGAAGAAGAGAATAACTCAAAAGGCACACAGTCAGATTCTCCACCTCCTCCTACACCCAAGAAAGAAAGAACTACAGCCACTTCAAGAACAAGAAGCCAGATTGCAAAAGAGTTAACTCCTTCACCATTATCAAAAGAAAAAGTGAGGATATACAAGAGAAAACCACCCCCTCCAAAAGTATAGACCAAGAGGAGGAAGATGACTAGAACTAGAGAGGATCTAGAAGACTCAGCTATGGATGAAGCTGATGTAGAAATACAAAAGGAAAAAGAACCTTTGGTTCCAACAGCAATTGAGAAAATATGCAACAGCATCTCAGAATCCCAATCTATTTTTGATCCTAACATAAGGAAATGGTTAAAATTCAGTGCAGAGGATCAAAATAAGATTGAAGAAGCAATAATTGTTAAAATGTGCAAACATCAGTATGTTCGACTACAATTCTCAGAATATGATGTTCCCAAAGAACTGTCAGAGAGATTATCAGCTAGATGGACATTTGCACTATATCAGGAGAAGGAGATAAGAGAAAGAGTACTTGTTACTCTTATACCTCCTAATTCGACAAAGGAAGAAATTGTTGAGATGATGAAGGAGTGTGAAAAAGAGTTCTCACCAAAAATGAGAGCATATGAATTTCTCAAGGGAAAGCTAATTGATCTTGATCATAATAGCATTAAGAAGTGGTGCAAGATACTCAAAAAGACAACTAAGGAAGCTAGCCTGGAGAAAGAACCAATCACCATCAAAGATATAAAAGATGACTCATCTGTTAAAATGGATAAAGAAGAGAGTGATCCAGAAGGCCCCAAAGATACGGATATTGTAGATGAAGAATGGCCAAACACTACTCTTGACCACACTCAAAGGGAAGAGAGTCAAAATCCACCAAGTCCAATTCACATTGACTTGAGTAAATATGAAGAAGTTACCAAGAATGACTTGACAATAAAAGGTAATTTAGCTGATGATATAAATGATGAATCATGGTTAGACAACATTGTCAATGACACTATAGGAAAAGACCCTGCAGTAGAAGTACAAAAAGATGAAGATATAAATATTGCACAGGGCAATACCGATGAACAGGACTCAACTATTGACACTGCAACAGTCAATACACTGACAAACATGAATATATTAATCAATGTTATTGATATTGAATCAAGTCAGGAAAAATAATCTAATAAAGTTGATGATATAACCAAGGACATGGGTAATGATGATAAAAAAGATGCATCCAATACTCAACAGGATACAAATACAGAACTGAAAGATGCAATTGACACTCAGCAAAAAGTGTCTAATGAAAAGAACAAAGAAGCAGATAACAAAATAGAGGATACATTGAGAAAGGATGAAGAAAAAGATAAGAGTGAAGAAGTAAAGAAGGATGAAAGCTCAAAATAAAAAGAAGATATATTTGTTGATACACCTAAGGCCAATGAGGAGACGTCTTCACAAACCAGCCAGTGAACTCAGAACAAAAACAACAGGACACTTCATCTTCTCGACCCTCACCTACCAAGTCAACCCAATCTCAAGGTTTAAAAATGGTAGTACATCAATCAGCCACCCAGTCAAAGAAGAAGAAGAGGAAAGCATTGAAGAAAGATATCTTGGTTGTCACAATGGATGAAGTAATAGAAGTCCCAAACTAGGATATTACTACTTTGGACATAGATAAACTTCAAGAGTTTGGAGTGCTATGTCAAAGAAAATCCATTCAGAAGAAAATGATACAGGAACACAGGGAAGCAATGGCACTTGAAAAGGCAAGAGACATTATACAAAAACTTGTTCCTGAGGTGAAACTTGAACAAAATGCTACAGTTAAGGAGAAAATAGTTGTTCTTACCGATGCCATCACAAACCAGAATGTAGATGCAGAACAAGCAATGGAAGAACAAGTAGAGAAAAAGTATCAATACAAGATAATTGACAAGATCAGCCAAGAAGTGGTAGTGAACAAGGTAAAGCTCTCTGAACTAACTAATCAATTAGAGTCAGTGATTGCTGAGGCAATTACCTTAGTTCAAAATATGTGCACACTTGAAAAGTTTACAAAAGAAAATAGTGACAGGTTAGCAGAAATAGATTCTATTGTCACAACTAGTGCACAAAGCCTAACCTCAAATGCAGACAGTATCAAGGCGCATCATGAAAAAGTCATTGAGGCTAACAGGCTAAGGCAAGAAATATGGGATGCTGAAACACAATTAAGAGGTGAGATTACCAAACTACAGGCACACATCTTGCCTAATCTTACTATTCTACAGCAGCATATTTCTAAAGCAAGACACTTAATTGCAACCCCATAGATGTCTGTAGTAGACAACATCAATGATATACACGTAAGGATATCACTTGAGCACATGGCTCTATAAATGTTGAAGGATAAATGGGAAAAGATGATGGAGGAGATCAAGTCCTCACATTCCCACATTTTTGACAAAATGTAAGTACCTTTGCCTTTATTATCAAAAAAGGAGGAATAGAAATGTATGTATATTGTATGTATAGAAGGAACATATATGTAAAGATAGTTATGTACAATATATCAAAAAAGGGGGAAGAAAAGTACATAAAGAATGTATATATACTTACACTTACTGACATATACATAAGGGGAGCCATTCAAATGACTAAGGAAGAAGTATACACAAGTGTACATACTAATACATTCAGTATGTTGCACATATCATGTTTCTGATACTAATGTCAAAGCGGGAGATTGATGACATTAAGTTTTGTCATTAGTATACTTAAAAGGGAAAACATGATAAAGGTCATCGGTACAAGCATAACCGGTGGACAGCAACCATAACCAACGGACAGCAAGCATACCCAACAGAACAAAATGTCACGAGAAAATGCTAAGTATGGAATTGCCTGACGAACACTGACAAGTGTTGTACTGACGAAGTAAAAAAGACATCACCGACAGGTCAATGACATAACACAAAGATCATTACCGATGATACAATTTTGAGAACAAAACCGACGGAGTAGAAAAGGCATACCCGACAAATAGTTCAAGAAAGGAACACCAACGTAGAAGAAAACTGACAGACTGACAGAGCAGCCTGACCATCAGAACCGACAGTCAGTTAGAGATCCTGCAAATAGTGGATCTAATTTTTACACGTCACATAAAGCATTGTAATTCTATTTATAGAGTTTTAATTTGTTTTAAATCATTACTTGAGGGTCAAGCAAGCATAATGTAAATGTTTAAAGCATCCTAACGGATTTAAAACATATCCAACTAAAGATCAAGGTCAAGTTGTAAACCTTGGATCTAGAGTTAACTTGTGAAGCGTGAATCAAGAATAGAGCTAAAATCTAGTATAAATAGATGTTTGATCAATTGTGAATTATGGATTCATTGTTGTTGATAGCCACAAAGAGCATCTAAGGAGAAGAAGGTAGAATTCATGCAAAGTTCATAAAAATATTATATCTAGTTATCAAGAACACACAGAGGCTACCGACATGCAGAGAAAGCTATTATTCAATCATGAAAAGATGATTACTCATGCATAGGAAGCTTTATTGGATCTATTATCAGCAATTAGAGATTGCATACATCACCAGATCAAAGACTTATGTAGTTGCATACTAACAAGTGCATCACATCTAAAATCCTTTTGTAGAAGGTGGACTTAACAGTTCTTTACAAATCTCTTAACAGAATGCACACTTAACAGTGTTGCTAAAGATTCAAATGAAGTAGATCTTAACAGGTCTCCACTGTAATACTCCTAACAGGGTAGGTCATCATAAGCGACCAATTGTAAGCCTTTATCAGTCCCTTCTTATCTACAGATAGTGAAGTCTTGTGGGTAACAATCTCCACTGTATTTTTTACTTCATAATAGGAGTTTTTTGTGTTACCATATCTTGTGTTATGTGTTATCTATTTTCATGAATGTTTCTTGTATGGTTACATATTAAAGAACTTATGTTATGATTGCATATGCATAAAGAAAGATGAACAGTTAGATAAGAGAATTTATAAACTGATGACTAAGGGTTAATGGGCTAACCAAGAAAAATTTTAAAGGTACTGATTCACCCTTCCCCTCTCAGTACTGCATTCACAATATAATTCCAACACCTCCTATTGTACCCCCCACCCATTTCTTATATAAACCCCCACCCTGGCACAAAAAAAACCCTCCCCTCTATTTAGCCAATATTTTACCCCCTTTCTTTTCCCATTTTAAACCCTTAATATGAACACATGTGATAGTGTATTGCCTCTGTTAGTAATAACTGAGAGGGAGGGTGAATCAGTGGCCTCAAAAATATTCCAATAATCAACCCTTAAAACTTAGTACCACAATATTATACCTCTAGTTATCTTCAGTCCTATAAGATGAATACCTCCAAATATGTTTTTCAAATTACTACTCCTCGGAATGCTTTGTAAAACCTTCTACTGTATGTTTACTGAAAAGCAGACTATTAATTTACCGAAAGACATTAAATTATCTAGAGTATACCGATCAATCCAATTAAGTTATGTGAAATGCAAAACACTAAAGTAATGACTCATAGACACATTTACACATGGATTTTTAATGTGGAAACTCTATTAAGGGAAAAACCACTTGGGACCGGTAACCCAAAAAATTCACTCTTCTAAAGTGAGCTCGGTGAAGAGCCAACCCTGTTAAAGGTTATAAAGACACTGTTAGGTGTGACCTTGTTAGAGGATTTAAAATTTTTGTCTGTCACTTGATATTAGGCATCTCTATGCTACCATCCTTGATCAAACACTCACTTGGCCTGTCAATAGGTATCTGGCATCTCATGCTATCTTCATGATCAAACTTTTTGATACTCCATTCGATCTATCTCAATATACAAAGGATCTTTAAATCTCACTTGGTTAAGAGACTTTTTGAATTAATGGTTAAACTGAAATAGTATGATATGTTCACATATACAACTTATACTTGTAGATTTTTAGATCTATTGTAATCTCATAAAATAATCTGATCAATATATCTCTATTATACCTTTGCTCCTCTTTGATTTTTCTCGGTGATGCTATGCTTTGTTTCTCAGTGATGCTATGCTTTGTTGCTCAGTGTCTACGGAATTCTTTATCTCTTTCCTCAGCTTGTTGATCAGCACTATATGAAGTTTCTCTTCATCATTTTCTCTTTAGCATCATCTCTTTCATTCATTCACCCACACCAATCCGTAATGAATTGATTTGTCCCTTTATAGACATGATATCACCATTGTTAGGTTCTTGATTTTCTTGATCTTGGTGTGATTCACAATTCTTGCCAATCAGATTTAAAGAAAAACTCCTATTTTATCTCGCTGAGATCTTCTTGCCAACTAGACAAATGAGCTTTAAATCAATTACTTATCTCTGGCTTATCTTGTTGATGAAAACAATGATAACTACCAGTTAAGTATATATTTGGCTCTGACAACTAGATATTTTGTCGTTTGTGAACTCCAGTCATTTTTGGTTCTAATTCTCTTCTAACATCATTCAACACTCCAGTTCTCCTTGGGCTTCTCTGTCAGTTTACACTATGTTTTTGGCTGTTGGGTATGCTTGTGATTTTTCTTGTCAATAATGCTCGTCAGTGTTCTTGCTCGGGCATCATTGTTACTTGACTGTTGGTGATCTCTATCCGTCGGGTTCCACTGACTGTCAGTTTTTGTAGTCACAATGTGAATGCTTTTCTTTTATGCATTACAAAAATAAATATTTATCTCTCTGATTCTCTAAAGTCTTTGACACTTTGATTATAACCGATTAGATTATATCAAGTTGACATCAATGACAATACAATCCATTAACTGATTTAATGTCTTGCATTATCCTTCTGCATTTTGGTGATTATATTGTGGTACTAAGTTTTAAGGGTTGATTATTGGAATATTTTTGAGACCACTGATTCACCCCCCCTCCCCCCTGTCTCTCAGTTATTACTTACAATTGGTATCAAAGCTTGTGTTCTTAGAAAGGGAGTTTAATAGCTCAAGCAAGATATCACAAGATGAATAAACAAGATGTGCCCAAGTTGAATAAAGAAAAATTTGCATCATGGCAAATCAAAATAAGACTTCACTTATCAGGTATTGAAAATGATATTGTTCAATACTTAGATACTGAATATGTGTTGCCTACAGGACCTCATACTCTTGAGAAATTAAGAGTCAAGAATGAGCATAATTGCATGATGATAGAACTTGCATCATCACTCTCTGATGCTGATTTTGAAGATGTCAAAACATGCACCTCTTCAAAGAAAATGTGGGATAAGTTGAAGCTTGTACATGGAGGAGAAGCCAATCTACTCAGAGCAAAGGTAGAAATCCTAAGAGGGAGGTTTGATGACCTAAGGATGAAAGAAGGATAAAATATTACTTAGTATAGCTATAGAATCAAAGAGGTAGTAAATGTTATCCAAGGAGTTGGAGGTGTACTTGAAGAGGAGGTAGTGGTAAGCAAAATCTTAAGATCTTTATTGCATGTTTATGCTATTAGAGTTTCTACTATTCAATAAATGAGAGTAGTTGCAAACAATACAGTTACAATAGATAGTATGATTGGTAGACTAATTTCATTTGAGATTAATAACTTTGACAATAGTGTCTTACCCTCCATAGAATCTGCATTCAAACCTTCTCTAAAGATAAGTAACTCAAGTCATTGACATGTTGTTAGAAATGATAGTGACAATGATAATGGAGATGATTGAAGCACTAATGGCAAGAAGATTGCAGAGAGGCAAAGGTAGATACAAAGGTAAAGTACCACTTGTATGTTTCAACTGTAAAGAAGTTGGACACTTTGCTACAATATTTCCAAACCGAAGAAAAGATGACAGAGGAAATGATAGATCATATGATAAGAAGTTTGATAAAGTTGATAATAGAGATTACCAAAGCAACTGACAATCTAACAAGAGAGATATCCGAGACTACAAGGAAAAAGGGAAGAAATATTGTTAGCTAGCTGAGAGAAAAGCTGATGAGACCAACACCGACACCGAATCAGAAGAAGACATCGAGATGGTATTTGTAGCCATGAAGGTTGATTTAGATGAAGATAAAGAAAGGTGTGTAGAAACTGCACTCATATCTAGAGTTAGTAAAAATGATGTCTGGATCATAGATAGTGGCTACACTCATCATATGACTGGTGATAAACAAAAGTTTGAGACTTTTGAATACTATAATGGTGGTTCAGTAAGAATGGGAAATGATACACCTTGTCCAGTTGAAGGTAAAGGAACCATAATGTTGAATAACCTGATAA
>MU223366.1:3209048-3251999 GCA_018584345.1 Thuja plicata | reverse complement strand
TTAAGGTGCTTGTACATGGTTATTAGGGCATCTTTAAGTAGGTATCATGGGACACTTTGAAATGACCATTCTTTGACCCTTGCATACATACAAATCTCATGGTGTGTCTTAATACCCATAAACCAGAACAATAGCTATAAGCACTTACATACGAAGACAATAATCAAAAAAATTGAGGAAATCTATTTTGTCGTTTAAGGTCCTATTAGTAAAATGATTTATCATTGTGAGTGTTTCTTTGAAACTAACCTTGTTTTCCCTAAGAGAAGTGACAAATGTGCCAACAGTTGGAGAGATCACAATTTGATCTCCATCTTCATCTACGTTTGAAAGGGGCAACTCTCTCGTATGCTGGGGGTATTTGTATTTCCTGTGTACTTTTCACTTGAAAGTACAAAAATGAGAAATACAAAACTAAAATAGACTAGATAACGAAAAACTTAATGGCAAACATACGAATGCCAAATAAGACTTCATGATTAATAACAATTGTAACAATAGAGTTTTAAGCAAAAGAAAAAATTTGGATATGCAATGGTGATGAAAGAAGGGAAACATATTTCTACATACAAAGAAATAAGTTGCCTTAGCACCTTCAAACCAAGATATCAGGGTATGAATTTGTGTTTCACCATTTAACTATATAAGTTAAATTGAAGACTAATAGATCACACAAGTACACAAAAGGATTATCAATTTGACATATGGGAAATTGGTAATAACAACTCAGAAATATATTCAAGACATGAATTAAATGCATTCCTTATTATCCTTTGGAAAATATACAAGTTCAAAAGCCCTTATGAACATTAAAGTTCTCAAAAAGCTTTCTTTACAAAATTCTCTAGAGTTTCCCCATTGTAAGAATCTTGCCCCCTTTACATTACAAAATAGCCTTGTATTTATAGGCTTCCTCTCCATAACTTCTTGTAACTATCTTGATAAGCACTTCCTAACCACCTTTTTGAAATACATTTAATTTCAAATAAATCTTATTTTATTATGATTTACATCAAATTTGCACACATAAGGTCCATTTTCTAACCTTTAATTACAATAAGTAACATAAGTCACATTTTAAAAAGATAAGTTAAAACTTATCACATCAAAGAGAGAAAAAGATAACTTGGCCTTCAAAGAAATTCATCCCAACTACATCAAATAACCAAGTTTTCCATCCATTTGACACTATGTCTCGAAATAGTTATCATTTTTAAACTAGAATAATTTCTCATTTCAAGTTTTCAAATATATTGCAAATATTACTTGCAAAATAGTAAGCATTGTTACTAAAAACATTTTCATTTTGTCTATTTGACACTCTTGCAATTTTCTCTATTTGTCTATTTTTCAAGTTCTCTTCAATGATGTTATTAAAATCTAGAACTAAATCCCTCTTTATATATTTCCCTCTGGTTTCTCTGTACAATCTAAAATTAATCATTGCTTCCTCACTAATCATTCAATATTTTTCTTTCCCATTATTTGTGAATAGTCCATTTCACCTCAAACATTTTTATATCATAAATCAAAAACATCACCAAATAAGTTCCTTCCATGAACCTTTGGTCAATGAATTGCATTATGATCTCTCTATTTGGCATGACATCATTCTCTTCATACCTAATTTTTCCTCATGAGGTTGTAGCAATACTGCATTCCAATAAGCTTTCATTGCTATCATGATGTAAATTCATAAAGAGTATATGCCATAACTTCACTAACTATCAGCCTATCAATAAGATTCACGAGCCCTCAAAAAATTCATAATTGAATGCATCTGCCTCAATCTATATTGATTTGGCATTATGAAAAGAAATAATGCTTCTGGCCAATCATATGCCACCTCTTTCCATTTATGATGCATACATAATGTACAATATTACGTCAGGCTCTAACTCGACCTCTTCTTGCATCAATTCAATCAAGCTGGTTCTTATTTCAAGGGAAGAGTTAATCATAAATATTGTATATTTTACAAGCTTATTCATGAAGCATATCAAGATGAAAAATCTTTGTAATAAATCTATTTTGTCCATATTTCACCATCATGATAGAGTATGAGACTAGATTTCTTTGAGGAATTTTATCAAACAAATTTAAGTGCTTTGTTTATGATACCAAAGTTTGCATGCATTTCCATCCCAACACTTTCGACTATAATATCGAGTTATGTATGCTAATTACATTTGATTGGAGGGTTCTAATACCTTTTCACCAAATCATTTTTTGTTCATATATTCAAATAATTGCATTTCCTTTGTTGATATCTCTTTGAGGAACCATGCCAAATGATTTAAGTTACTTGATCGGGCCTCACATGTTTCATGTGTGTCAACTAGAGCATTTGTAACAACAACTTATGTTAATAGAGAAAAGTAAATAAATAAAGAAATGCTCTGTGTTGTATGCTTTAATGATTGTCTTTTCTAGTTTGGAACTACTAATTTGGTGTAGCAGTGAGCATATTGGTGAATTTTGTAGATGTGGCTTTCTATCAACTAATTGCATCTATTTGAAAGTTTCATAACCCTTTTTTAATCTACGCAGCTAACAATCACTTTGTTCCATAAGGTAGGTCCTCTCTTTGAGACACTTTTTCAAACAATTCACATGCCTTTGTGCATGCTTACCTATTTGCATGAATATTGAGCAAGGTACTCGCGACTTTACATTTGGTAGTTTCTAGAGCATTTTCAATCATTTTTTTCGTGCATAGACTACAATCATTTCATTTCACTCCTTAAAATGACATCTTTTTGAGGAATTCAATCAAATAGTTGCATTCTGTTGACTATGATTCCACATTTTACATGCATGTTATACTCGACATTAGTAAATACGAAATTTGATAAAGTCTTTATCTTTTGTCACCCATTCACTCTTTTCCAATGTTGTCATATTTGGTTATAGAAATAGATTTTATGCCTACCAATTGTATTGCTTGAAAGTTGCTAAAGCCTTTTCAATAATTCTATTTGAGAGTCACAACATGTTGCAAGGCTAGAGCTATTTTGTCAAGTTGTTCATGAGATGACATTTCTTTGTGGCACTTTTTCAAACAATTCACATGCATTACAGATGCTCCTATATTTCACTTACATGTTCACCAAATAAATATCTAAACTACCACATTTGACATAAATTTTCCCTTCTGTCACACTTTGATAGATGTCGATTCATTTGATATAATACATTAGGTCTATTTTCTAATTGTTTAATTTCAGTAGTAATCTCCATAAGAACATTGCTCATTTGAAGAAGATGACAAAAATTTTAACATTTTGAAAGAACAATTTATTTTGTGACAACCTTGCTGCTTTCATTTGTCACATCATTTTCTCTAGCTTTGTGCAACCTGCAAAGATGCTGGTAAAGATTGTTGAATTTGGCTTAATACTCGCAAACTACCTTTGCTTGTATATGCTTCCACATTTTGTTTGCATTTCTGGGGCAACATCCCTTTAGAGTTTTCTGCCAAATAATTAAGTTACTTTATATGCGCATCCATATCTTGCACACGTGTGTTTAAGAGTGCCTTAATGATTTAAAGATCATGAGAGCTTCTTGCACAAACATTTGGGCACATTCTGGAATCATTTCCATTTTATTTGATTGGAAGTTCATATGCAACTATTTTCAACTCTTTGTTTTGTGTGTAGAAAAAAGGACATGAGCTTAACTTTCAAATTTTGTGTGGAGGTTAATTAACCTCTTATTTTTGAACATTTTTATAGAGTTAATTAACCTCTAACAATTTTGAAAGGTTAAAAGTTTTGAAGTTTTTTTTTCTTCTATTAAAGATATATGATTTTCATACAAAAACTATTACATTCAAGTGTCTTTCTCATACCAGATACCAAAAGAGAGCTAGACATATATGATCGATAGATTGCATATCATTCCTACATATATATCTAAACTACACCTGATTGTCCATATCTAAAATAGAAATTATAGCAGCAAAAAGATCAAAGGATCACTGTCAAAGTATAAAGCAGTTACAAAAAGATCATAAGACAGTTGTGTATCAAATGAACATCATATGTTATTGTTAGAATTCATCAATTCATAAGCCAAGATCATCTGCAACAAAATAACCTGTCACAAAGCAAAGAATGGAGACACAACTCAGAATGTCTAAGAAATATGAAATATCATTTAGAGAAGAAATTGAGGGAATTCCCGAGAGAGATACATAATTACAAAGTGATCAATCCTAATAAAGGTGATCAAAACCCTAAGAAGGGTGGAGAAACCTAGGTTGCATGAATAATTAATAAAAGAATCAATTATTGCATGCCTAAAGTTTAGCTTAAGTGAAATAGAGATAAAAAGGGACTTAATAATTAAATTAATAATGATTTAATCAATAAGTGAAGATACCTTTTTAAATCTAATAGTTATCACCATCCCTGTTGGGTATCCATGCCACTCATCCTTGTTGTCCTTCCATCCATATGAGTACTTCATCCTTCCTAATGTGCTGCTCATAAGGATGTATCAGGGGTTCAACAAGTGGAATATCAGGTCCTGGTATAGCAGTAATAGGGACTACATTAATCACTTGTCTTTCAGCCTTATTGAGGTCTTTCACCTCTGCCATAAAATTATGAAGTGTAGCTCTGAAGGGGAAAGCTCCTGGGTTTCTCTCTTCCAAGTGTATCCATGAGAGGCCTCCCATGAGCCCAGTCTAACCATGTCATGTTTGAATAGATCCTCCAACTTCTTTTTTGTTATCTTTATAACCATTGTAACCTGCACAACAATTCTATGAAAAATGAGTCTCTTGAGAGACTCAGTAAGGTTCCTAGAGGTACCACCAAAAACAACATCATTCCTCAATTTCCATATATTCCACATAATTAAGGTAGAAAGAAGAGCAAAAAAATTGTTAAAGGACTACTTCAAACCTTTAATGTAACTAGAAATGATCTCTAAAATAGTGGCTTCAAAGTGCTGAGGGAATCCGAATAACCTCCAAATCTCAAGAGCAAGGGGGCAGTTAAGGAAAACGTGACTGACAGACTTAGGGAGTCTGAAGAAGGAGTAGAGGCCGGGTTCACCACTGGGAAGCCTAAAATGCAACCTATGCAAGACAAGATGCCAAAGGAAGCACTTGATTTTAGGTTCAGCAAGGGAGGACCAGAGGTTACAAAAGATTTTGGACCACTCCTTAGGCTCAAGGTTGAGGTTCCAGTAGGAGTTCATATGACGAAAAATGGAGCAATCCTTAGTAAGGAGCCCATACAGTCGCTTGGAGGTAGTTTTAGGAAGCTGGGTACCATTAGTCCATCTGAACTTGAGGTGACAATCACTATCAACATAGAGCTCTTTAGGAAGGGAGAGATGTCTACAAGCATCTCTTATAACAGAATAAGTTCTAAACTGTGAATTAGGTAGGGCAAATCTATTTTTCAATTCTTCCCAATCTAAAAGCAAGTCATTATGGAAAATGTCTGCCAGGAAAGAGATGCCTTTATCATTCCACTTCCTAGTTGAACACCCTTGGAGTAGTGCCAAAGGCTTCTCTCTAATTATAAGGTTCCACCAAATAGACATGTTATGACATATTTTATCATGACAGTGGATAACCTTATTATCTATTATAAGATGCTTGACAGAGTTCCACGCTTTCCAGATTGATTTAAAAATTGCAAAACCTTGGACATTAAACTCATTCTCACCTTCTATGATATCATTCATTGTAAATTTCTCCCAATTCCTTCCTTTCTTGGGATGTCCCCTCAAAATATTACTTCTAATAAGAGCTTTCCATGGCTCATCTCCCTCAAATGCTTTTGTGATCCATTTAGTTGCCAGAGAGATCCCTTCTATTCTAAGCTCTTTAAGTCCTAATCCCCCTATTTCTTACCTACAGTATACCATTCTCATTTAAAAACATGTGCTTTTTTGTTGCCTCTGCCATCAGACCATAGATAATCCCTGATTATTTTTTGGAGGTGGTTAAACTGGTAGTGGAAAAAAAGCCAAGCTGAGGAGTAATAAATTGAATAGGAAGACATGATTTTTTGGCACACTTGAACGCTGCCAGCCATGGAGAGGTATTGGCTATCCCACCTACCTAATTTCTTTTCCACTCTATTCTTAACCCATTTCCACATAGATTTTAAATTTGGGTTAATAGAGAATGGAATGCCAAGATATTTGACTTGGTAGTTTAGTCCTTCCAACCTAAGGTTCCAATGAGAAATCCGATTGGGGGGCTCCTCTATCCATCCTAGGAAAATGCATTTCTCCAATGAGATTCTGCTTCCTGATGCTGTGTAGAATAAATTAATCTTATCTATAAAGAAGGTTAGATTCTCTACCTCCAACCTTAATAATAAGGTTGTATCATCTACAAATTTTATGTTGGTTATCTCCTTATCCTCAGGTATTTGGACACCCCTAACTCTTGGTATTATTGAGTTATCTAAAATCAAGTATCCAACTGCTTCAACAACTATCACAAAGAGGGCAAGGGCAAGTGGGTATCCTTTCGTTATGGATCTGGTCAATTCAAAGCTTTTTGATCTAACACCATTCACTTCCACCCTTGCTAGGGCATCATTCATTAAAGTTTGGACTATCTTGACAAAATCATTGGGTATATCTAGTTTAGTCATCATCATATAGATGAAGTCTCATTTTATTCTGTCATAATCTTTCTCATAGCCAAGAAGTAGCATACATGTCTTCTAATTAGTTTCTCTATCCCGTTCCATGGCTTCCCAGCATGTCACCAAGTTTTCTAGTATGAATATGCCATTCACAAACCCAGTTTGGTTGTAGTCAACAATTTTGGGGAGCACATCTTTAAGTCTGGTTGCCAAAACTTTGGCTAAGATCTTATATGAGACATTAAGGAGTATGATAGGTCTCCAGTTCTTAATCAAGGACTTATCACCCTCTTTAGGGATGAGTTTAATAAGAACACTATTAATATCATCTCCCAAGGTTCCATGAATACAGGCTTCTCTATAAAAATCTAAGAGGTCTTGGCCAATCCAAGCTATATTCTTTTTGTAAAATTCTACAGGCATTCCATCTGGCCCAGGGGCCTTATCCAATGCCATTTGAGTTATGGCACTATTGATTTCTTCTAGGTTGATAGGTCTACTGAGTTGGATTGAATCCTCATCCCTAACCTTGTTGGGAACCACTTGACTAATTATGATCCTAGCCTTTGACATCCTTGCTCCATTATTTTCAGAAGTAAAGAGTGCTTGGTATAATTGCTTAAAGGTTTGGAGAATACTTTGTTGGTCATCTATTTTACTCCCCTCCACCCAAATCTCCTCAATTTTTCCTCTGACCTCTTTTCGCTTAAGAAGGTTGAAAAATAATTTTGAGCCTCTATCACTATGCTCCACCCAATTACTTATGGATCTGAGCTTTATGCCTTTGAGCTTGTCATTTTGTATCTTTCTGAGCTCATCTTTAGCATTGGCCATTTTCAATGTGGCTTCTTCTTCTGAGGAGTTCTTTTGCAAGTCATATTCTGTCCTAGAAAGTTCTTCTTGAAGTGAACCTTCTTCCCATCTAATATCTCTTTCTCTCTTACCCCCAACAGTTTGGAATAGAGTTTTCCAACTTGCAATGTTTTGGGCCCATCTATCTCTTGTACTGTTATGTTTAACCACAAAATCATTGTACCATTTTATCATAAAGATGGCATTGCTAATGCCTGGTTCATCCAATAGGGAGATGTTGAGACAAAAGGTATTATTCCTAGGGCAACTTTTAATAGTAGATCCAGAGGAGAGAAGTCTAACAATAACGGGATGGTGGTCAGACAATATATATGGGATAACTCAAACAACCCCACCGGCCTCATCTTTCTGACATGTAAATAATTCATGGTTAATGTAAAACCTGTCCAACCTAGAATAAATCATTTTACTAGCTTGCTGGAAGTTGCAACAAGTGTACCAAATGTCTTTATGATCATCTTTACAACCACTGAGTGGGTCAATAAGCTTGTGTTTTCCTAAAAGCATGTGTCCAGAAGAATTTCTCACTGCCCTTCTGTTGACGGGACTTTGGTGACCAGGTCCGCCAACAGTTGTAAGTTGTCATTAAGTACCGAGGGTACCGGCCAACTTCGCCTGCAAAGGTTGTCCAGGGAAATGAGATTCCCCGAGCCTCCAGGCACCTGAGAGTTGGGTCTCGACGGCATGGGGCTCAGTTGGGAGATGTGACTATTTTTGAGGGGATAGCTAGTTTCTTCAACTCGTTCTCTCTGGGGATTCAAGAAGGTGGGGTTCCTCCAAGCATTCTACACTTAGCAAATAAACTGAAAAGATCCTGTAGGGTTAGAAGTATTTCATCTACCTATAGTTATGTTTAAACATTCAATACATCAATAATGCTTTGATATACTACACTAAATACCGAAGAAATACACAACCATCAGTTCATATTTAATCATTAGCAAAGAAAAGGAGGTCGTTAATCTACTTAAAGTATCAGAGAAGAAGACATGAAGAACATTAAACATAAAATACCATTAACTTAGAAGACAAAGTGCCAACAACATCATTGCAAGAACCATCTCTTCTTCATTAACATTCCTTCCAGCAAGCACTAGTGTGTGGTACAATGGTGGCTCCAAGGGAGCATCTAACTACTGAAAGCTTTTAAGACCAAGGAGCATTGAGCTCTGCAACTGAAATGAAAATACTGCTTCTCTATTACTATGGACTGCAAAATCATCAATTTTGCCGACCCTTGGAAAAGGGCTAGACTTACTATTTATACACATTTTCCTCTAACCCTAACCCTAACCCTAATTTACATTATCATAAAATATAATAATCGGTGGTCGGTACTACCTGCGCCACCTTACAAAAGACCTCGAGACGGAGAAGGTCTGACATGTCAGAAGAATAAGACAAGAAGATGGAGTGGAAGAATCAGCCTTGGGAAAAGAACCAAGGAAGAGAAGGAAGAAATTTGATTCCCTAGGGATTGAGGCTACATGCCTCATAAATAGGAATGCGGCACCCTATCTCCAATGTGCCAGGTGTATATCCAAAGCGGCGCCTTGAGAAAACCGTCTGTCAGAAGACCAACTGTCGATCTGACGTGCCCTGATGTAGCCAACTACCCTCTAACAATATTTATTGGCTTCTTCTGAAATTGACTGGTTGGCCTCGGGGATCGGGACATAGATCACTCGAAAGAATACAAAACTTAGGATCTGGGACTCTGAGATTTGGGAACTTACATTCTGAAAGAATAAAGAATACAAAAATGCTTGGGTTTTCTCCAGCCTTCGGAGAAACTCTATTGCTGATTGTTATCATTGAAGGTCTGGAGGAGGTGGGAGATTCCATCCTCATCAATCTCTTTGAGGCCAGACCACCAGTACTTAGCCACCTTGATTTGTTCTCCTAGCTCCGGAACATTCTTCTTGAATTCATCGGCCATTTTTGCCGCATCATGACCACTAAGGATCATGCGAGTCAATCTCGCCATTTTAGTTCCATCCACTCCCTCAGGGGATTGATAGCTTGACTCCGTTAATTCATCAAACTTCCCCAGAATGTATTCCTCCGGCATGCATGTGTCAGTGCTGAATGGGTCAGCTCCCGAGACCTTCGTGACAAAAGCCTTGTACATATTTGAAGAATATTGGACCGTGTTGATTTTATCATGTAGAGTCCCTACCAATTTCTTGAGCACCTCCAATGTGAGGTCAAGTCTGGAGTGTTGGGTCCTCACAAAATTGAATGATTCTTCTCCCAGAATCCTAGACTCAGAGACCATTTCCTCCCCAAGACCGAGAAGCTCTTCGAGTTCTACCTTTCAAGCTTCATAATTTTCTATATCACCCTCCCATATGTTGATAATAGTTTCTACCTGATGCAGAACATGTCGAGTCGCATACAAGTCCAGGAGGGTGGATACCAGGAAGCGTCGGGTGTTTCCTATTTGCAGAGCAACCCACTCATCGATTGCTTGGGCCTTCTTCTTCATTGCTCACAGGGAGTCTATGTCACTCTATGGTAGTGGCACGTCAGATGTGGAGGCCTCTAGAGGAATGGCACTTATAGGCCGGGCCAGCTCAGTTAGAAATCCCATAAGGTTTGCAGTCTTCTCCTTTTCCACTTTGAGCCTTTGGGCCTCCTTTTTGTAACGGGCCTCCACGGCTCTGGTCGCTTCTTTTAACAAGTCCACTTCATAGTGTTTTCTCCCTTTTCCTAGTGATATCTCTGTGATATCATAATCTCTAACTTTGGCATTTGCCTCATCAGCGTCTGGGGGAGGTGTTGCCACAACTGCAATTGTTTCTCCGCCCAGCCCAGTTTGAAGAGTATGAATCATCCAGGCTTTCTTAGCCTTTGGCAGATTTTGGACCTGAGCCATCATCTCAGCTAGGGAGAGATGAGCTCTAGGGGTGGATGGAGCTTTTCTTTTCTTAGTCTTGACCAACCACTATGGCGACAGGGGTGGCTTATTTGCCAAAGTATGTTCCTTGGGTTCTTCCCTGGTATTTTGCTACTGCCCCTCCTCGGTGGTGTGAGTCTCGCCCGACTCCTTCCCTTAATCTTGGGCTTTGTTGACAACATTTTCCCCAGCCACATTCATTTCTTCTGCCTTGTCCTCTGTGTTTTCTGCTTCATCTCGGCCCTCATTGACTGTCCCAGGGGTTTCTTCCTCTTGTTGCTCTTCTTATTCTTCGGCCTCTGTCACTGGGATTTCTTCTTCCACTGGTACAAATTTTGGCAATGGGGGAGGTATCAGGCCAAGATTTAATGTTTGGGCCATAGTTATTACCTTCCCAAAGCTCACTCCGGGGAGTGGCGCTTGGAACACGGTGGCTGAGGTTATGATTGCTCCCGTAGGTCTAGTTCCCTCAGCGGATGCCATTTGTTCACTCTGCTTCTGTTGGTCCACTCCTGTATTTTGTATCTCCAGGACCTTGAAGGTGATCTTTTGTTCTATCTCTTTCTCTTCTTCCATCTTCTCTCCCTGCTCTTGCATAGGTTCTTGTTCCAGAGCCTCTTCATGCACTAGGACTTCAGCTTCTGTTTGCTCGATGTCCCCCTACAGATTTCCAAACTCATCGGTTGCAAAAACATCATTGAACTCATCCTACGGGGGAGGGTTGGCGGGGACATCAGCAGGCTCTGGTTTCCTCTCTGGTTCCGGGGATTCGGAAGAAAGGACCTCAACTTGTGGGATCTGGGGCATCCCCAGATCTGGCTCTATCTTGGGCTTTTGGTTAAGCCTCTTCTTTATCCTAGTAACCAAGGGTGGCCTCGTATCCCTTAGTGTCATTTATTCTTCTGGGTCTACCCTAGTTGCATTAACCATCAAGGCCGCCAGTGAAGGAGAGGTGGGAAGATGAACTGATCTGGCCATTGACACCGGGGTTGCTAACCGCATGATTAATGTCTCCCTCATTTGTTGGGAGGCTGCCACTAATTGCCTTATTTTCTCTTTTATGGGGATTTCCTGCATAGCTGGAGTTGTGGCTATCCCTTTTCCTTTATCTACTTCCTATGAAGAAGTCCCAGTCCCCGGGGTTAACGTTGGTATCGACTGGGCCGCCCGACAGGCACTCCCGGGGCACACCTTCTTGAAATAGAGGTGGCTACGTTCAATTATATTGTGAGTGAACTCTTCAATAGTGGGCCCTTCCTGGGCATCCCAGTTCACTGGTGGGAGGGCCAATTTATCGATCCCCTTTGCTTTGTACTGGGGATCGACCATGGAACCGGTGTCTGAGAAGTCCTCCGGGAATCTCCAGAGCTTCAATCTTTCTATCATTCCTGCGGTCATTCTGACATAATGCCACCCCTGAACTTACACATCATCCTGGCAGTCTTCCTAGAAGTCCTCTATATGATATTGATGGGGCTCTGACACCCGGGGAAGTGTCGTTGCAATCCTGCCATGCAGATCAAAATGTTTCCGCGCTAAGTAAAATTCTGCCAGGTTATAACATTTAAGCTCATTATCCGCTTCTTTAGCGGCAGCCAGACTACATGAATAATTCCCACAAGTGATTGGGAATGGAATATTCATTACCTTCTTCAAGGCATAGAATGCGTGTAGCTCCATTATCTGCCTGCAATACTCCAAGATAATTATCTTGTCCCCACAATGTTTGGGTAATATGTAGGGTTTCCCGGAGAAGCTGGTCACCCTTATGTATGTATGTTGTTGAAACTGTATGTAGTAATGTCCGTAACTCCGGACTGAATTCATCACCTCTGTAGACAGGCAGTACCCTGCATCCTGGGTGGGTGTGAGCAGGTGGTAGTAAACGAAGGCATCGTTTACCTGACAAAAACTAGGAAAGCTGGCTTCCCATTGAATCTGTGAAAAATGGTCCCAAGGGGCCTTCTGGCCCGGGCCGATCCCGAGTATGCCCTCTGTAAGTAACCCATTGGTGTGGGGTCATTATTGTGCCAGGGCCCAGAGAACATAAGAAGTCATATAGAACTTCTTATTCTTGGCTAATTGAAGGAACTGGGAGTCCACATGGTTTGAGATTATGGCAACCTAGTCGAAAAACTCCCCGTCTGTGCTTATACCAAGCAAGAAGTAATACATCCACCCGGAGAATTCTCAGGCATGATGTTTCCCGAAGATTTGGCATAGTGCTATCATCCCCATCTGGATGCTCTCTTTGAATTCAGACCTGGGGATTTCTAATTTCATCCTCTTGGGGTCCCTCTTTGGGACCTTGAGCCAATTATTGTTCATGTAAATACAGGCCGCCTCCTCCAGCTACGTGAATTGGGCCAAGGCATTTGATCGGGTGACCACAGCTGGCTTGTCAAATTTGGGGATTTCCAAGCCCCTCTAGAAAGTATCAGGATCTAGGGACACCATGGGAGTAGGATACCCGGTGGTTCCGGGGCTACGAGCATGACAGCCCGGATGGATGTATTGTAGTGTGCTGCAAGTGTGAGAATAAGCTCTGGTGACTACATAGAGCATGGGAAACAAGCTGCCTTGAGAATCCTGGAGTTTCCAATTTTGATGGCCAATGGATCCCCAACCTGTCGTTGGATGTACATTATTTTTACCAAGGCTTGCATTTCGGGCCATGTCCTGACGTTGGTGTCGGTAATAAGCTGGACTTTGGACTCAATCTTTGAGCCCATGATGATGCCATATTTTATGAATTTGAGGCTCATGGGAAGTTTTTCCAGAGCCTTCTCTATTTTGGACCTGACCGCTGCTCTGGTAACCGCCATAGAAGGGAGTTCCAAACGTCTGGGTGGTGAGGATGCGGAAGCTTCAGACATATTTGAAATTTTGTTGTTCTAAAAACATGCAAGAAAAGGTGACTGTTAGAATGTATAAATAAATAAAAACTCTGGGGTCCGAAGATCTTACAATCATGGCGCTAATTGCTTCCCCTGAAAAGTTAGCTTAGTTCAAAAACTCCAGAAAGCACATATTGCGAACTTACAAATTTAACTAGCCATCCGGGTCCGGGGGTTTTATCACACTCAGTAAAAGGACAAGGGATGGGTGATTGCAAGAGATCTAGAGCCCGGGGAAGTAACCGTTGGAAGGTGTACATAAAAAGTGGGCTGTCAGACCCACATGGGCACCACATGGGTATGCAATAAATGGAAGTTATGGTGACGGCAGCGGAGCCAATTGTCTGAATGTGTGAAAAGTGAAGGCCACTTGGACAAATTTAAATGTGTGCATGGGACATAAATGAAATTACAAGCTGGCCTATGGAGGAGAGATAAAACTGCTTGGTTGAAACTGGCCGAGAGCCGAGTTTCAACCAGGTGGTATTCTGCACAAAGCAAGCTCGCAAACTAGAAACCAGAAACAAATGCAACATGACGAGCTCGACAGACTACCAATCATAATACACATAGAATATACACCAATATACAATAGAGCTGAAAGGTATATACATGCAGGCTGAAAGGATACACAATAATATACATCAAATGTACACATATACAAAACGTCAAGAAGGTATTTACAGAAACTAGACAATGAAAAAAGTATTTACAACCTTTAAATTACTTACAAACTATGCTACACCACACAGAGGGTGGACAACCCTCTGGTAGAGCTAACCCGCCAACGGGCGGCGAACCAGAAAGAAACGCAAGACAAAACAATAAAACGAGACAACACAAAACCAAACAAAACCAAAAATAGGAAAGCCGAGAGGAGAGAAGGAACCAACCTAAAAATGGAGAAGGGAAAGGAAAGGACTTGGTGTGAACACTCCGTAATAACTTCTACCATCTGATAATCACCACTTACCACCACTAAACACTCACAATTGCTCAGAACAGCTTGGAATGGTTAGCACTGGATTATCGCTGAATCGCTATAAAAATCGCTCTCAAATCACTAAGATTGCCTAAGTGTTTAATCACGGTAAATGTGAAAATGATGGGTAATTCCTATTTATACCCGTGGTAAAAGAAAGTTACCTTTCCTTGTGCAAACTCCGGACAGACAGACTTCTGGACTCCGGGCCCGGGGATTCCACGAAGCGATACCTTCTTAAGAAAAGAGGACATCGTGGTGAAGAATCTCGGAGTCCAGAATCTGGCTCCCAACAAAGGACGACCAACTCTGGGACCGGGTCCCGGAGACACAAGAGAGGAACAAAACAAAACAACACCGCAGGAAAGAAAAACCCCAGAGAAGGAAAACAAAGAAAAACAAAGAAAAAGACAAGGCAAGAGCCAAAAGCAAAAAGCAAAAAAAGTGGAACCCAACATTTTGCACACAAAATGTAGGGACAGTGATGCAGGGCATAACAAATGGCGACTATCTGGGATGAATGCCTAAGTGCATTTGAGAACTATAGAATCTTTGGTTTTGCAGACCAGGAACAAATCATTACTCGGAGTACCTTACATGTAGAGAGTAACATGTCTGAGAAAATCCAACCATATGCGTTTTAACCGGCCATGATCCTCTCATCAGCGGTGAAGTGTGTGCTTTGGAAGGAAATCAAGCCGATGACCTCTGGGAGGATTAGAGAAGAGGCACTAAGTATATTAAACCACAAAGTCATTAGATTTGCTCATTTTCCCAAAGACCGGAGTTTTGTCTCACTTCCCTTTTCTTGTTATCTTGTGTTGTTGGGTGGGAGGGTAGTACTTCTTTCACCATTAAGCTTAAGCTTAGCTAATTTTAATGGCGGTACTCCTTTCACCCATCCACCTATTTTTGTTATGCGGAATAGGGGAGAAAAACTCTAGAGCCGGAAAGAATCCTTTTAAAAGTTCAGACTTGGGTCAACCAACTAGTGCAACCGATCTACCCTTGATGTGTCCGATTACTTGTCCCCTACTTTTATTTCACTAATTGCTAGACTTCTGGAAAATAAACCTGATGGAGATTGCTCATAATGTACTACCAAACTTATAAAATAACTCTGGAGACCAGACCAATTCTGCCATGCTAACAACAGACTCTTAAGTTCACCATGCTAAAGAAAACATCCCGGAGACCAGGTGTTATGCAAAGCATTCCAATCCTTACAAGGGGAGAACAAAATGCCAAAACCCGAAAATAAGACGAGAAACAAAAATGAAAACAACCAAGGAAAAATGACTATCCCGGAGGACAGCCAACAAGACTATTTACAAGGCAAGGTACCTCCCAACAAGGCACCGGGAAAGGGGACTTTTTACATAAAATACAACTTGGGCAAACCCGCCTCATTCGAAATAATGTTTCAGAAACTGGCCATTGACAGGCAATGGGATAGGTTCTTCGTTCATGGTGTTGAGGTGATAGGTGTTTGTCCCGCAAATTTTTGAAATTAAATATGGTCTAAGCCAGAGCCGTTGGAACTTAGTGTGCTTACCTTTCTTTTCCCGGGCCTTGTCCCATAGCAGGAGCAAGTCCAAAATCTGAAAAGCCTTGTATTGGGCTCTGTGATCAAACCATCATTTTACCACTGCTTGATGACATGCAAAATGTTCAAGGGTCGCATCTCGTTGTTCTTATATCCACACCAGATTTGGGAGCTGAACCTCCACGATGTTATCCCGACTACTGAATTCTTGCATAAACTACAAAACTGGAATCTGTAAATTGATTGGGAATACTAGGTTCTGGCCATAAACCAAGTGGAATGGGGACATTCCCAGGGCGGCCTTAATTCGAATGCGATCTGCCCAAAGGGTGAATCTCAACTTTTGGTGCCAATCCTGGGGATTTTGACATTCCAGCAGGTGTTTGATCACTTCAAGCAAATTTGTGTTTGTTGATTCAGCAACGCCATTCCCCTGGGGGTAATAGTTGCTGGAGAACTTCAGAGTGATCTTTCGATTGTAGGTCCATTCAAGCAATTGCGCCAAAGAAAATGCTAGACCATTGTTACATACTAAAGCAAAAGGCATTCTGAATCTTGTGACGATGTTTTCTTCCAGGAATTTAATAACTACGTCTGCTGTGTTATTTTTGCAAGGTATAGCTTCGAACCACCGGGTGTAGTAATCAGTAGCAGTTAGGATGTACCAGTGGTTGGCAGAAGAGTTGGGGTTAATTTCCCTGATGAAGTCAAATGCCCATTGGGTGAAGGGTCTAGCCTCAAAGACTGGTTGTAAAGGCATAGCCGGGTTACACTCACGATGCATCATGGTTTGACAGGTGTGACATCTTCGAACGTGAGTGTAAACATCTTTAAATATATAGGGCCAATAATATTTGGCCCGGAGGATCTGATGGGCGATGACATCGGCTGAGCCATGCCCGGTTCCAAACTTCCCATGGAATTCATTGATCATCTTCACAGCTTGGTACCTGTCAATGCACCGGAGGTACACCCCCTCGTAGTTCCTACGGTAAAGCGTAGAGTTTTTGATCATGAAGTGAGCGCTTTTCATTCGTAGGGTGCGGAATTTATTGAGAGGTAACCTCTCTGGGCATTTATTGTTTAGCAGTAAGTACACCAAATCTGTGTACCATGGGTCTCGAGTGATAGACTCCACCGTGTAAGTTTTGCATTCTATATGGGGAGTCTCTTCTGCCATCGCTCGACTTAGTCCCTGGCTTCAGACTATCTTCATGGGTTGCATTTTCAAGTCATATTCTTGGAGGATGGCCATCCATTTCCCCTATCTCTCACCCAATTCACTCTGCATTAGCAGAGATTTTACAGCTTGGTCGGGGATGATAGCATGCACCTAGCTCCGGAGGATATAATGCCAAAATTTCTTCACGGCGCGCACAAGAGAAAAGACCTGCTTTTCCAATGATGAATACCAAACTTTGGCATTCTTAAAGGGGGAGCTCATGAAAGCTATAGGTTGTTCTTCCCCTTTGACTTTTTGAGTTAATACCACCGCGGCAGAATGTGGCGAAGCAAAAGAGTAAATGTAAAATGGAAGGGAGTAGTCTGGACTAGCCAGGACAGGTGCCTCCATTATCATCTGTTTGATCTGGGAAAATGCCTGCTTTACTTTAAGAATCCACTCAATCTTAGTATCCTTTTTCATCATTTCATTGAGTGGTTTGACTATCTCGGCGAATCCAGTGATGAACCGCTAGACAAAGTTGATCTTTCCGAAGAAAGACCTCATCTCTTTCTTGCTGTCGGGAATTTGTAATTTTAGCAGTGCTTCAACTCTCTCAGGGTCTATGGATATACCCTTCTCAAAGACAATATGCCCGAGCAGCTTCCCTTCAGTGACCCTGAATATGCATTTCTTGGGGTTGAGGGATATTCTATATCGGCAACACCTCTCACAGATCTGGGCAAGGTGGGCGGAATGGTCACGCCTATCCCGGGAGAAGACGATCAAATCATCCATGTAGATGATTATGCACCAATTCACAAGGCCCTCGAATGTGATGTCCATAGCCTTTTGAAATGTGGCCCCTGCGTTAATTAAGCCAAAGGGCATTCTCATGTATGCGAACGTTCCCCACTTGGTGGTAAACGTCATTTTCTCTCTATCTTCGTACTTGACCACGACTTGGTTATACCTGGAGTACCCATCCAAGAATGACATCATTTGGGATCCATTCACTATTTGCAACACCTCATCCAATGAGGGGAGAGGGTGATTATCTTTCTTGGAGGCCCTATTCAAGTTCCAAAAATCCATACAAAGGTCAATTTCGCCACTCTTCTTTCTTACAGGGACCAAATTGGCAACCCACGTAGTATGCCAGATTGAAAAGATTATCCAGGCTAACAACAATTTCTCCACCTCCTGACGAATCATAGGCTCGATGAGTGAGTTCACTGGTCGTTGCTTTTGCCAAAAAGGCTTAGCATCAGGTTTTAGGGGAATGGTATGAGTCATAATAGATGTTTCGTATGTTTTTAAATCCTCATATCCCCATGCAATTACGTCTATGTATTCTTGGAGAACTGCGAGAATCTTCTCCTTTTCCTCAGAGGAGCAGGAGGTGCCAATATGTATCATTTTTTCTTCACCGGGTTGGCCGATGTTTACCTTCTTGAATTTTCCTCCCTCAGAGGAGGATGACATATTTTCCTGGCCCTGAGGGTCTAAGTCAAAGATGTGTTCAAGTGCGACCATCCCCTTCAGGATGGTGTTGGTAGGCAGGTCCATGATCCCATCATCTTCATCCCCCTATCTAGTATCATCATGGTCTCATTCCTCCACTATCTGGTCCTCAAAGACACCAACATTGGCCATGAAGGCTAGGATATGTTGATCATCCTCAAAAACCTGAAAGTGGGTGACATTATCTGGAATGGACAGGGTGGGGATCATCTCAACTAAAAATCTTTGGAGTCGTGAGCCGGCCATGGGCTCAAGTGTGCTGGCAGACACAGCGAGGGCATCCAGGACATAATTCCATCATCGGGGAATAAGGTCAATGCCAAAGGCATCAAAATCTTCAATAAGACTCCAAGCCCGATTGCGGTATGCGGCCATCCTTTTGTTGTGACATGTATATTGACTCTAGACCTGTTTAACAATCAACTCTGAATCACCTCAAAGCCTGGAGGCGGGTGACTCCTTTCCTTAACGCAAATAAGAGCCCAAGGACCAAAGCCTCGTATTCCGTAACATTGTTCATATAGTTGAACTGCAGTTTGTAGGATGCGAGGAAGGATTTCCCTCACGGGTTGTTTAATTCTACTCCAACCCCGCAACCTTGTTTAGACCGGGACCCATCAAACTTAAGGGTCCACAAATTGTTAGTTGCAGTCTAGGGCTGGGGAGAGGGAGCAGTCTTTGGATTGTTCTTGGGAGATTTGGGAAGAGCTTCCTCCTACACTGTTGGTGTATGGGTGAGGTTTACCTCCGGAGGTGTTTGAATTTGAGGTTCCTAGGGAAATGGCACTGAAGAAGTGCTTCTAGCAGGAATACTGGGTTCCGGGGGATCAGTTATGCATTCTCTATTCTGGAAGGTGTCGATGTGCTAGATAGCGATGAAAAGGCAAAGTCCACACTCTAGCTCTGAATGTTTCTGATAGTGTGCTTGGCACCAAGTACTGGACAAGAGTGTAGTGGGG
Organism: Thuja plicata; assembly: GCA_018584345.1. Lineage (NCBI taxonomy): Eukaryota > Viridiplantae > Streptophyta > Pinopsida > Cupressales > Cupressaceae > Thuja > Thuja plicata. The sequence continues at coordinate 3,232,534 of MU223366.1, read as the reverse complement.
GTCGTTGCGGCACCCTGAGAGTTAACCTCAACCCTCAACTTTTCTTCTAGGTCCTGGGTTCTCTGCAGAACTATGGGATTGTCCCCAGGGGTGAAATCGAATGTTAAGATTTCAAAGGGTCGGTACACCCTGGGAGAAGTCTCAGAGAAGAAGACCTCACTAACCCTCCCAACTTTGGTAAGGGCCTGCTTCATCCGGGGTTCATTTTCAACTTGGATCTTGTTTGATTCTCCTTCCCATGGGAGCCATAAGTGGGAGAAGTTGGTCGAGAAGTATCCGTTCAAGGACTTAGACCAATTCTGACTTAACAACATCCTGTAAGTCTCTGGGATGTCCACCACTTTTACGTTGATTATGTTGGCTATCCTGGGGTCCTAGATAAGCTGTATTCGGACGTTCTTCAATTCTCCCATCATTTTTACAGTAGTTCTGTCCAATTGAATCACTGCGCCATTAGATGGGGTGGGATGAAATCTGAGCTTCTAGCATATGGATAGGGGCATGATGTTGCCTGAAGCTTCAGAGTCTACTAGGTAGTTGTGTATGTTTTTGCCTTGGATATTCAGGCCTAGTAGGAAGGGAGGATCTTCATTATTTCTCCATAAGACAGCCGCATTAGCGTCCCCAAAAGAGACAGTTTTAGGCGAACGACTGACAACTTTCAGGTTTCCCAAGAGCTTCAGAAGAGACTTCTTCTCCTCAGGACAGTTTAGCAAAACCTCCATCAGGGTCATGGAGGTGGTGGTCTATTCTAACACCTTTGTAATGTCAAATATTCCTCCTAGGAATTGGTGACTCCCCTCGGCCAGGTCTTTCACTTGGTTAGAGCTAGAACCTTTCAGAGGGGCGGGCCTATCAGTTGTATTATCCCAGGGAGGAGTGTCCCTGGCAGGGGGTATTGGCATATAAACTGGTCCTTTACCAACCTGGCTCCGAGTGTTGTAAGGAGCCCATGGGTTGGTGAAGGCATTGGCCTCAAAGGGCGGGATCGATTCATCAAAGAATCCCTGTAATTCATATTCTTCTTCACCTTCTTTGGAGGATCCGAAGAAGACAGTTTCACAGGTGAATGCGCTATGAGTTGACTCTTGCACAGGAGGCTCTTGGGGAGTAGCATCATGCGATTGTTGTCTGTCCAGCTGGGAGATCATAATGACCTTCTCCAGCGTGGCACAGTTTACCTCATTGTGGGAGCTTGTGTCATGCAATCTACACCAATTAGTCATGGGCTGGAAGTCTACGACTGGTGTGAAATGTGATGGTCTAGCACCACTTTGATTAGCATTTTGGTTTGGAGGCGGGCCTCCGGTGTTCGCGTTATTATTCCATTGCTGTTGATTAGGCCGAGGCCCGTTGTTAAAATTTCTTCCCCTGACATTGTTGTTTTGCTGGCTGGAGAAAATATTCCCTCTTTGGGAATTGGAGTTCTAGGGTGCGTAGGACCCCGCCTTTAGCTGACCCATGTCTACAGTCAGGGTAGACAACATTCACTGGAGGGATTCAACCTTGGCGGTCAACTAAGTGTTTGTGTCATAGTGTGATGGTTGTTGTTGGTTCCTTAGGAAGGCAGCAGTATTCATCGGAGTTGAGGGAAGCAACCCCCAGCCATGGATGACTGAAAGAAGCGCACTCCAGGTGGTTGTGTCTGTTGTGGTTGGTTCCAAGGGAAAACTTCCAGACCTGGTATTGACTAAGTCTATGATGGATAAACGTAATGGGCCTCCTGATCTATCAGTGGTGGCGGGGGATTCATTTCCATCACGGGGCCACCTATTGCTAGATTGGGGTTACATCCCCCGGGTACATTGTTCCGCCGGGGATCATATTGAAGGGTGTGCTCTGCCCGATTCCGCCCGGGGCTTTGTTGAGGCCACGGGATAACTCTAAGGATAAGTTGTAAACTTTCGCCAAAGTATCCCAGTCACCCGTGGTAGTCGTTCTCCAGACGAGAGTGGCAATGAAGGGGTTCATCGCGTTGAGATATGTCTGTATGGTTACTTCCAGGGATGGAATGAAAGGGCCCATGCACCGCTTCAAGGTGTGCTGGAACCGATGATTGAATGTTGGGAGGGGTTCGTTTGGTTCCTTTCTGATGGAAATAAACTAGCTATGGGACCAGGTTGGGTCCACATGTACGCAAAAGGCAGCCAGGAAGGCGTCCTTCATGTCCTGCCAACTTTTGATGGAGTTGGCGAGAAGGTTTAGGTACTAGTTAGGCTCACCCTGTCCCAAGGACAGGGGAAACATCTGGGTCACAACATCCTCATGTTGGATCCGATGTCGGTTCACGACATCCTTGTATGCCTGTAAATGTTCTTCTACAGTTTGTGAGCCTAAGTGCTCATATCGAGGGCAAATCTTCTCTGGGTGTGAGGGTAAGTCATTGATTACACCTGGAAAAGTTCCCATAGGGGACCCGGTGTTACCGAAGTATGCAGCCATTTGGGGAACTAGGTTTTGGATAGATTGAGTGTTGGTTCCTGGGATTGTCTGAGGAGTTTGGATATTCTGTGATGTGCTAGACCCCTAGACAATAGTGACAGGTATGGTTTTTGGGGTCCACTTCTTTCGAGTAGGAGGCTCGAGTTTGACAAACCTTCTGGGGTTTGGGGATGACCTAAAGATTCTTTCAAATTTCACTAGGGAGAAAGACCCAATCCCACTGAAGGCTTGACTCCTAAAACTATGGCTTGGGGAACCTTTGGGAGCTGTAAAATTAGAATCTCGAGAGGGGGATGAGTTCATACCCTCCTTCTAGCGCTAGTTTCTATTGATGGGACTTTGGTGATTGGGTCTGCCAACGGTCGTAAGTTGTCATCGGGTACCAGGGGTACTAGCCAACTTCGCCTGCAAAGGTTGTCTGGGGAAATGAGATTCCCCGGGCCTCCAAGAACCTGAGAGTCAGGTCTCGACGGCGCGGGGCTCAGTTGGGAGATGTGACTATTTTTGAGGGGATAGCTGGTTTCTTCAACTTGTTCTCTTTGGGGATTCAAGAAGGTGGGGTTCCTCCAAGCATTCTACACTTAGCAAATAAACTGAAAAGATCCTGCAGGGTTAGAAGTATTTCATCTACCTATAGTTATGTTTAAACATTTAATACATCAATAATGCTTTGATATACTACACTAAATACCAAAGAAATACACAACCATCAGTTCATATTTAATCAGTAGCAAAGAAAAGGAGGTCGTTAATCTACTTAAAGTATCAGAGTAGAAGACATGAAGAATATTAAACATAAAATACCATTAACTTAGAAGACAAAGTGCCAACAACATCATTGCAAGAACCATCTCTTCTTCATTAACATTCCTTCCAGCAAGCACTAGTGTGTGGTACAATGGTGGATCCAAGGGAGCATCTAACTACTGAAAGCTTTTAATACCAAGAAGCATTGAGCTCTGCAACTGGAATGAAAATAATGCTTCTCTATTACTATGGACTGCAAAATCATCAATTTCATCGACCCTTGGAAAAGGACTGGACTTACTATTTATACACATTTTCCTCTAACCCTAACCCTAACCCTAATTTACATTGTCATAAAATACAATATCCGGTACTACCTGCGCCACCTTACAAAAGACCTCGAGACAGAGAAGGTCTGACATGTCAGAAGAATAAGACAAGAAGATGGAGTGGAAGAATCGGCCTTGGGAAGAGAGCTGAGGAAGAGAAGGAAGAAATCTAATTCCCTGAGGATCGAGGCTACATGCCTCATAAATGGGAAATGCGGCACCCTGTCTCCAATGTGCTAGGTGTATATCCAAAGCGGCGCCTTGAGAAGACCGTCTGTTAGAAGACCAACTATCATTCTGACGTGCCCTGATGTAGCCAACTACCCTCTAACAATCTTCATTGGCCGCTTCTAAAAGTGACCGGTCAGCCTCGGGGACCGGGACATAGATCACTTGAAAAAATACAAAACTTAGGATCCGGGACTCCAGGATCCGGGAACTTACGTTCCGAAAGAATAAAGAATACAAAAATGCTTGGGTTTTCTCCGGCCCCCGGAGAAACTCTATTGTTGCTTGTTATCGTTGAAGGTCTAGAGGAGGCGGGAGATTCCATCCTCATAAATCTCTTTGAGGCCGGACCACCAGTACTTAGCCACCTCAAATTGTTCTCCTAGCTCTAGAACATTCTTCTTGAATTCATCGGCCATTTTTTCCGCATCATGACCACTAAGGATCATGCGAGTCAGTATCGCCATTTGAGTTCCATCCACTCCCTCCGGGGATTGATATCTTGACTCTGTTAATTCATCAAACTTCCCCAGAACGTATTCCTCCGACGTGCATGTGTCAGTGTTGAACGGGTCAGCTCTGGAGACCTTTGTGACAAAATCCTTGTACATATTCGAAGAATATTGGACCATGTTGATTTTATCATGTAGAGTCCCTACCAGTTTCTTGAGCACCTCCAATGTGAGGTCAAGTCTAGAGTGTTGGGTCCTCACAAAATCAAATGATTCTTCTCCCAGAATCCCAGACTCAAAGACCATTTCCTCCCCAAGACTGAGAAGCTCTTCGAGTTCTACCTTCCATGCTTCATAATTTTCTATATCACCCTCCCATATGTTGATAATAGTTTCTGCCTGATGTAGAATGTGTCAGGCCGCATACAAGTCCGGGAGGGTGGATACCAGGAAGTGTCAGGTGTTTCCTATTTGCAGAGTGACCCACTCATCGACCGCTTGGGCCTTCTTCTTCATTGCTCACAGGGAGTCTACGTCGCTCTGTGGTAGTGGCATGTTAGATGTGGAGGCCTCCGGAGGAATGGCACTGATAGGCCGGGCCAGCTCAGTTACCAATCCCATAAGGTTTGCAGTCTTCTCCTTTTTCACTTTGAGCCTTTGGGCCTCCTTTTTGTAACGAGCCTCCATGGCTCTGGTCGCTTATTTTAATAGGTCCACTTCACCCTATTTTTCCCTTTTTCCTAGTGATATCTTCGTGATATCATAATCTTTGGCTTCGGAAGTTGCCTCATCAGCGTCTGGGGGAGGTGTTGCCACAACTGCAACTGTTTCTCTACCCGGCCTGGTTCGAAGAGTATGAACCGTCCGGGCTTTCTTGGCCTTTGGTGGATTCTGGACCTGAGCCATCATCTCAGCTAGGGAGAGATGAGCTCTGGGGGTGGACGGAGATTTTGTTTTCTTAGTCTCGACCAACCACTGTGGCGGTAGGGGTGGCTTATTTGCCAAAGTCTGTTCCTTGGGTTCTTCCCTGGTATTTTGTTGCTGCCCCTCCTCAGTGGTGTGAGTTTTGTCTGGCTCCTTCCCTTCATCTTGGGCTTTGTTGACAACATTTTCCCCGGTGACATTCATTTCTTCTGCCTTGTCCTCTGCGTTTTCTGCTTCATCTGGGCCCTCATTGACCATCCCGGGGGTTTCTTCCTCTTGTTTCTTTTCTTGTTCTTCGGCCTCTGTCACCGGGATTTCTTCTTCCACTGGTACAACTTTTGGCAATGTGGGAGGTACCGGGCCAAGATTTAATGTTTGGGCCACAGTTATTACCTGCCCAAAGGTTGCTCTGGGGAGTGGTGCTTGGAACACGGTGGCTGAGGTTACGGTTGCTCCCGTAGGTCTGGTTCCCTCAGCGGATGCCATTTGTTCACTCTGCTTCTGTTGGTCCACTCCCGTATTTTGTATCTCTGGGACCTCGGAGGTGATCTTTTGTTCTATCTCTTTCTCTTCTTCCATCTGCTCTCCCTGCTCTTGCGTAGGTTCTTGTTCCAGAACCTCTTCCTGCACTGGGACTTCAGCTTTTGTTTACTCAATGTCCCTCTGCAGATTCTTGAACTTGTCAGTTGCAAAAACATCATCGAACTCGTCCTGCGGGGGAGGGTTGGCGGGGACATCAGAAGGCTCTGGTTTCCTCTCTAGTTTCAGGGAGTCGGAAGAAAGGACCTCAACTTGTGGGATTTGGGGCATTCCCAGATTCGGCTCTATCTTGGGCTTTTGGTTAAGCCTCTTCTTTCTCCTAGTAACCAAGGGTGGCCTCGCATCCCTTAGTGCCAGTTGTTCTTCTAGGTCTACCCTAGTTGCCTTAACCATCAAGGCCGCCAGTGAAGGAGAGGTGGGAAGACAAACTGATCTGGCCATTGACATCGGGGTTGCTAACCATGTGATTAATGTCTCCCTCATTTGTTGGGAGGCTGCCACTGATTGCCTTATTTTCTCTTTTATGGGGACTTCCTACACAGCTGGAGTTGTGGCTATCCCTTTTCCTTTATCTACTCCCTGTGAAGAAGTCCCAGCCGCTAGGGTTAACTTTGGTATCGGCTAGGCCGCTTGGCAGACACTCCTGGGGCACACCTTCTTGAAATAGAGGTGGCTGCGTTCAACTATATTGCGAGTGAACTCTTCAATAGTGGGCCCTTCCTGGGCATCCCAGTTCATTGGTGGGAGGGCCAATTTATCGATCCCCTTTGCTTTGTATTGGGGATCGACCGTGGAACCGGTGTCTGAGAAGTCCTCTGGGAATCTCCAGAGCTTCAATCTTTCCATCATTCCTGCAGTCATTCTGACATAATGCCACCCACGGACTTTCATGTCATCCTGGCAATCTTTCCAGAAGTCCTCTATATGATATTGATGGGGTTCTGACGCCCAGGGAAGTGCTGTTGCAATCCTGCTATGCGGATCAAAATGTTTCCACGCTAAGAAAAATTCTGCCAGGTTATAGCATTTAAGCTCATTATCCGCTTCTTTAGCGGCGGCCAGACTGCATGAATAATTCCCACAAGTGATTGGGAATGGAATATTTGTTACTTTCTTCAAGGCATAGAATGCGTGCAGCTCCATTATCTGCCTGCAATACTCCAGGATAATTATCTTGTCCCCACAATGTTTGGGTAATAAGTAGGGTTTCTCGGAGAAGCCGGTCACCCTTATGTATGTATGTTGTTGAAATTGTATGTAGTAATGTCCATAACTCTAGATCAAATTCATCGCCTCCGTAGATAGGCGGTACCTTGCATCCCGGGTGGGTGTGAGTAGGTGGTAGTAAACAAAGGCATTGTTTACCTGGCAAAAACTGGGAAAGCTGGCTTCCCATTGAATCTGTGGAAAATGGTCCCAAGGGGCCTTCTGGCCTGGGTCAATCCCGAGTACGCCCTCTGTAAGTAGCCCGTTGGTGTGGGGTCATTGTTGTGCCAGGGCCCAGAGAACATAAGAAGTCATATAGAACTTCTTCTTCTTGGCCAATTGAAGGAACTGGGAGTCCACATGGTTTGAGATTATGGCGGCCCTGTCGAAAAACTCCCCGTCTGTGCTTATACCAAGCAAGAAGTAATACATCCACCCAGAGAATTCTCGGGCATGCTGTTGCCCGAAGACCTGGCATAGTGCTATCATCCCCATCTGGATGCTCTCTTTGAATTCAGACCTGGGGATTTCTAATTTCATCCTCTTGGGGTCCCTCTTTGGGACCTTGAGCCAATTATTGTTCATGTAAATATGGGCCGCCTCCTCCAGCTGCGTGAATTGGCCCAAGGCATCTGATCGGGTGACCACAACTGGCTTGTCAAATTGGGGGATTCCCAAGCTCCTCTGGAAAGTATCAAGATCTAGGGACACCATGGGAGTAGGATACCCGGTGGGTTCCAGGGCTGCGATCATGACGGCCCAGATAGATATATTGTAGTGCGCTGCAAGTGTGAGAATAAGCTCTGGTGACTGCATAGAGCACGAGAAACAAGCTGCCTTGAGAATCCTAGAGTTTCCAATTTTGATGGCCAATGGATCCCCGGCCTGTCGTTGGATGTACATTATTTTTACCAAGGCCTGCATTTTGGGCCATGTCCCGACGCTGGTGTCGGTAATAAGCTGGACGTTGGACTCAATCTTTGAGCCCATGATGACGCTATCTTTTATGAATTTCAGGCTCATGGGCAGTTTTTCCAGAGCCTTCTCTATTTTGGACCTGACCACTGCTCTGGTAACCGTCGTAGAAGGGAGTTCTAGACTTTCGGGTGGTGAGGTGCAGAAGCTTCAGACATATTTGAAAGCTTGTTGTTCTGGAAACCTGCAAGACAAGGCGACCGTTAGAACGTATAAATAAATAAAAACTCTGGGGTCCAGAGCTCTTACCATCATGGCGCTTGCTCCCCCTGAAAAGTTAGCTTAGTTCAAAAACTCTGGAAAGCACATATTGCGAACTTAGAAATTTAACTAGCCATCCGGGTCTGGGGGTTTTATCACACTCAGTAAAAGGACATGGGATGGGTGATGGCAAGAGATCCAGAGCCCAAGATAGTAACCATTGGAAGGTGTACACAAAAAGTGGGCTATCAGACCCATGTGGGTGCCACGTGGGTATGCAATAAATGGAAGTTATGGTGACGGCGGCGGAGCCAACTGTCTGAATGCGCAAAAAATGAAGGCCACTTAGACAAATTTAAATGCGCGCATGGGACATAAATGAAATGACAGGATGGCCTACGGAGGAGAGAGAAAACTGCTTGGTTGAAACTGGCCAAGAGCCGAGTTTCAACTAGGCGGTATTCTGCACAAAGTGAGCTCGCAAACTAGAAACCAGAAACAAATGCAACATGATGAGCTCGACAGACTACCAAGCAAAATACACACAGAATATACACTAATATACAATAGAGCCGAAAGGTATATACATATAGACCGAAAGGATACACAATAATATACATCAAATGTACACATATACAGAATGCCGAGCAAGTATTTACAGAAACCAGACAATGTACAAAGTATTTACAACCTTTACATTACCTACAGACTATGCTACACCTGCACAGAGGGCAGACAACCCTCTGGCAGAGCTGACCTGCCAATGGGTGGCGAACCAGAAAGAAACGCAAGACAAAACAACAAAACGAGACAACACAAAACCAAACAAAACCAAAAATAGGAAAGCCAAGAGGAGAGAAGGAACCAACCTGAAAACGGAGAAGGGAAAGGAAAGGGACTTGCTGCAAACGCTCCGCAACAGCTTCTACCATTCAATAATCACCACTTACCACCACTAAACACTCATAATTGCTCAGAACAGCTTGGAATGGTTAGCACTGGATTATCGCTGAATCGCTGTAAAAATTGCTCTCAAATCGCTAAGATTGCGTAAGTGTTTAATCGCGGTAAATGTGAAAATGAAGGGTAATTCCTATTTATACTCATGGTAAAAGCAAGTTACCTTTCCTTGCACAAACTCTGGACAGATAGACCTCTGGACTCCAGGCCCAGGGATTCCACGTAGCGATACCTTCTTAAGAAAAGAGGACATCGCGGCGAAGAATCCTGGAGTCTGGAATCCGGCTCCTGACAAAGGATGACCAACTTCGGGACCGGGTCCTGGAGACACGAGAGACCAACGAAACAAAACAACACCGCAGGGAAGAAAAACCCTGGAGAAGGAAAACAAGGAAAAACAAAGAAAAAGACAAGGCAAGAGCCAAAAGAAAAAAGAAAAAAAAGGGGGACCCAAAATTTTGCACACAAAATGTAGGGACGGGGATGCAGGGCATAACACCTTCCACTCCAATTTATTATCCCCTAGCTTGTCTTGAGTTTTAACTACCATATTGAAATTTCCTCCCAAAATCCACGGGATTTCCTCTAATTGGAATAGCCAATTCCATAATTATGTTCTCTCCCTATAGTCATTGGAGGCATAAACTAAACATAGTCCAAAATTTTTCTTATGGTATTCAAGGATAATCCACATTGCTCTATTGCATGGTTAAGTACCCCATTTCAGAACAAGTTTGGCCCAGTAGGGACTTAGTAAGATGGAAATGCCTCCTTTTCCCCTGTAATGTGAGGCAGAGAAGGAAGTAGATTCTCTCTAGAAACATTTTAGGGAGACATCTAGTGTAAATTTAGTTGCCTTAACTTCTTGAAGCATCAAGAAATCAAACCCCTTATTAACTCTCTTGAATCTCTGAACTATATACTTTATGTCTGAGGACTCCAGTCCTCTGACATTCCAAGAGGCAATTTTAAGATCCATGGAAGTCATGTAGAGGATCCTAAACTATTCCTAAAGCTTGAATATCATTTAAGGAGTTCATTACTTTGTGTATTCCTGGAATCTTTCTTATTGATAGATCATGTAGGTCTTCCTCTTTTTCTCTTACCTTCCTTGGGACCAGAGTTGTTACCTTCCACCATAGGGTGGTCTGCTCTAGATGGAAAGTCTGTAGCCCTGGGTTTCCTCTTGATTTTACTATACTTGAGTACTTCTTCCCAAGGACTCTCAACAAACGACACTGTGGCCCAGTCTTTGTTGACACCATTTTCACTAAAAACATCTTTGAGGGTGGAGCCATGTATATGAGGTTGAAAGGCAACCTCTCCCCTCTTGCCGAAACCATCCACACTAGGAGGGGTAAAAGGGAGGGTTTGATCGGAAGGATCAGAGATAGGACATGTAGAGGGGGGGTCAAAGGGGTTTGCAGGGATGACCAATAGGTCATAGTCATGGAGCAAACACTTAATTAAAGGATCAATATCAGTCATCTCATTGCGTCCATTTGTAGTATCCATATCATCTTGGCCCTAGGCTTACCTTCTTTTGCAATCCTTCTATCTAATCCTCCCTTGTTATCCAATCTATTTTGGATGGGGTTACCAAGAGGGGAAGGTTGGTCCACTAGTTTCTCATTAACATTGCCTCTCCTTCTCTTGAAGGGTCCATCAACCCTTCTAATCTTGTCCATGGCCAATTGCTAGGCATTTTTGGATCGTGTTCTGTTTTTATTCTTAGGAGTTGGAGGAATTCTATCCCCATTCCCTATACAATTTGGGATTCCTTGCAGATCAAGGGAAACTTTTTCAAGTCCAAGTGACAATGACAGGTCATCAAGGGAAGCTATGTTAGGGCTAGGAATAACAAGAGTGCAAGGAATAGTTTCTGAGGCAGGAAGAATAGGAGGATCAACATTGCGAGTTTCATTGGGAGACAATGGGCTAGTGTTAGGGACCATCTGCTTAGGATGATTGGTCTCATTTCTAGTGGGGGGATGATGTTTAGAGCTGGAGGCTAGGAGAGGGCAATTTATCCTCCTATGACCGTCTCTCTTGCATAGGAAGCATGAATTAAGACCTCCCAGGTATTCCAACATGCAAGTGAATAATTCTCCTTCCAAGTCAAAAACCAGACTGTCAGGGATATCTATACCCAGTTTAAGAGAAATCATGATTTTTGGCATCCATATGTGGGAGGAGGATACTGGACTGGTAGACTCGAATGACTCTGCCCAGAGAGTCAAGGGCTTTTGAGAGAACATTCTAGAGGAACGTGGGTATCTGTTTAATGGTGATCTATCTTGGGCACTACAGAGCCATGATTTCTTCTAAATTCACACTGTCCGACCAACTCAGGGCATGGAAGTTGCAGGCCCCAATGGTCCAAAATTGTCTATCTACTACGGCTTTCTGACTAACAGAGTCATGAAATATAATGATAAAGAGGCCTTTTTGCAACATTCTACAAAGTAAAAATTTAAAGCCAAGTTTGGAACTCCAAATTGTATGAAGCTAGTTGTTCATGGAGACATGGGAGGGCATTTTATTAGTGTCTCGAGCAGCCAAAAAAATTACAAAATCACACAATCTAGTCCTTTCCGCCTTGATTACATTGACCATATTAGAGTTAGGAGAAATGACAAGTTGCTTGGGGGCAGAAACCTTACCTCCTGGTCCATATCCTCCATCTCCGCCATTTCTGGAGTCTTGGCGTTTGTCAATGAGCTTGGCACCATCCTTGTTGGTTTCTGACCCTAGCAACACTTGTCTGAAGGATTTGCTTGCTTGGTTAGGAGCAGAGGAAGATTTAGGGCTTGTATGGGGCTCTGCCAAACCACCACCAGATGAAGAAATGACTCCGTATGAAGCTGAGCCCATTCTTAAATGTGAACGGTGGGTGCATTAAAGACCCTCCGAGTACAGAGGGTCGAACGATTGTCACGCACTCCCAACTCGAAGTTATTGCAGAGCAATCGTCCTCTCAAATCATGCAATCATTTTCAATTTAGAAGTTTTTGCACAAAAATAAAGAGATAATTAACCAATGAGAACTTTTTGAAGGATGAAACATTTTTAAAGATTCAAATTGTAAACTTGTGAAAGGGAAATATTGAAATATTAAATTAATTAATTTAAAAATATTTAAATTATTTTATTAAATAATTCAATATTTCCCTTTCTAAGATTTAGTATTGTTTTTCAAAAATACCCATAACCTTTCAACTCATAGTGAGTAAAGCCCTGGAATTCGAATTGTAGGTTGGGAATGACTAGGTGAGTCAAAGATTTGCATTTGTCAAAAACAGTACACAAAGTTAACTAGAATGATTACTCGTATGCTGCCCGTAAAAAAAAATATTTGTAAAACTAAAAACCTAATATTACTGCATTCTTTTCAATAAAATATAACTTTCATAAATTAAGAAGCATCCATATCCGTTACGAACATACTCAATATTGTTCATAAAATGCAGGATATATTCCTCCTCCGCGTACTCAACAGCGTTTCTAAAAATCATATTTACCCCAAATCCCCAAAAAACAGAAATTCGGAAAATGGGAAAAGCGCTTTGGAAGTGTAAGGAACAGATTTCTCACATGGTTTGGCTTAGCCGTTGAGTCGACGGCTTTCACTTCTTTAAAGTCCGTCTCCTATGACTTCTGTAAATTGTTTTGTCCTTTCGAAAGACGTATCCGCGTTAAAGTCCATTTAGAGAGTTCACCAACAGAGGCCACGTGGAATCTACAGCGTGTGAAGCAGATATCTGGTTAGGGAGGATTCGAACCCCCGACTCTGCTACCAACAATTCCTTCAATGAGGCAGATGACTTCTTCCCCTCTCGATGGACGGCTGGATTGTGAAGACATGCTGTACGAGGAATCTGAGCGGGAGGATTCACGCACTGACTGGGTGGTCTTACGAGTAGGAGGTCAGGTGTTCGAAACCTCCAAGCAGACACTCTGCGCGGAGCAGTCCATGCTGGCGGCCTGGGTGCTTCGCCACCGGAATAACAACGACGAGAATCGCGAAAATTCTAGCGTTCTGCGAATTGATAGGGACGGCCAACGATTCAGGCACGTCTTGAATTATCTTCGTAACGGTACGGTTTGGCTTCAGGACGTGGCGTCGCTGCGAGAGCTTCTCGAGGAAGCAGAGTATTTCTGCCTTTCTGGTTTGCAGGGGCTTTGCGAGGAAAAGATCAGGAATATTGAGGAGGCGGACGCGACAATGTGGAAGAAGAGTGTTGAGGCTTTGCAGGATAAAATTCTCAATTCCTTTGGAGGCTTCGAGAAGTTTCGTGCTGGCTGCGGCAATGGCGAGGTGTATGCCGTGTTGAGAGGGAGGCGGCTGGGCTGCAGAGACGGAGAGGAGCCGGAGTTTCGCCTAGATGTGGATTTTTGAGATCGGCCTGAGAAGGATCGGTGTTGTGGCTTCACATTTGTGGAAATCTGTAGTTATCAATTAAAAGGTAAAGCGCAAACTTTCCTTTGCCATGCCAAATGCTAGGGTGTATAGTCAAGGGGAATTAACTGTACAAGTTATGCTGGATAAGCTGTAACCTGAAACAATTGTTTTTTTTTTCTTTTCAATGAATTTGTAATTTTGACCGTAGAAGATAAGGAGGCCAAAGGTTTCAGCCTTCCCCCCTAGGGTTACAGTGCTGAATAATAGAGTATCACTCTAATATGACCAAGGCTTGCGGTATAGGCCGTGATCTGAAACAGATTATTATGTGTACAGGGCGTGCTAGCTAAGCCGTGATCTTAAAAATTGTCTTTTCTAATAAACTCTTGTGATTTCTAACCTGGTGGATGACAAGAGCAAAGGTTTCTGTCTTTGCTGCTGGGATTGCAGCCACGGAGGTGATATATTTTGTAAATACGGTGTTTGGAATTTGATAGAATTGTAAAGATTTTATGCATGTATTGTTACTGTCACCTGTATTTTTCCGAAAGGTTAAATTTTCGTCAGTCGTTACAGGCTGATGCAGGTTGAGCAATCGGTGATGATTAATAAATAATCTTTGAACTTTGCAAAATTTATAGAAATTACAGTTTTTGTGTTATTTGAGAAGATTTCAATTCAGGGAAAAAGACATCTGTTTTCTTCTGTTTAATTTGTTTAATTTGAAATAGTCCAATGGAAATTGACTGTACAAGTTATCTTTTCTAGGCTATAACCTGAAACATATTTTTTCTTTTAAATAAATTTTGTAATTTTGACCGTAGAAGTTGAGAAGGCCAAACAATTCAGCCTTTGTCCCTACGGTTACAGCACTGGAAGAATAGGGTATCACTTTAAAATGACCAAGGCATACTGTATAGGCAATGGTCAAACAGATTGTGTGTACAGAGCGTGCTGGCTAAGCCGTGATCTTAAACATTGTATTTTCTAATAATCTCTTGTGATTTGTAACCTGGTGGATGGCACGATCAAAGATTTCCGGTTTTGCTGCTAGGATTGCAGCTACGGAGATGATATGTTTTGTAAATATGGTGTTTGGAATTTGATAGAATTGTAAAAATTTGGTGCATGTATTGTTCCTGCCACCTATATTTGCCTGTAAGGTTAATTTTTTGTCATTTGTTACAGGCTGGTCCAGTTTGGGCAATCGGTTATAATTACTAATCTACGCACATTGCAAACTTTATAGAAATTACAGTCTGTATTTTTTGAGACGATTTCAATGAACAGCCTTCTCTCTTAATTTTACAGTTCTTCTCATTATGACAGATTGCTTTATTTCCACGTCTCTTTCCACAGAAAATTACTTGTTAAAGCAGACAGAGAGAGAGAGAGGTGTTGCTGGTAGGTTTAGAGGACACAAAAAATTGAAAATTTTGTGCATATGATGTTGTTTGTAATTTGATCTAATTGTTAATTTTCAAGATTTGTGAATGTATTGTCACTGTCAGCTTACCGGGTGGATAAGATGAGATCTAGGTGTTGCTGGTAGGGTTAATGACAGAAAAAATAGTAAATTTTGTGTATATGGTGTTTTTAATTTGATAAAAAATGTTAATTTTCAAGGTTTGTGATTCTATTGTCAGCTTATACCATGTATTGTCAATAATGTTAGTTTTTGCCAATTACAGGCTGCTGCAGATTGGGATGGTTTGACTTCCTACATTGCAGAATTTACGGAAATAATTTTTTTGTTTTCTTTGGGATGCTTTGGATTTAGGTGAATTAGATATTTTGTCTGTTCAATTAAGCGCAGTTTCAATGTATATAAACCCTGTCTTGTTTTACAATTTATGAATTTGTACCCTTTTTCAAAAGTGAATTTTGCAGTTCATTTTATTTAGAATTTGTTTTGAGGGTGAATGATTTTTGCAGGTTTATATGACAAATTAATTGCCTTTGCAGGGTACTGAAATATCACTTTTTTAAAAGTGAATTTTTCAGTTCATTTTAATGTAGCATTTTTTTTTACGGTGAATAATTTTTGGAGTTTTATATGACAAATTAATTACTTTTGCAGGGTACTGAAATATTAAGCTTTGATCTCTGCACAAAGTTTTAGTTAAGGTTTAGGCTGTTTGATAATCTTGCTAGTTGAATCTAGGTGATTATTTCAAATGTCATCAGTTTGAGAAAGGATTCTTTTAGAGTTTCTGTAAGGACAAACTAAATTTTGCTGTGTTCCAGGGGAATGCGTCCCCAGCCCTCAAACCCCCATCCCTGTCCCCAGTGGCATTTTGGGTATGAGGGGACAGAAGGAGACCTCCCCTGCCATCCCCAAACATCTTCAAATCTTCAAAATATTTCAAATGTGTTGCTGAAACAGGAAACACTGTGAGGACATTTAGCCATCCCCAAGATGGTTGGGGATGTCTGATACATACCCCATGACCGCCAGGGATGGACAGACATCCCCCAATGGCAAGGGAAATTTTATAATATTTGAAAAAGAAAATTATCCATGACATTAAAAAAGACTCTTAAATATATCATGGCAGCTTTATAACAGCAGTATAACAAGACATCATTATAACAGCAGCAAAAAGTATATCATGATAGCAGTATAACTGCAATAACATTAATCATGACAGCTGGGAAAGCAGTAACAAATATATCATGATTTAGATATGTAACAAATGATATAAGCTATATAACAGTTAAGAGGAACAGCAATGCCTTGGATTTCTGGTTTCATTGTTCGAAAAATTTAAAGCTCCCAAACTTTTTTTTTTTTATATGGTTTTAGTGTCAGTTATTATTGTTAGCTGGCAGTTGCAAAATAGATTAAAGGTGCATTGGCCATGGTCTGGTACAGTGTGGTATTGTGTGAGAAGTGCAGACAACCAATTTCTTCTTGGGATGTGGTTGGCATGCAGGATTTCCCAGACATCATCCAGCATCATTTTAACAGTGTCATGTTATATTTGCTGCTGTTATACTGTTGTCCATTGGCTTGTAGAAATTTCTCTCTGTCTCTCTCTCCAATTTTGTCATTAGCCCGCTGTCCCCAAATAACAGCCCTTGGATTGCGATCCCCAAAACATGTCCCCTGCTGTCCAGCCATCCTTGTCCATGTTGACTTATGAAATTGAACTAAAACAGTAATTTTGTATTTCACAGTTGGAAAAATCGGTAATTATGATTGTGAAAATTCATTTTTGCACAGATAGATTTTCTCTGATATCTGTTGACCTTACTTGGAAAGACTCTTGAAATGTAGATACTAGATAGATTTGGTTTGCAATGTTATTGACAGACTAGTCTTGTAGAAACATTTGTCAAGTAAATATATTTTTGTTAAAGCACACATCACTTTTAGTTTTATAACGAAGTGTAAAATTGTGCTCAGAGAATGTAAATATTTTCTGGCAATTTAGCATTTTTCTGCAATCAAAATTTATTTGTTCCACCCATACATACAGTTCTGAGTTACGTAAGAAGTGTCTTTGAAATTAAAAATGTTATTGTAGGTAATTTATGGTCAATGTACTTATTGGAAAAATTGATGGGAAGATTGATCCATCCCAACCTTAGTTAAAGAGTCAACACCTATAAGGTAAAAATTTGGAAAATATATCTGTTGACCTTACTTGGAAAGAGTCTTGAAATGTAGATACCTAGATAGATCTGGTTTGCAATGTTATTGACAGACTAGTCTTATAGAAACATTTGTTAAGTAAATATATTTTCGTTAAAGCACATATCACTTTTAGTTTTAGAACGAAGTGTAAAATTGTGCTCAGAGAAAATGTAAATATTTTCTGCCTTAAAAATTTATTTGTTCCACCCATAACCCATACATACAGTTCTGAGTTACGTAAGAGTGACTTTGAAATTTAAAATGTTCTTGTAGGTAATTTATGGTCAACGTACATATTGGAAAAATTGATGGGGAGATTGATCCATCCCAACCTTAGTTAAAGAGTCAAAACCTTTAAGGTAAAAATTTGAAAAATATGTATAAGGTAGAAGCTTAAAGTTTCCTTCCTCGTACAATTTCTTCTTCTACACTTAAAGACATGCTAAGTAGGCTGTGATAAAAAAATTACCTTTATGATATGTGATGATAGGCCCTTTTACTTGTTTTTCTGTAGTTTAAACCCTGGAGAATAAGATAACCTGAGAGCAATGTACATAGATTTCTGGATATTGAGTGTGTAATTTCTAGATGTTAAAAAACTAGAGTCAATATCCAGAAATCTGTGTACATTGCTACAATGGACTGGAAATTTCAAGTTCTAGAATTACCTGAGAAGTTTAAGTCTTTTCCACAGGGGTTATGGAGCTGAAAGTATGGATTCTGTTTATCTCTATTTAATTAGATAAGTACTTTAAGAAGCTTTATGGACCATTTTTCATTCTACAGCTGAGAATTTTGGGAGTGTTTTTCTCTAGTGCAGATTGTACTATAATATATTTTTTCAGCTTTCCTTCAGGGGCATAAAATTCATAAAGGGCTTATGTAACAAATTAATTACCCTTGGAGAGCACTGAGCTGTCAGATTTGATATTGGCATAGAATTTTAGTAAAGTTTAGGCATTTCAAATTATTGCTAGTTAAATGAAGATGAAATTTTTCTCAGATGTCATCAGTTGACAAAAGATTCTGATGAGAATAGTAAGAGAAAAATAATTTTTGTTTAGAACTTCTGTTTCTTATCTTAAGAGATAGCTGAATTTCACATTTGAGCTTAACAGTAGTTGTGATTGACCCAAATAGAAACTTTGAATATTTGCAATGGAACTAATTTGAGTGTGAAAATTAAATTATGCACAGATTAGTTTGTTCTAGTACGTCTCAAATCTTGACCTTACTGGCTCTTGAGTTCTACCTTGATCTGGTTTTTCCATGTTGACCCTACTAAAAGATTATTAAATTTCTAGTTGGATCTGGTTACATGTTGACCCTACTTGAAAGACTGTTAAATTCTAGCTGGATTTGGTTTACATGTTGACCCTACTGAAAGATTCTCAAATTCTAGCTGGATCTGGTCTTTTAATGTTGACCACACTGAAAGACTGTTAAATTGTAGCTAGATCTGAGTGATCAATGCTGATTTTTCTCGAAAGGCTCTTACATGCTTGAATTCTAGCCATATGTGGTTCATCCATATAGTTCACAGACCAGTGTGAGGAAAACCTATTAACTAAAAATGATGGTATTCAAAGAACTTGATGTTATAGGCATGTACAAATGGTGCTTACAAAAAATGTTCCATGTAGTTGTGAAATTTGTGTTTCACTGCCATCAAATCTATTCGTTCTACCTTTTTGCCACAATTAATCAATAAGTAGCATCAGAGGTTAAATATGGGAGTGATCTTGTACTTGATCTACAGTAGATATAAAATAAAATATGGTCTGGTATGGCTCAATATATCATAAAATTTGGATATTGGAAAAGGGTACAAAATGAGGTAAAGTTACTTTGCTATCATAGTTGCTATCATAAAATTTGGATATTGGAAAAGGGTACAAAATGAGGTAAAGTTACTTTGCTATCATAGTTGCTTCTGGTACACATAAGTTATGCTGATTTTTTGAACTGCATCTTTGTTTTCCACTGAGAAAGTGAGTGTTTTTTCATGTGCAGACTTTGCACTTTATTTTAATGCAACTTTATTCCATTCATGGAATTATAATTTTTGTATAACAAATTAATTTGTGTTGTAGAGCACCATTAACTAATAATAGTGACATTCAAAACACCTGATTCCACAGGCATGTGCAATGGTGCTTATAGAAGGCACCATTTTGTTGCAAAATTTCTGTTTCTCTGCCATGAAATTTGTTTGTTCTACCTTTTTTAACAGTTAAACAAGATGCAGTATGAGAGGTTAAGTCTGGGAATGATCTTGTAGGTGATATACAGGAAATACTTATTGGGAAAATTGAATATGGTTTGGTAGGGATTTAATTATAATTTATTACAAACTTGGTTAGAGTGTGGAAACTTGAAAGAGGTACAAAATGAGGTAAAGTCTAAAGTATTTTGCTATCATTGTTACTTCCGGTGCTCATTAAACATGCTGGCTGGTTTGTTATGTAACAATTATCTTTACAGAATGTGAAAATATTATCCTTTCTATTGTCTGGTTTTTAAACCCTGGTTGATGACATGACCATAGTTTTCCGTTGTAGCAGCTGGGTTTACAGTTCTGAGTCAGTAGAGTTCGTAAATATTGTCTCTAGAATTAGGTCAGTTCAGGATGTAATAATCTATCAAGGGTTTGTGCACTTTTTATTGACTGGCTCCATATTCCTGTAAGCAGGTTTGGTTTGCTGTCAAATGTTACAGCTGGCATAAGGTTGGGATAATGGCGATAAGTAATAATCTTAAATTGAATAACAGTTTATACCTTGTTGGGATGGCTTGGGTTTATGTGTATAAGATACCCTCTTTTTCACTATTTACAGTTACGTAATTTTAGAATCTTTTTGGACTGCATCTTTGAAAAATTAGTGAATTTTGTTTTCAGTTAGACTCTGCAGTCTTTTTTATTGCAGCTTCATTTCATGCGTGAAATTTTTTTCAGAGGTCTGTATGATAATTTATTTGGTGTTACAGAGCATTGAACTTTTCAAAGAGAGATTTTAGTAAAATTAGGGTAATCCAGATTATTACTAATCTAGTAAAGAGGGCATCAGGATCAGGTATCATTTATTTGGCACAAGATTTTATAAAGAACTTGTATGGAGGACAACTTGAATTTTGCTTGGAATCTTCACTTTCTTGTGTGATTTTGTCTGAATCGAGTAAGTCATCAACCTGAATTTCAAAATTTGGACTATTCTATAACTATCATTTTGAACTGGTATTTCATTTTATTTGAAGGACCTAGAATTTAATCAGACCTTGTCATAATTTCAACAGAAACAATATAGTAGTATCGCCTGTAAGGTAAAAATATCTGTATTCATCATAGTTTAAGTCTACTATAAACTTTTTGATAAAATAACTGTATTCGCCGTATATTACTTGAAGAGTATAGCACTATAATATGTTTGATAAAATATCTGTACTCAAATTTTACTCTACAGTCACGTAAAAATTGCTTACAGAAGATGCAGAGAATTTACACGGTATAATTTGTGCATCCTCTACTGTATATTCCCTCTTGGTCTTCTTTTGACAAAGTTCGAAATCTAGAGACCTACAGGCTATATGATGTAAACTGATGCAGAACAATTCGTCCCTACCAGAAAATAAATGAGGGACAGCACGCAACCCAGGAAAAGAAAACCCGGCCAAAATGAAAAAAACTTCTGATTTGTTGCATGAATCTGTAATACCAAAAATGGAAGAAAAAAATAGTTGTCATTTCATCCTTCTTGTTTCTAATAATTGCCTGCTTTCACATCACATATCAGATCTTTACTTATGCCTTCTAGCTTCTAGCGTCTAACTTCTTTTCTTGGCTACTTAATCTTACTCTGCCCTAAAGTGGGCAGTTGTAACTTTTGGTAGTTCTGTTTTTACAAGAAAAACTATTCTATTTTCTGGATAACAGTTCATTCTATTTTTTTGTTGGTCAATTCCCAGAAATTCTTAGCCAGTCAATTTACAGGTTTATGGCACTCTGTATGCATGAAATACATTTTGCAAAAATTGAATATGGTCTGGGGCAAACGATTGTTAAATATATTGCCTGTTAAGCTGTAACCAAATTTGCATGCACGAGGCAAACTGATTAAATTTACTGTTTTTTTAATTTTCTATTACCATATATTAATTACCGAGCCTCAATGCATTATCAAACCGTTTTTCAAGGGCAGGATTTCATGCCTGTCAAACTCTTCTGACAGCTTAAAAGTTACATTAGCAATGCCAGTATTTGTTGCATTTAAGTTTGGGAAGTACTATCATTTTTTAAAATTCCAATCTACACGTCTAGAATTAGTCGTACATTACAATATCTTAGCTATAAAGAGAATGTAGTTTAGTGCGGTTTATGGTGAAACACATCAGGGGAGCCTGAACGGATATTTTGAACTAACTGAATAGGAGTCTGTCCTTCCTGATGACAGGGCCTTCTGTATTTGTCACCTTACTTTGCACTTCCTATCTGGTGGCAATCCCCATTTGGAGTATGGACTATGGACAAGGGAAAATGGATATGTGCATGTATTCTTGTAAAAAGATAGTACTATCGCATATTTTATGGGTGTCTTAAATAAGGATACCTTCTTGGTGACTTCAAACATATTTCTACCTATGCAAGGGAAAGTTGAAGTTATGATTTCAAATTGTTTCTAATTTTGACGTCTACCTTAAAAGTCAGAAGTCATTTGTACCTAGTGTGCAGAACCAAACATGAGTGCTTTTGCTATATATCATTAATAAATTAATGATAATTTGATGTGTTTTTGAAACTAGAAGCCTTTTTGTTGATATAGACCAATATTTCCACCACATAGAGTTGTGTGTAATGTCCCCAAAATTTGCCCTAGTTTACAATTTTAATCGAAACAAGTAGGGTTTAGAGATACCTTTCACTTTGATTGAGATACCTTTCACTTTGATTGAGACCTTGCAACAAGTTAGGAATCATTTATAATTACAATTCATAAAAAAAAGTTTCTTTAAGTAGAAATAAGTATGTATTGGAAGTCTAGATCTAATTACTAGATTGCTTAAATCAATTTAAAGAAGACTCCACCATAAAAGAGATAAGATAGGGTGACTTGATAGGGTGCCTTATAGACTCTCTACCTTGGGCCCGAGAGTAGATAAACCATCCCATTGGCCTCATGTGGCCCATGCCATCCATATGTCTTATACTTATTCCCCTCAATCTTGCTACTTTTTTTAACTTACAATGATTGAATATCCTTAATACATTTGTTTGCCATGATAGAGTTCATGAGTATTTACAACAAGGTGCCCGGAAAGTCCATCCTTCTTAAGCCCAAAGGTAGTACCTTTTGGACCCATGGGACTCTCTGGTAATATATCATGAGGTGGTGTGCCTAGAAGGTGACCCAATCACTGTTCCCTTGCTTGTAATTCCTCGTTTCCCTTACCATGGCTGGTTACAACATCTAATACATATTTCCTATATTAAAAACATTCCAAAATCAACAATATATCTATGATAATATGATATGTAATCATGAGATGCATATTAAATCAGAGGTATGCAAATGTACACATAATTATCTAATATGTATGGAAAACCCATTCCATAATATGCAATTAGCACTATGTATAATTTCCAAATAATTTATTTTATTAAAAAAATAATCTCAAAGATTTGCCACAATATTTGATACATGATGAGATTCAATTTGCCTCAATTTTATAATTTATTGTAGAAATCTAAATTAATTCGCCTCAATTTGATAAGTTATAGAAATCTAAATTAATTTGCCTCTTGATTTTATAAGTTATTGTAGAAATCTAAATTAATTTGTCAATAATATATCATAATTATTAGTTGTAGGATTGTATCACTAATTTATTTAGTAGTTATTATTAATTTAAAATATAATATGTGATCCTCATTATATTGTGAGGTAATAATGTTCATATTTGATTTGTAATTCTTATGGGGTTTAAGATTTCATTTGAATTGTTGATCTCAATAGAAATCAAGTCTTGAAGAAATTTGAGGTCCCAGTAGAATTAAAAAGATATCAGTATGTTTATCTCACACAACAATACAATGACGGTTATTACGTTATATTTTAAATTAATACTAACAACTAAATATTATCTGTCAAAGATTTCAACATTTAGCCCAATAATTTTTTCTAAGATTTTATTTTTAAATGGAAGTATTTGCCATGGTGAATAATGAATTCTTGTTATTGTTTGAGATTCGTCAATATTTTCTACAAAAAAAATTGTGATTAAAAAATAATCGCCAATAAGAAAAAATTTTCTTTTCAAAAAAAGGAGAGATTGACCAATAGAAATTAATATTTTTCGTCAAGAAAATGAAAGATTTGACAAGATATTATTTCTTTTTTGTGAGGGGGCTTTCTTAAAGTGTATATATATATATATATATATATATA
>MU223366.1:3194185-3205842 GCA_018584345.1 Thuja plicata | reverse complement strand
TAATACCTTATTAATGAAGATGCCTTAAGCCTATGTCTCTTCCATGCCTTATTAATGCCCAAGGCATTAATGGTTCTTACACCACCATTAATGAGTCCCTCAACTCATTAATCCACCTTGTCTCCCCCCTCTCTCTCTCTCTCATTCTTCTATAAATAGAAGTCATTTTTGAGAGCAAAGAAGCCTTCATCTCATATTGTAAATGCATTGTTATGCTGTTAGATTAATCTTAGAACTCATATTTCACTTCATAGTTCATTCTTTTACATTGTTATTATCTCCATTCTTAGAGTTAGAATGCATGTTTTCTCATCATTTAGCTTGTTTTAAATTAAAATCCTTCATGCTAGGTCGTATATGTCACTGATTGTAGCATAATCTGAGGGCTATTATGTTACTAATCACACTCTTCTTAGTTAGAAGGCAATAGGTCGATATTAGTTGGTTTTGTATGCTTATCTAACCTTTTGAGCTAATGCAATGATCTATTGACGTGTTGTGTCTCTCTTATCAGGTACATAATATACACACACATTTCTGTCGCCCACCGTAGGGCTAAATTACTGACTTGGCCTCATTTTCTAACACTTTTTTGCTAATTTGCATGCTCAAAATTCTATCATAGGATCATTTTTAACCTTTCAGGATCGCATCCGGGATACGCCCTCGCACTGCGAAAAACAAGGATTGCATCCGAGATTTCCCGGATCATTTTCAATTTTGGCTCGCATCTGGTAAGCATGGGATCACATCTGGTAAGGAAGCTCGCATACAGTATGCTGCATCGCATTCAGTAGAATTTTAAGCTCGCATCTAGTTAGAAGGTTTGTGCATTTCGTTTGCCTAACTCTAACATTTCAACAAGTGGTGTTTTGCAGCTTAACAAGTGTTTGCAGGTTATTTTTGGAGATTTTCGTGGGAGTTGAACTAAACAGATACTAACTCAGTTTTTTAGGTTGCCAACTCCCCATCTTGACCTCTATTTACTTGCTTTCAAACTTAAAGTACATATTCTAATTTATCACTAAACTGACTGGAGGATTATGCTCTTTTCCTTTTAAGGAAAATCAGAAACTCATACATCAGTTTATGGATTGAACATAATTTGGGGTAAATGAACAAGCAAACACATCGTCTAATTCAATTTGGAACAGTAAATGAACAACACAAATCATTAAATATGTGGGATCAAAGAACAAGTTCAATCGTTTAATTCTTTTTGGATTAGTAATTGAACAAGCAACTCACTAAATTTTGTGGTTAATTAAACAAGGCAAACTTTCCTTTTCAACCAAAATCTTGTTTTTCTTAAATAGGAACAACTAAATCGAGCTCAACATAGCTTGAAGGAATGAACTTTGCTTTAAGTGTTTTGGGAGAAAATGAATTAGATTAGGAGAGTATGCTCTTCTTCTTCGGAAGAATCAGAAATCCAGACATCCAAAGCTCGCCAATCTTGGTTACTTATATTTAAACAGTAGAGGGCCTGTCGGTTGAGGAAAAAATCTCCCGGGAATGACCCAAGTGAGGATAGGTTTACACAAACCCTTCCAACTCACTATAAATAGTTGCTTCCTCGTAGGCCAAAGCCTCGGAAGACAGAACTGGTTTTGTTCTTGGAATTTTGACATCATTTCTTGAACATATCTGGGTATATGTAGAGCGGAGCCGCTTGAATCTTGCTTGCGAGACTACATATATTTAGGTACTCATAGGGCTATACACCTGAATTTTTCCTTGTGCAATTCTATGGGGGACAGTTTCGAACGGATTGCCCAATAATCTACAACAAACATCAACTGAAAGAATTCCTGATTCATACCCGAAAGGGTGATAATCTTTGTGCAACGAAAAAAGTAATTGCCCCAAGACACTCGTCATATTGTGCCCTCACTTGCATTTGGAGTCGGATAATACATCATCATGACTGGAGCCACTGCGTGCTTGGTGATGGCTATATTTTGATTAGCATTTGAGTGTGTACCTGAGTCAACATGTAAAGATTTTCATCCTCTACCTAGAAAATAGGAAAAGATGAGTGTTTGTTTCACCCTCTTAACAATGCAAAACTGTTTGACATGTTCAAAAGATCATTAAAAATATAAGCTCCTCAAAATAATCAATGAATTTCAAACCCTGGAGTACAAGTGTTTTTCACACCTTACAACACCTCTTAACACAATCTGGAAACAAGCAACTTCACGCACTTCGAAAAAGAACTTTTCAGAATTGACCAAAACTGACAAAGACATCATAAGATCACATCCTATATTTCCCAAGTCACATGCAGTGTTTAGGATCACATTTGGTATTCTGGATCACATTTAGTCAGCATATAGTCGCATCCAGATTCTAGGATCGCATCTGGTACCATCAGCGGCTCGCATCTGGGAGCTCGCATTCAAGACAGTGGGTACTTGTAGGAGTTTTTCTTAGAAAGTCTCAGTTGATTAGGATACCCTTTTTGCTCTTTAGCTGGTTCTTGTTGTCTCTTCTGGTCTTCCTAATATATTTTCAAAACACTTTCGAAACGTCCACCTTGCATGCCTAGTCAATCTTTCACAATCGGTTCAATACGTGTGGTCTACCCATTTTCTATCAACAACTTGGTTCCTAGCTCACTATCAGGGCATTCTAACCCTCTGACGCTAGAATCATTTACATCCACCAACAACAAACAATTACCTCTACCTAGACATGCCCACTTGAACGATCTGAAATCCTTACTTGCACTATTGGGAAATGTTAACAAAGTTGAGAAACAACTTCATGGTTAACACAAGACGTAACAAGTACACACCTAAAGGATCGAAAGTGCCTCCTAAAACACGACGCTTCCAAGGAGAAACTTCTTGTAGTTCCCTTCTTGATCTATATTACCCTCAAATGGATAGCAACACTAACGAATGGAGTAAGGCTTTTGAGGATTATAATGATGGCAAACATGAAAAATCTGAAGGCATGGAAGAGGAAGAAAGACCCAAGTTTGAACGTGATCCATTTGGATCAGATAGTGAAGAGGAGATTCTCGAAGATGAATACGAAAAACTCAAACAGAGTAAATGGTTCCACAAGATAATGGAACGGATAATTGAGGATGATAAAGAAAAATACTTCCTCCATATAGCGTCTATAGGTGTTAAATTACCCAAAGATTATGACAAGGAAAAACTCAAGAAAAAGGAGGTACCAAACCCAATATCTATTCTCACCAAACAACTCAATCTGATGCAAACAGAGCTCACAAACCTCAAACAAGAGAAGTAGAAACCCAAAACGCAATACTCTTTGGACACCATTTGTCCATTTCCTTTTGACAAGAGTATCACTATGGTCCCATTTCCCCCCAACGTGGCAAGGCCAAAGTATGACAAATACACGGGAGAAAATGACCCTCACGATCATGTAAGAGAATTATGTGCTCTAAGCATCGAGTACATGCACGAACCTACATACCTCATGCGACTGTTTCTAGGAAGTCTAGGAGGAAATGTCATGGAATGGTTCTCAAAACTAAAACCTAAGGTCAAAACCTTTAAGGAGTTAATCCAACAATTCATTCAACATTACTCCTACAACATCCAACATGATGTAATTATGATGGACCTATGTAACACCAAACAACGAACTAGAGAATCATTCACACACTTCCTTCAAATATGGAGGAAGATTTTTGCACGATATTCAAGGGTCATTCCCGAAACAGAGAAGATGGAAATCTTCGTTAAAAATCTAGTGCTTGAATTGAACTATGCTCTACAAATGCAAGAATCTCCTAGCTTCGATAGAATGATTAAAAATGCCCTTCGTATTGAGGAAGTCATGGTCAAAAGGGGAGAGATCACCCTTCAAAATGAAAACAAAACCAACAACTCCAACTCGAAGCCTAAATGGTGGAAACAAAATAAGAATGTTGTTAATGACGGAGTAGTTGACGCCTCTAACATTAATCCTAAACCCGAGGCATTTAATCTAACCAATGGCATGCAAGAAAGCAAAGAGGCTAAGGTAACACCTCCCGTTCCCAAAGCAAACAATGACAACAAAAAGGAACGAACATGGACTTTGAAACCCCAAAGAACATTCACTCCTTTGGGGGAGCCTCTTGAGACTGTTCTGAAAACACTATTGGATAACAAGGTTCTTACGATTCCCGATTCTAAACCGTGGGAACCAATGGTCAAAACCGGATGGTGGGATGATTATTCCTATTGTGTCTTCCACAAAAACAAGGGACACAAGACTAATAATTGTCTCAAACTTAAGCATGTCATCCAAGACCTCATCGAAGGAGGTAAGATCAAAGTAGACAGACATACTACCAATGAGGATCATACAACATTCAATAAACCTTTTCCTAATTACAATCAAGGAGAGACATCTAAAGGGAAGGGTAATGAGGTAAACTACACCTATTCCAAAAATGACAATGTGATCAATATGCTTGACATTAAAACTGAGTCCATCAATGTGGCCACAATTAAAGGTGTCTCATTCCACTCAAATGCTGTAACACGGAGCCAAGCACAGGTTACAATCAAAGGACCTCCACAACTGACATCAACGTCAACATCCAAGGTTCCTATTGTAACTATTCCTAAACCAGCAGCAAAACACATGGTCACTATCCCCGGAGAAAAATATGACTTGGTATACCAATTGCAACGAACCGCTGCCAAAATTTCTATTTTTGAATTTCTCAAGATATCCACCGTACATAGGGAAATCCTAGAACAGGCTCTACACACTGCTAATGTTCCAAAAGATATTGACATAGACAAGTTCCAAGCGATGGTCAATCACATCTCAGCACCACACTACCTCTCCTTTTCTGAAGAGGATGACAAGTCATTGACCCATCCACACAATCAACCCCTCCATATCGAAGTCCTTATTCGTAAATCCCGTGTTAGACACGTGTTGATAGATGGAGGCGCAGGATTGAATATCTATACACTAGATCTAATCAGGAGACTAGGTCTCTCAAAACAAACAATTGACTCTAGAAACAAGATAACCATCAAAGCTTATGATGAGGAAGAAAGATCCTCCAGAGGTCTTATTGTTCTACCTATCAGAGTCGGACCAATTGAGAGGAACATCATATGTCAACAACTGGATCTACCATTGGCCTACAATATCCTACTAGGGAGACCTTGGATTCAAGAAATGCAAGCTGTACCATCCACTTATCACCAATGCATAAAATTCCCACATAATGGGGTGGAAGTGACGATTCCTGCAAATGTTAACTACACTTGCAATAATATCAAAGCAGGTAGCATGATCCCACACAACAAAGAGGCTATAGATGCAGATGCTCCTAAAACTACCAAGGACATGGTTATGAAGAGTTTTAGCAAAACCTTGAAACTTGAAGAAACAGGTATGGGAGAGTACAAATTGGACCTAACTCCCTCACTGATAGAACTTCCGGTATCACCAAGATCCTACGGAAAACCTTCATCGACATTCACACCTACAACATCCAAAGAGCCAGAAGTACACAAAGCAACTGGCATGGTAAAGGCATCCACATCTTCTTCAGATAACACAGAAGAACAGGCAGTCTTGGATTGGCTTTACAAAGGCGAACCAGTGGAATCTGAGGTCAAACATGTGAAGATATCCCCAGAACAGTATGGAAAAGGATATGATTTCCTCACACAAATGGGATACAAAGGAAAGGGGCCTCTAAACGACACCGGATGAGGGATCATTGAACCTATACCCATGGAGTTCCGGAACGGCAGAGATAAAATAGGCCTTGGTTTCAATACTCAATCCAACAAACCTACTTCAAAAGGCAACCCGACCTCTGATAAAGGGAGCGATGAAACAGATGAGATAGTACTAGAACCATGGCCTTATGAAAGATTATTACATGTTGGTACAAAGAATCCTGCATATCAAGGAGAATGCTATGTACCTAGCTTTGAGGTACCACAAGATCTTCACACCCCTTTTCTCGCACAACCTCCCATTCAAGAGGTAGGAGACACCATAGCAACAATCACTCAAGAGGCACCTCGGCCACAGAATTTACATCCTAACTGGGGACAATTGGTCACAATTTCACATGTCCTTGATCTACCCCACTTTGATCTACAAACAACTAATCGAATACATTAGATAACCATTACTGAATACTTAAACAAATCTAATGATGATGTCACGGACTCTCATGACTATGAATGGGATCGGCTATCTATTGCCTCTGAAGATATTGGAATAGATACAATTCACATGTTTGCAGCTCCCTTGGCTCCTAGCAAATGATCTGACACTCCTCTCAATGATACTGATCCTCCTAAAGTAGAAGAAGATTTCCTTCCCCCGATCATTGATGAAGACACAGGTGAATACGTAAGTTTGGAAGAATTTCATAGGGGTGCTAATCAATGATAAGGGGTGCTAAGGGGTCGTTAATGGTCTTAAGGGGTTCTAGAACACATTATTGTGTCGTAGGATTTAGAAAAGGGAGAGAACCTCATGCTTAGGAGGGTTTTGATCAAAGAACCTACAAGGGATGAACACAAGTAGAGAAGGGCTCTTTTTAGGGTCAATCGTAAGATTCTTGGAAAGGTATGTAGAGTTATAATAGACTCCAGATCTACTAATAATGTGATCTCAGAGGAAGCAGTACAAAAGCTCAAATTGGTCAAGATACCTCATGTGAGTCCTTACAAGGTAACTTGGTTGAATAAGGGACAAAATATACTGGTTAATGAACAAGCGTGGGTGGAGTTTACTATTGGAAAGTATCAAGCCATGATACTTTGTGATGTTCTACCAATGGATGCATGCCACTTGTTGCTTGGAAGACCATGACAATATGACAGGGAGGCAATTCACCATGGCAAGGAGAATAAGTACTCATTCAAGAAGAATGGAGTAACTTATAAGATACAGTCTTTGATAGAGGAAGAAATAGTGGAGAAGATGGACTCTAATACTCTTCTAATGAGTGGGAAAGAATTCCTAAAAGATATGAAGGAGGAAAAAGGAATTGGCTATGCAATCTTGGTGAAGCCAAAAGAGGAAGAGACACCTAAACAGTCACCTATGCGTGCAAAAGTGAAACTGTTGTTAGATCAGTTCCAAGACATCATATGTGAAGGGACTCTAGCTACCCTACCACCAAAAAGAGAATTCAGTCATCAAATTAACTTTGAGCTAGGGGCATCATTGCCTAACAAGGCTGCATACAAAATGACACCAGAGAAAAATAAAGAGATTTCAAGGCAAGTGTAGGAGCTTTTGGACCAGGGTCTGATAAGGAAGAGCATTAGTCCATGTGTTGTCCCAGTGGTGTTGGCTCCTAAAAAGGGAGGTAAGTGGAGAATGTGTACTGACTCTAGGGTAATAAATAGGATAACTATTAGATATAGATTTCCTATTCCTAGAATAGAAGACTTAATGGATTTCTTAGGGGATGCTAAGTACTTCTCAAATATTGAATTGAAAAGTGGATACTATCAGATTAGAATGAAAGAGGGTGATGAGTGGAAGTCATCCTTTAAAACCACAGAGGGATTATATGAATGGTTAGTAATTCCATTTGGGCTTACAAATGCACCTAGTACTTTTATGAGAGTTATGAACGAGGTCCTAAAGGATTATATAGGAGTATTTGTGGTAGTGTACCTAGATAATATCCTCATCTTTAGCAAAACAAAAGAGGAGCACATTAAGCACCTAGAACTTGTGTTGAAAAGGTTACAAGAAGAGAAGCTCACCATAAATCTTGAAAAAAGTGAGTTTATGAAATAAGAACTAGTCTACCTAGGATTTGTAGTATCCCAAGGTGACTTAAAGATGAACAAGAGAAAAGTGGAAGCCATATTAAGTTGGCCTACTCCTAAGACAGAGACTGAAGTGAGAATCTTCCATGGGTTGGCCCAGTTCTATAGAAATTTTGTGAGGAGATTGAGTGAAATTTGTGCACCTATCCTAGATACCATTAAAGGTGGAGTCAAGACAAAGTTCATATGGACCAAGGAAGCCAATGAAGGATTTGAGTGATTGAAGAAAGAAGTGGCAACCCAACCAATACTGGTTTTGCCAAGTTTTGATAAGTTATTTATTGTGGAATGTGATGCTAGCAACATAGCAGTGGGTGCAATCCTAAGTCAGGAAGGAAGACCAATAGCCTTCTTTAGTGAGAGGCTTAATGAAGCAAAGTCTAGATACTCATCCTATGATCTAGAGCTTTTTGCATTGGTGAAATCTCTTAAGAAGTGGAGGCACTACTTGTTGCCAAAATAATTTTTAGTATACACTGATAGCCAGGGCCTAAGCTGCATAAATACACTGGAGAAGCTTAGTTTGAGGCATATAAAGTGGATGGAGTTTCTACAATCATACACTTTTACTATCAAGCACAAGAAGGGGGTAAATAACAAGGTTGCAGATGCCCTTAGTAAGAGATTTCTTACCATCCAAGAGATACAATTGAAGAGTATAGCGGTTGGAGTATTCAAGGATCTCTATGAAGGAGATTCAGATTTCTCAGAGATTTATAAGGTGTGTACTGATTTTGAGAATCACTTTCGTAGTGAATATGCAGACTATACCTTACAAAATGGTTTATTGTTTAAAGGGAAGCAACTATGTGTTCCAAGGGGTTCTATGAGGGCGAACCTCATCCAAGAGAAGCACAATGGCAGCTTGAGTGGACACTTTGGGTTAAATAAGACCGTAGACCTAGTGGAGAGGTTCTATTGGTGGCCTAAAATGAAGAAAGATGTAAGGAGGTATGTTGACCAATGTGGAGTATGTCACAAGGCAAAGGGGACATCATCAAATGCATTTCTTTACCAACCATTGCCCATCCCAAATAGACCATGGGAGTGCACAAGTATGGATTTCATAGTAGGACTACCTAGGACACCAACTGGTTTGGACAATGTGTTTGTGGTAGTGGAAAGATTCGGTAAGATGAGTCATTTCATCCCATGTAAAGCAACACATGATGCTAGTCACATAGCCCACCTTTTCTTGAAGGAGATAGTGAGGATACATGGTTTGCCAATGAGCATAGTTGCAGATAGGAATGTGAAGTTTATGTGACACTTTTGGAAGACCCTATGGAAAAGGCTAGGAACTAATTTGTCTCATAGTTCTGCATATCATCCTCAAATGGATGGTCAGACAGAGCTAATAAACAAGGTTCTTGGAAACTTGTTGAGGTGTTTAACCAAGGAATATGGGAAAGGATGGGAACAAGTTATTCCACAAGTAGAATTTGCCTATAATGATAGCACAAATAGGACTACTGGTAAGAGTCCATTTGAAATTGTATATGGATTACATCCAAGAGGCGTTCTTGATCTTAGAGACCTAAAAGGTTATGAAGGGATCAATGGTCATGCAAATGATTTTTCTCAATCAATGAGAGAGGTTCATGAGCAAGTAAAGAAGACATTAATATAGGATAATCAAAAGTTGAAAGCTAAGAAGGATGAAGGGAGAAGAGACTTACAGTTTCAGGTAGGAGACTTGGTGATGGTATTCTTGAACAAGGCTAGGCCACAGAAGGGTATACCAAGCAAACTACACATGAAGAGGATTGGACCATGTAAAGTGTTATCCAAGTATGGCTCCAATTCCTACAAGATAGATCTACCCAAGGAGATGTCTATTTCTCCAATTTCCAATGCGAAGGACTTGATTCAATACAAGGGTCCAGATATAGATGTGGAAAAGTGCAGTATAGAGGTGATTAAGGATGTGGAAGAACTCCAAGTACCTGATCAGATAAAGTCGCAAGTGGAAAGAATTCTAGATTCAAGAGTGAAGAAGAAGACTAGGAGCAAGACTTATATGGAGCATCTAGTCAAATGTGAGCAACTACTTGAGTCAGAGGCTACATGGATAGCAGAGAGTGACTTTAAGAAACATGGCATCAGCATGGAGTTCATCACAACATAGGTAACTTGATCTTTTTGTTGTAGGGGGAGGATGGTGTAGGAGCACCTTAAGGTCTTATGAAGATCTTCAACAAACATTTTGGCTTGTAGGTTGGTTTAGCCAACCACCAAGGTAATAAGGACTAAGTATAAAGTCCCAAGGTTGTTTTGGTGTGTTTTTAGTGGTAAGAGTGTTTAGAGTCTAGTGTTTTGTGTGATTAATTAGGCTCTAGTGTCAAAGTCTTAGGAAAGTCAACAAAAGGGTCAAAGTTTGACCAAAACTCCAAAATGGAGTGACACTTGTGATTTTGATGTTTTTAAATGTTTTAAGGTCTTATGTAATGGTTTAGAGTTGATTCAAACCATTGAGAGTAGTGAAATGTCAAAGTGACAAAACTTGTAAAAGTTGCTCATGACAACTTTGCAAAGTTGTCACATGACAACATTTCCTAAAAACTAGGAAATAGCATTAATGGTGTTCTAATCCTGACCTAAGGGTACACACATGTGGGGATAGGTTATATAAGGTCAAACAAACCCTAATCCAAGGGTTGGAAGTCACATTGTACGGACTGTGACTTGGAAAGCAAAGAACAGACTGTGTTTTTGTAACAGAGCCTTCATCCAGTCATTTAATGGATTTAACTAATGCATTGAGACCTTAATTTGTGTCATGTAATTAATGTATGTAGCATTGGTTTAGTTGGTTAGCACTTTTGGTTAACATTTTGTAAATTCTTTCTTTTTCACTGGTTCGCTGTCTGGTTTAGAGCCAGTCTTGTAAATATGAACCCCACCTGAGTTCCTGTGGTTAAACTTCCATGGCCTCTTGGAATCAAGTAGGGGACCCTGTATATATGGTAAATATGGTTTGTGGAGTCGTTGTGTGCAAGGGAACTATTTTTTCCATCAAGCCCTAGGCGAGTGCAGAGGCACTCTGGTTAGAGGCTTGTGCAGAATAGTAGCAAGAGAGATTGCTAATTGGATTGGTTAGAACCAAACAATGGTGGGAACATGTGAAAACAAATAACTCAAACTGGTGAACATGCCCTTAAAACCCTTAAAAATAGGGGTTTGGTGAAATTCCTCTATACGGACAGAGTGGGAGTCTAAAACATAGAAAATCCTAGAGCCTAGGTTGGACCTATGAAGAATCCATAATTGGTTCAGAGGGTTATTAAGGATAGTTTGCAAGAAATCCAAGATTTCTGTGTTTAGGAGGCCTAATTAGGCCAAAAAGGCTACAAGGCCTAAAATCTTGAAAAGTATGAACTCGATTAGAAACCTTGAAAAAGATCCATCCAAATGGATCAGAATTGGTTGAAAGTGACCTAGGAACGACTAGGATTCCCATTCCTATTGCCAAGAGTAGATTGGGAGCAAGGTGGCTCAATGGAGCCTATGGGTGCATTGTTGGATTGAGAGGGTTAGCAAGGTGAATTAAAGTTGGTGGTGCTTTCTAAGGGAAGTAGGGGATCATAGAGTTGTCCTCTAGATAGGGTAGAGAAAGATACCCTAGGAAGACCAAAGAAAGGTCTTAGTTAGAGCAAGAGTGCTCTATGGTTAGAGCCCCCCATCACTCGGCCCAGTCAGACTCGGCCGAGTCCAACTGGCCCTCGCATTGGCTCGCGCACGAGCCTACTTGGCCATGTAGGCGCCCATTCAGTGTCACATTAGACTGGGCTGAGTTAGACTGGGCCGAGTCAATCAAGTTAGCTTAAAATGTGACATATTATTGTGCTTTTA
>MU223366.1:3171068-3182229 GCA_018584345.1 Thuja plicata | reverse complement strand
TTTTGATTTCAATAAGTATTTATTACTTATTTTCTATTTGAGTTACCTCTAAAGTCCCGATTGACAGACTAATTGAAAAACAACTATAACTTTCAAATGGTTTAACCTTTTTGAAATCTGAAACATGTGTCACATTCTATGCTTTGCCTAATATAAGAATTTTTTTTTTTTTTGTAAAGTTTAGAATTAGTTAAGGTGGTCAGACACAAGAGTTTTATTATTCTGAAAAATTTGTAGTAGAAAATTCATAATTAATTAATTATTTGATAAAAAATTACACAAAAATATGCGTCACATCCGAGCATGAGTCTACTACTTATATCTAGAATCTTGTGAAAAGATATCATCATTTGATTGTGATTAAGGTGGTCAGACATACACGTACTTTTTATCTTTTTCTTGAAATTTTCATACTGCTGCATTGAAATCTAAAATTTTCAACAATTAGATTATTTTTTTTTAAAGAAAAGGGCTAGTATTTTAGAAACTACATTCAATTTCCTACAGATTCTATTCTTACAACTTTTTCACATAATATTGATAAGATGTCCAACTTTTTACATCAAGTTGACTAACCCTGATTTTATGATTTTTCATTGCCACTTAAGGCCATAGCTTAGTATACCATGATCCTGCACATACCCTATTATGAACTTGATACTATACCTAAGACACAGGAAATGGTGATTGGACAACAACCATGTCAACCACTGAATTCATCAGCACAAACCTTGTTGCAACTCAAGCTGCTAACTATTGAAACCGAGTCACAAACAGAGGGAACCGAGTCTCAGACTGAAGAAACTGAGTCTCAGACAGAGGGAACCCAGTGCAGAGAGAGGAACCCAAGTCTCACACAAAGGCACCCGAGTCTCACACAGTGGAACCCGAGTATCAGTTGGATGAGAAGAAAAAAATGTATGAGCACAGTGAACATAGTGGACCAAGCCCAGAATCAAAGAGAAAGGAACCTATACTTGCAAAATATGTCAGAAGGCATCATGCACCTAATAAAATAATTAGAGATCAGATAGAAGGTATAATGACAAGAAACAAACTTAAAGGTACATGTTTTCTTAGTGAAATTGAACCTATATATATTAAAGATGCATTGAATGATGAAAGTTGGATAGAGGCAATGAATGAAGAGATTGAGCAGATAGAAAAGAATAAAACCCAGAATCTTGAACCTAGACCAAAAGATAAGAATGTAATTGGTATTAAGTGGGTTTTCATAAACAAGATGAATGAAAAAGGCAAAGTTTCTAAAAACAAGGTAAGATTAGTGTGCAAAGGATATGCTCAAGAAAATGTTATTGATTATGGAGAAACTTTTGCTCCTGTTGCAAGACTTGAAGGAGTTAGAACTCTTCTGGCATATGTTGTACATAACGGATTCAAGGTATATCAAATGGATGTAAAATCTGCATTCTTAAATGGAATTCTTGAAGAGGAAGTCTATATTGAGAAACCTGAAGGTTTTGTAGATCCTAACAAAAGGAATATAGTTTGGAAACTACACAAAGCCTTGTATGGACTTAAACAAGCTCCTAGAGCCTGGTATGAAAGATTGCATGGTTACTTGATAAGTATTGGATTTCAGAGAACCAATGACAATAGTAGCTTGTACATCAAAGAAGGACCTCATAACAAGATACTATTATCAAAGATATTTGTTGATGATATACTATTCACTAGACATGATGATTTATGCAAAACATTCTCTGAAGCTATGAGTAAGGAATTTGAGATGTCTATGTTTGGAGAAATCAAATTATTTGTTGGTTTACAAGTTCATCAGATGAAGGATGGTATCTATATTACTCAGTCTAAATACATCAAAGAGATACTTTAGAAATTTGTAATGGAATATTCCTGGCTAGTTGGGACACCTATGTCTATTGGACATAAGTTGTCTAAGGATGATGACTCAAAGGAGGTAAATCAGACTACCTACAGATCCATGATCAGTAAACTTCAATATGTTGTTCACACTAGACTTGATATTGCATTAGCAGTTGGTATTGGTGCAAGGTTTTTAGCTAATCCTATAGAGAATAATTTGATGTCTATCAAAAGGATTCTAAGATATCTTAAGAGTACCGAAGATTATGGATTATGGTATAAGAAAGGAGGAAACTTTGATTTGAAGACTTTTACTGATGCTGAATGGGCAGGAAGTGTTGATGACATGAAGAGAACCAGTGGTGGAGCATTATTTCTTGGTAAGAGATTAGTCTCCTAGACAAGAAAGAAATAGAATCACATTTCTCAGTCTACATCAGAGGCAGAGTATGTTGCTGCAGTAGTAAATTGTTCAAATATCATATGGTTCAAACAACTGTTCTCAGGTATGAAGGAGGAAATCAGAACCAGTTATTATCTACTATGACAACACTAGTGCTATTAACATTTCAAAGAACCCTGTGATGCATACAAAGACTAAGCATATTACAATAAAGTATCATTTCTTGAGAGATTTGGTTCAGGACAAGGAAGTAAGATTGGAATATGTGAATACTAAAGAACAAATTATAGACATATTCACTAAACGCTTACCTAAGGATGCAATCTTGTATCTTAGAGGAAAGCTAGGGGTGATTCCCCTAACTGAAGCTCACTAAAACATAGATTAGTGATGCATCAACCGAGCTACAGTACAAATTTAACATCTTGATGTAGATTGTCAGAGTTTATTGCATATGAATCAGTACATCAAGTACACTACAATTTCATTGGATAGATTCTTTGGTATTGGTTGTCAAAGAGGGAGAGATTATCGACGTCATGCCAAAGAAATTATTAAGGGAAAGATTTTTGATGACAGAGGGAGAAATTTTATCAGAAACAAAGATTCATGTAAGAGGGAAAAATCTATATTTCAGAGATTGTGAAGACAGAGGGAGTTTTCTGGATGAGAATCAGACTGAAGCTGAGGACATTAATAAATTTTTATCCTTATTCCCACTGTTCTATAATTCTTTGTATTATGACATGTTGTCTTTCCATCAATGCCAAAGAGGGAGATTGTTGATGACAATTACTTAATTGTGTATTGTCATTGATGTTTACACAAATATAGTAATGTTACACAAATGTCTATACCTAAACTGAGCGTAGTTAATATATGTCAATTTCTCTCAGGCATTGAGGAAGAAAAAAATGATTTTCAGTTCTAACCGAGTTCACTTGGGCATTACAGTGACAATCAGGCATTGAAGGTTATAGTGTTAACCAAGTTAGATATTTAGTGTCAGCTGACTAATAGCAGTTTACACTTTATGTTGAATTGGTTATATGCAGCCGATAGACTTAAGTTTTATTATTTATTTGGAAGGTTATTCAAGCCGACTTGACAAGTCTTATCATATATATATGAGGTCAAGTTTGGATTGAATGTATACGAAGATATATAGTAGAGTTTTGATATGAAGTGTGGAGGATAAATGAGATGGGATTCTAATTAAGGAAAGAATATCCAGACAGAGCTGCAATAGAATATTTGATTAGTGAGGATCTAGTTTAAAAGCCACAATAGAGATCTAAATTAGCAAAGACAGTTGCTTCTCAAAACAGGTCAATCAATTGTTACTCTCTAACAATTGTAGCAGTGATCTAAATCTCTTTACAGAGTAGACTTAATAGTCTTTTGTAAATCCTCTCACAAGGTGAAATTTCTACATTGAAGTGTTTGAAGACCTCTAACAAGGCCACTCCTTACAGGGTGATTAAATCCTCTAATAGAGTCACACCTTATAATGTATTTTTGTAACCTTTAACAAGGTTGGTTCCTAACAGGGCTCAATTTAGAAGAGTGAAAAATAATAACTAGTTGCAATTGGTGGTTTTCCCAAATTGGGTTTCCATGTTAAATATTGGTTTCATCTACGTACATTTTATTTTCTTTATGCTTTATGTTTTTGTATTTAATCACTAAAGGATAATCACAGTTTAATATCTTAAAGAATATCTTTGTTAACCGAGTGACAGTGATAAATTTGTTTAAGATATCTAAGGGACTTGGATTTGTTTTTGTGGTAACTGACTCACCCCTCCCCTCTCAGTTACTCAACTCATTTCCAACAAATTCTACCTAAACTATGTACATGGTAGGTGAAACCTACCTCAAAAAAACTCTAGGTGCATTATGAAAACCCATTTACAGGTAAAGGAAAATAGATGCCATGGTGTAACAACATGTGGAAACCCTGAAATACTTGTGAACTTAGTTGTAGGATGATTCCTTGAACTTTGGTTCTGAGATTTATAGAACTTGTGATTTCTCTGGGTAAGGCAACATATCCAAATAACCATGCCTCATCAAAAACATATGAATTTGGAATCAACTCTACTTCATGTTGCATGTCATTGCTGGATTCTTGATTGAGTCGATGTATTACATTTTTTGAATTTATCATGAGCCTTTGATAACCTAGATCTGCAACTTGGTGGCTTGAACATTCCCCTTTTGTCATTGGATTGGTATAAAATATATCAACAAAATAATGAAAATCCTTATCCAATACTTCAGGTATACAAATAGAATTTCTATGGGGTAGAATTTCTTTCTGAACTTCTCCTAACTGGCCACCTCTAAGTCTTTGATTCTTCTTTAATACCCAAATCTCTTCTTCTTTCATCAAACATTTTCTAACTAGGCATTCCAAACAATGATTTTGATCAGAAAATATATTCACATTGAGCTTGATTTGTGCAAGTTGGCTTTTATCCTCTACTTCTTTTTATTCTTGCATTTGACTTTTGTCACGATGAGAAGACAAAATAGAGTTTTGTTTTTTGAAAAATGTATGCTCCAATGAGTCCAAACTATGAGGGATGGTGTTTAGACACATATACTCATGCAAATAAGCATCATTTGAATGAGGATTACAGCTAAACAGTTCAAATTGGTTTTCAATAGTCTTGCTTTTAGATAAGAATTTTACACCCCCTATTGTATCATCTTTATAGTAATCTAAATAACTATCTTCATCTATGGGGAGATTTTGTATATCATGATCCATTATTTGAAGTCCTTTTAATGGAAAATGTTCTTTTAACTTAGAATTCCAAACCATCTTACTAGTGTTTTCTTCATCATTCATAAGATCATTTTTCAAAGATGAAACTTGATTTCCTTACAAATTAATAGACTCAAAAATGTCACTTCTTAGTGATTGCAAGGAAAAAGAAATGAATGAGTTCA
This sequence comes from Thuja plicata, assembly GCA_018584345.1. Classification (NCBI taxonomy): domain Eukaryota; kingdom Viridiplantae; phylum Streptophyta; class Pinopsida; order Cupressales; family Cupressaceae; genus Thuja; species Thuja plicata. The sequence goes on along the minus strand of MU223366.1, from coordinate 3,177,023 downwards.
TACCTTAATTTTTATCAATAGATATAATATTCATCAAAATTGATATCATGAGTGGCATATAGATATCAAATGTTTTTCGTTATCCATTAACAAGTAATTCATAAATAATAAAGAACATCATTATTGAGAATTTTTCTTAAAAAAGTCAATTTATAGGAATCTAAGATCCAAATTCCTCTCTTGAAATATTAACGAGATTACTCCCAATGTTCTCCTTGGCCATAGTACAATTGCTTGGTAAACTTAGTTGAAGATAAATGTTAATGTTCACAAGGAGGCCTTTGCTTGTATGTTTCATACTTCAAGATGTTAAAAAACTTTAGAAATTTTATTATTTTCTTGATTTATCAATGCATGAAAATTATGAAGGATGCAAATCTAAGTTTAAATCCAACAATGATTTCCTATTTTAACCGATTTCCCAAAAAATATCAAAAGATTGAGTATTGAGAAATGTAAGAAAAATTGTTAAAAATGAAATCTAAAGGAGATAAACCATCGTATTAATGAAATCTAAAGGACTTAAATGATGAAAAGATGGAAACCCCACAGAAAATGAATCATATAAGCTCAAAATTCCATATTTAGCAAGTGCAATCTTTTGAAGAAACATTTTAACCCGACGCCAAATTTTCCAAAATCTATTAGGCTGGGAAGCCACTAGATGCATGCACACATAAGAAATTTATCTTTTAAAGAAGTAGATTAGATTTTCCCAATAATTTGTCATAGGAAGATGAAATAATAACATCAAACTCCAATTTAATTGATTGCAGATCCATGCACAATAAATGTAGTTGGATCTTTGAAATAGATGAACAAGTATGCACGCATTAATAATTTCACATCTAGACAATAGAAAATTCACACCACGAATGAAGCATCAAAACCATATATATTTATTGCATAAATCCAACCATAATTATATTATTCTAATGAAATATATAGTACTACAACTATGAAATTAAGAAATTTGTAACTAGGGCTCTAAGCTGTAACTAGGGTTCTATCTACATATAAAATTATGAAATAGAATTAAAACTAAAGTTCACTAATGTAAAACTACTCCTAATCTATCTATAATCATGTTTTCATGGGCTCTAATCCATTTTCATTACATTTACGTGATAAAATAAGGCCAAATCTGCCAAGCAAACAAGAGATTGGAACTAGAGTTCCACCATTCTTGAACTGGAATGTTCTTCTAAAATTCAAGTTCTTCCTCAAAATATTCATCTTGGCTCCTCTTCATGAATACAACCGGTTAATATATTTTAAGAAAACAAAAATGACCCCAAACATGCATGCAATCTAATCTAAAACAAGCTCTCCATGTAAATTATTTCCATGTCCAAATGACCCATGAATTTTGGAACCCTACCCTATCTTCAAAAATTGACAAGATGAAAATTGACTAAGTGTAAATCCTTATGACTCCCTAAATTTAGGACTTTCAGAGTCCGAAAGGCCAAAGATTTGAACTTGAGAAAATGGCTAAGTGTAAAAAAATCTCCCTTTTGCAAAATTTAACTATGTCCAAAACTATATAATTACTCTTTTGGGAGGATATAAAGGTTTTCCTTGCAGAGTCTTTCCTCTATCTCTTCTACTTCTTTGAATTCCACAACTTGGATGACACTAAGGTCTTGTTCCCTCTTCTCCCTAAAGGTGACCAATTATATGGAAAAATATTTGATCTCTTCTTCATGCTCCAACATTATCTGCATATAATCCTTGAAATAAAAAGTTGTTGGAGCTCCTCCTTTTTATTTACACCATCTAAAATTCCTGTGAATTATTGCACAATGTTCTTCACCGGGTACAAAACTTGGCTCTCCTCATCTTTAGAAAAATCTAGGTCAATTCCTTTGAAGATTTTCTCCATCTTCTCAACCCACATCATAACCCCATCATACCTTTTGTTGACTCTTTCCTAGTATTTTTGATAGACCTTTATTGTTTGTGTTATGCCCTTAATCCAAATATCAAAGTTGTCTAGCTCTAACCCTTCATATACCTTAATCAAAACCTCGAAGTGTTTCTTCCTTTTTATCTTTAGGTCCTTAAGAACCTTTTGCAAGTTTTCAATTTGTACATTCTGCTCATCTTTTTTGCCCATCATATCCACCAATTTGGTGACCTCCTTAAGGATAAATCTGACTGGCTTCAAAATTGCTCTGAGAGTAGAGTTCCCAAATTCTTCAAATTCAGCCCTCTAATCTATAGACACATGAATGAAAGAATGTGGTACATTCGATGTAAGTTATGGTGCAGTTCTCTTCTCCAAGATTGTCTTTAATGAGGCTTCTAGGTAGTCTAGGTCAATAGAACCTGCTATTTTAATAATAAATTTCTTCAATGCTTCATTCTATTCTCTTAATGCCTTTATGTTTTCCTCATCCTTTGTTAGTAATAACTGAGAGGGGGGAAGGGGGGGTGAATCAGTGGCCTAAAAAATTTATCCTTTAAACTTTAATCCACCAATTAATACACCTCAGATTATTAAGTCTCTACAAGATGTATGCCTTGAAATACTTGAAATAATTTACTGTCTGTCGGTTTACCTTGTCTGTCCTTATTCTCCTTGATTACCAATAAGAAGTAAAACTCATTTACCGATACTCAGTAAATATGCAGAGTATACCAATCAATCCAAAAATGCATATGTGAAATGTAAAACAATAAAGTAATAAACCATACACACATAACACATGGATTTTAATGTGGAAACCCTGTTAAGGGAAAAACCACTGGGACTGGTACCCCAAATTTTCACTCTTCTGAAGTGAGCCCTGTTAGGAGCCAACCCTGTTAAAGGTTACAAACACACAGTTAAGTGCGACCTTGTTAGAGGATTTTTATACATAGCTTGTCACTTAGTATCTAGCATCTACGCTACCATCCTTGAATCAGTCTTTAGACTATCAATAGGCTTTATGCTAATCTTACTACCATCCTTGAATCAGACTCCTTCTTAGACTATCAATAAGCTTTTGGTAAGACCGTTGCTACTATCATGAATCAACCTTTTTGGTAATCTGTTAAGATATACCTCAATTATAGAAGACGGTTAAGTCCTGCTCTGTTAAGACACTTAATGCTTCAATGGTTAAACTAAAACACAATGACTTGTTTCTAATGCAAATTTGAATTGCAGATATTCAGATCTATTTACGTAAAATAACTCTCTGATCAATGTATGAATTCAATTCCTTTGTACTTCACACTTTCTGCTTTTTGATGCTGTGCTTCACTGTTCGTCGGTGTCTGCAAAATTCTTTAGCTCTCCCTTAGCTTGATTGACTAGGACTGTATGAAGCTTATACTTCACCAGTTTCTCTTTAGCATCTTCTTTCAATTCACTCCCCCGTGTATCTGAGTGCATACGGAAAATGAATTATGCTTGTCTCTTATATAGACATGATATTCCTTAATTCTTGATTCTTGATTCTTGGCGTGAAAAAAAATCCAACCAATTTGATTTATGACTTTAACTCCTGATTTATCTCGTAGTTATCTTCTTTCCAATTTTATAAATCAATTTCTTAACTGTGGTTGAATAAAACAAATAAAATAATCAGTTAAGTCTATCCTTAAGCTCTGCCAGCTAGATATTTTGTCATTTTCTTATCTCTTTGTTCTATCGGTCAATTCTACAGTTTGTCACCGGTGACAACTACCATTTCTGTCGGTGTAACTTTAGTTAGCTTTGGAATCTCCATCTGTCGGGCATCATTGGATCTTGCTCGTCAGGCAACTCTATTTTCATCTCGTCGAGCATGCTATGATTCTGCTTCATCGAGCAACACTGTCTTCTACTCATCGGGCATCACTGTGACTTTATCTCTATATTTACCATTGATGTGCACTCCCTCGGTGTTGTGTCTCACTTAGTGAATACTTGACTTTTATGCATTTCTGAAAGCATAATCATTGTTCCATTGATTCTTTAAAGTCTTTGGAATTATGTGCATGATCGTACAGATGATATCAAGTTGACATCAATGACAATACAAACCATTAACTGATTTAATGTTTCGCATCATCTTCAACTTAACATTATCAAACATTCAATCAGTTACATGTCATCAATCTCTCCCTTTGGCATTAATGTAAACATGCTATATTATCACACTATACTATTTCTAATACAACATGAAATACAATTGTTGAGATTCATCAAATTACCAAACAATTTGTTTTGATAATTGATAAAAATGACTGACCACCGGTAAGCTTTGTGTTAGCTTAGATTTGATTCTTGCAGCTTTTCCTATTTCTTCTTCTGATGTGTTGTGACCTCTGTTTGTGTCAATTTCTCTCTTTTGACTTTTCTGCTTTTTGATGTCATTGTCTTTTATTTGCAACTTTTATACAAATACTCTCCCTATGGATATGATCTCTCCCTGTTTGGAGTAATCTGATAATGAATAGTTTCTTGTGATAATATGGATACATTCTCTCCCTTTGACACCAATGCTAAACAAATATTTGTCAAATATCTTTCATTCTGTCAAACAATTTCTCCTATCCATAATATATTCCTTGAATTTCCCTTATCTATCATCAATACAACAATATGTTCTGGTGCTTGATCTAATATATATCTTTCTGTATATAGATGTAGCTTTGAAGTTCATTTTCTCCTTACATCAATCATGAATGATATTATGATAACTTATGGATGATACAGCCTTCAGTCCTTTTACTAATTGGTAGACATGGGTTTGACCCCTAGTCTTTTTCTTAGGTACTCAAATGTATCCTTGGGCAGTGGCTTGGAGAAGATATCAGCCAAATGTTCTTTTGATTGCACATATTCAAGTATGACCTCTTTTTCTTGAACTTGTTCTCTCAAATAATGATACTTGATGGCAATGTGTTTAGTCTTTGCATGCATGACTGGATTCTTGGAAATATTTATTGCACTGGTGTTATCACAATATATAATTACTGGTTCTATGATCTTCATATGCGTACCTTCCAGCAACTGTTTGATCCATGCAATATTTGAGCAGTTTGTAGCAGCAACAACATATTCTGCTTCTGCAGTAGACTGAGAGATACATTCTTGCTTCTTACTAATCCATGTGACAAGTCTATCACCCATAAAGAATTCTCCTCCAGTTATGCTCTTTTGGTCATCAAGATTTCCAACCCAATCAGTGTCAGTAAACACTTTCAGTTCAAATTTTCCTTCTCTTCTATACCATAAGCCAAATTCCTCAGTATTCTTCAGATATCTTAGAATTCTTTTCATAGCAGTTATATGTGATTCCGTGGGGTTAGCAGAAAATCTAGCAACAATCCCTACTACATGTGCAATATCTGGTCTAGTGTGTACACCATACATGAGTTTTCCTATCATTGATCTATATAGAGTCTGATTTACCTCTGTTGTCTTTTCCTCCTTTGTTAACTTGCATCCAGTAGCCATCAGTGTTCCAACAATTTTGGAATCTTCCATCTTGAATATTTTCAGAAATTCTTTGATGTATTTGGACTGTATAATGAAAATACCTTCACTTTGTTGAATGATTTGTAGAGCAAGAAAGAACTTGATCTCTCCAAACATAGACATCTCAAATTCTTTGCTCATCTCATCAGTGAATTATTTGCATAGCATATCATTGCCTCCAAATATGATGTCATCAACAAATATTTCAGTAATCAAAGTGTTAGCATTAGTATCTTCTTTTAAATAAAGATTACTATTTTCACTAGTCCTCACGAATCCAATACTTATTAGATAGGAATGAAGTCATTCATACTAGGCTCTGAGAGCTTGTTTTAATCCATACAAGGCTTTGTGAAGTCTACATACCATTTTCCTCTTGTCTGGATCCACAAACCCTTCTGGTTGCTCAATGTATACCTCTTCTTCAAGTATTCCATTTAGGAAAGCTGACTTGACGTCCATTTGATATACTTTGAATCCTTTGTATGCAGCATAAG
>MU223366.1:3089447-3164746 GCA_018584345.1 Thuja plicata | reverse complement strand
GGGTATTTGGGCAGCCCTCCGCCCAAGAATTTGCAAAATGGATGTACTATTTCCTACTGGGCATCTCCACTAAGGGAGAATTCTTCGACTGGGCGACCATTATCTCCAATCATGTCGACTCCCAGTTCCTGCAGCTGAACGAGACCAAGAAGTTCTATGACTTCTTATGTTTTCTGGGCTTTGGCCCAACAGAGGCCCCACTCCAATGACCTACTTACAGATGGCGTTCTCAGACTTGGCCGGGGACAGAAAGCATCGTGGGACCATTTTTCACAGATTCAATGGGAAGCCAGCTTCCCCAGTTATTGCCGGGTAAACGACTCCTTCGTTTACTACCATTTGCTCACGCCCACCCGGGATGCCGGATACCGCCTGAATACTGAGGCGATGAAATTGGTTAGTAGTTATGGGCACTACTATATCCAATTCCAGTAGCACACATACATTAGGGTCGTCGGCTTCTCTGGGAAACCCTACTTGTTGCCCAAGCATTGTGGGGACAAGATCGTGCTGCTGGAATATTGCCGGCAGATGATGGAGCTACATGCCTTCTTGGCCCTCAAGAAGGTCCCCAATGTTTCATTCCCAATCTCCTATGGGAACTACACCTTTAGTCTGGCTTCCGCGAAGGAGGAAGATAATGAACTAAAATGTTATAACTTGCAGGAATTTTATCTGGCATGGAGAAATTTTGATCCGCATGGCAAAATTGCAACGACACTGCCCCGGGCTTCGGAGCCCCACCACGCATACATGGAAGAGTTTTGGGCGGGTTGCCAGGATGATATGGATGTGCGCAACCAGCATTATGATAGAATGATGCCCGAAATGATGCAGGAGATAAAGCTCCGGAGGTTCCCAGCGGGCTTCTCAGACGACGCCCCCATCATAGACCCCTAGTACAAAGAAAAGGAGATTGAAAAAATGCCACTGCCAGCAATGAATTGGGCCCTCCAAGAGGACCACATGATTGAGGACTTCACTCGGGAAGTATTCGAGAGAAGTCATGCCTATTTTAAGAAGGCATGCCCCGGGAGTACGCGCCTAGCCTCCAGGCCGGTACCAAAAGCAGCACCACCACTGGTGCCAAAGTTGACTCCGGGGGCCGGGACTTCTGCACAAGGCGCAGACAAGGGAAAGAGGATAGATACAACCTCCTCCGTGCAAGAAGTCCCCATTCAGGAGAAGATTAAGCAATCTGTAGTAGCCTCCCAACAAATCAGGGAGCAGTTGATCACAAGGCTTGCCACTCCCCCGCTTATGGCCGGACCAATTCGTCCTCCTTCCTCCCCGTCACTGGTAGCCTTGATGATTAAGGCGACGGGGGTGGATCCAACGGAGGCAGCAGCAATAGCCGTTGTGGGGCCACCTCTGATCACCCAGAGGAAGAGAAAGCATATTGCACAGCCAAAGGCAGAACCAGCGCCAAGGGCTTCCCTCCCAAAAGAAGTGGAAATCCTTTCCTCCAGTTCCCCGAAACCGGAGAAGGAAACAGAACAGGTGGACATCCCAGCCAATCCCCCTCCGGAAGAGAAGTTTGACATGTTTGCAGCTGATGAGTTTGAAAATCTGCGAGGGGACGATACACAAGTGGGGACAGAAGTCCTGGAGAAAGAACAAGAGGCTGTGGATCCAGAGGACCTGGAAGTAGAAGCTGTAGAACAAGAAGAGCAGCAAACAGAAGAAAAGAGGCCAGAACCAGAGATTATCTCTGGGTCCCCAGGAAAAGAAGGTCCGGGAGTGGGCCAACAGCTACCAAGTGAACAAAAGGNGCATCCACTGGGGAACCTGGACCTAAAACTTCGGGACCAACCGTAACCCCAGCCGCCGTGTTCCCAAGGCCACTTCTGGGTGTAACCTTCGGGCAGATAATCACAGTGGCCCAAACTCTGAATCTTGGCCTGAAACCGCCCCTACTATCGACAGATGAAGAAGAAGAAGAGAAACATGAAAAAGAGATCCCCAAAGAAGCCAACCAGGGTCTAGACACATCAATTGACATTCGAGACCAGGCTGAGGAAATAGAAATTGAAGAGGATGTTGCTGAAGTAGAGGTTCCAGCAGGGAGAGAAACAGAGGAAGTACATGTTGAAAAGGAGCAGCCGCCACCGGACACCGGGAGAGAATCTGAAGAACACACTCTGGCAGGAATGCCACCTCTCCCACCTCCATGGCTGGCAGAAAGAAGAAAAAGGAAAGCCCAATCCGCTCCAACAGTCCCTCTCTCCCTGGCCGAAATGATGGCCCTAGCCCAGGCCCTGCAAAAAGAAAAAAAGGCCCAGACAGTTCATACCCTTCGGACTGGGCCGGGTGGAGAAACAGTTGCAGTGGTGGCAACGCCTCCCCCAGACGCCAATGAAGCGACCGCGGACCCCGCAGATTATAACATCGTAGAGGTATCTTTGGGAAAAAGGGGAAAGCAGGGCGAAGTAGACCTGCTGAAGGAGGCAGCAAGGGCAGTGGAGGCCCGATATGAAAAAGAGGCCCAGAGGCTCAAGGCAGAAAAGGACAAGAATGCAAACCTCATGGGGTTGCTTACAGAGCTGGCCTGACCCCTCAACGCCGCCCCTCCATAGACCTCCACATCAGAGGAATTACCGTAGAGCGACATAGACTCCCTATGAGTAATAAAAAAGAAAGCCTAGGTAGTAGACGAATGGGTCTCTCTACAGATAGGAAACACCCGATGTTTCCTAGCGGCCACTCTCCCAGATTTATATATAGCCCGATTGATTATTTTACAGGCGGAGGCACTGATTGAGCAGTGGGAGAGTGACACCAAAAATTACTAGGCGTGGAAGGTAGAGTTTGAAGATCTCCTCACCCTGGGGGAAGACATAATTTCTGAATCCAGAATTCTAGGTGAGAAATCATTTGATTTCGTAAGGGCTCAGCTCTCCAGACTGGACCTCACATTGGAGGTAACCCAGCAACTGGTAGAGTCCTTACAAGAGAAGGTAAATACAGTAAAGACTTCTTCCAATTTGTACAAGGCATTTGTAATAAAATCTTCCGGGGTTGATCCCCTTGGTACAAATACTTATATCCCCGAGGAATCAGTTTTGGGGAATTTTGATGAAATGATGGCATCTCGGTATCAATCCACGGAGGGGATGGATGGGGCCCGAATGGCAAAACTGACCAAAATGGTTCTTAAAGGCCATGATGCCACGAAGATGGCAGATAAGTTTAAAAATAATATTTCGGACCTGGCGAAACAAGTTGAAGTGGCCAGGCACCGAAGGGCCAGCCTAAGGAAGATTGATGAAGATGGCATTTTCCGCATCCTTCAGGCCTTCAACGATAATAAACAGCCTTGAGCGTTCTCCGAGAACTGGGGAAATTTGAGCATTAAGCATTCTTTATTCTTTTGGGGATGTAAGTTCCTAGATCCCGGAGTCTCGGATCCAAAATTTTGTATTTTTTAAAGTGATCCGTGTCCTGGTCCCCGAGGCTGACTGGTCACTTTCAGAGGCAGTTAATAAAGACTGTCAGAGGGTAGTTGGGTGCATTAAGAGGCATTGGCTCGGCAGTTGGTTTCTGATAGGGTGGTCTTCTCAAGGCGCCGTTCAAAGATACACCTGGCACATTGGAGACAGGGCACCGCATTTCCCATTTATGAGGCATGTAGCCTCGGTCCCCGGGGGACCTACTTTCTTCTTTCTTCTCTCTGGCTCTCTTCTCGAGGCCGATTCTTTCGATGTATATTCTTGTCTTCTTCTTCTGACATGGCAGACCTATTCCGTCTCCAGGTCTTTTGTAGGTTGGCGTAGGTAGTACCAGCCCCTAGATATTGTATCATATTAAAGCATAGTAAAATAGGGTTAGGGTTAGAGAGTTTTATAAATAGGCCAATCGACCCATTTCAAAGGGTCGGAAAAATTGATGATTTTGTTGTCCATAAGAAATAGAAAAGTGATTTATGGTTTTAGTTGCAGAGCTCAATGCTCCATTATTCTGTTCTTGGTAGTTAGATGCTCCCTTGGAGCCACCATTGTATCACGCACCAGTGCTCGCTGGACTAAATATTAATGAAGAAGGAAGGATTCTTGACAATGAAGTTGTTAACATCTCTGCTTATGAGTTAATGGTATTTCATGTTTTAATGTTCTATATGTCCTTTACTCTAATATATTAAAGTAGATTAACGACCTTTTTGTTTCACTACTGATGAAATGCTAACATGATTGTGTATTTCTTCGGTATTTAGTGTAGTCTTTCAGAGTATTATTGATGTTCCAGACTTTTCAGCATGACTGTAGTTAGATAAACATTTCTAACCCTGCAGGATCTTTTTTTGTTTTATTTGCTAAGTGTAGAACACTCCGGGAAACCCTTACTATTCTGAATCTCTGGAGGAATGAGTTGAAGTAACCAGCTATCCCCCTCGAAAACATTCACCTCTCCCAACCGAGCCCCGCACCATCGTGACCCGACACCCAGGTGCTTGAAGGCCCGGAGGATTTGTTTCCCTCGGACAACTTTTGCAGGCGGACTTGGCCGATTTCTCTGGAACTCGGTGACAACTTATGACTCTTGGCGGACCCGGTCAGCAAAACCCCGTCAACAAAAACTGGCGCTAGAAGGAGGGCATGAACTCATCCCCCTCCCAAGATTCTGATTTTACACCTCCTGAGGGTTCCCCGAGTTGTAGTTTTAGGAGACAAGCCTTTAGTGGGATTGGGTCTTTTTCCCCAGCTAAATTTGAAAGAGTCCTTAGGTCTGCCCCGAACTCTGAAAGGTTTGTCAAACTCGAGCCTCCTGCTCGAAAGAAACGGACGTCAAAAGTCCTACCAGCCACTGTTGTCAGGGGATCTACCATACCCTTGAATACTCAAACTCTCCAGAAGGTCGTGGGAACCAATACCCAAACTACCCAACATATAGTTCCCCCAATGGTTGCATATTTCGGAAACACTGGGTCCCCAATGGGCACTTTTTTGGGCGCAATCAATGATTTACCCTCTCACCCAGAGAAGATCTGCCCATAATATGAGCACTTAGGCTCACGGACTGCAGAAGAACATTTACAGGCATACAAAGATGCCATGAACCGACACTAGATCTAGCATGAAGATGTTGTGACCCACATGTTCCCCCTGTCCTTAGGACAAAGTGAATTGAACTTGTACTTGAACCTTCCTGCCAACTCCATCAACACTTGGCAGGATATGGAGGACACCTTCTTGGCTGCCTTTCGTGTACATGTGGACCCGGCCTGGTCCCATAGCCATTTCATCTCCATCAGAAAGGAACCCAATGAACCTCTTGCAGCATTCAACCATAGGTTCCAGCGTGCCCTAAAGAGGTGCATATGCCCTTTTGTCCCATCGCCAGATGTTACCATACAGACATACCTTAATGCGATGGACCCTTTCGTTGCTACCCTCCTCTAGAGAACAACCGCCCCGGGCGACCGGGATACTTTGGAGAAAGTCTACAACCTGGCCCTAGAATTTTCTCGTGGTCTCAATTAGTCCCTGGGCAGGATTGGACAGAACACACCTTTCAACATGATCCCTGGCGGAACCGCTTATGCTGGGGGTTATAATCCCAATCTGGCAATAGGCGCCCCCTCGATGGCTGTGAATTTCCTGCCACCTTTGATAGACCAACAGGCGCGATATGTTTACCCTTCCAAGACCCAGATGACACTGGGTCTGAAAGTCTTCCCTTGGAATTAGCCACAGCAGACACAACAGACTCAGACACAACCATCCGGGGTGCCCTTCTTCCAGTCGTCCGTGGCTGGAAGATTGCTTCCCTCAACTCCGGTTAATCCCGCTGCCTTCCCGGGAAGCCAACAACTACCACAACCATCCCATTGTGACGATACACTCAGTTGACCACCGAGGTTGAGTCCCTCCGGCGAATGCTGTCCACTTTGACTATGGACATGGGTCAACTGAAGGCTGGGTCCTTCGCGCCTCAAAATTCAAATTCCCAGAGAGGGGATATCTTCTCCGGCCAACGAAACAACAATACCGGGGGAAGAAACTTTAACAGGCCCAGGCCAAACCAACAATAATGGAACAACAACGCCAATACTGGAGGCCCGCCTCTGAACAAAAACACCAACCAAAATGGTGCTGGACCATCCCATTTTACGCCAGTCGCAGACTTCCAGCCCATGACTAACTGGTGTAGACTACACGATACAGGTTCGCACAATGAAGTGAATTGTGCCACTTTGGAGAAAGTCATAATGATCACCCAGCTGGACAGGCAGCAATCTCATGATACTGCTCCCCCGGAGCCCCCTGTCCAAGAGCAAAACCATAGTGCCTTCACCTGTGATACCATCTTCTTTGAAACTTCTGGGGAAGATGAGGAAGAATCTGAACTAAGGGGATTCTTTGACGAATCCATCCCACCCTTTGAGGCCAACGCCTTTCTAACCCACGGGCTCCATACAACACCCGGAGTCAGGCGGGTAAAGGACCAGCTTATACGCCTATACCTCCCACCAAAGATACTCCTCCTCCCTAGAGTAATGCAACTGATCGACTCGTCCCTCCAAAAGGTCCTAGCTCTAACCAAGCGAAAGATCCCACGGAGGAAAATCACCAATTCCCGGGAGGAAAATTTGACATCACGAAGGCGTTAGAGCAGACCACCACCTCCATGACCTTGATGGAGGTTTTGTTAAATTGTCCCGAGCAGAAGAAGTCCCTTCTAAAGCTCTTAGGGAACCCGGAAGCAGTTAGCCGCCCACCTAAGACTGTCTCGTTCAAAGATGCTAACGTGGCTGTCTTCCATGGAAACAATGAGTATCCTCCCTTCCTACTAGGCCTGAACATCTATGGAAAAAATATACATAACTGCCTAGTAGACTCTGGAGCTTTGGGTAACATCATGCCCTTATCCATTTGTCAAAAGCTCAGACTCCACCCCACCCCATCTAATGGCGCAGTAATCTAATTGGATAAGACTGCTATAAAAATGGTGGGAGAACTGAAGAATGTCCGGATACATCTCATCCAGGACCCCAAGATAGCCAGCATCATTGACATCCAAGTGGTGGACATCCCAGAGACTTACGAGATGTTACTATGTCAGAATTGGTCTAAGTCCTTAAAAAGATACTTTTCAACCGACTTCACCCACTTATGGCTTCCGTGGGAAGGAGAATCCAATCAGATCCGGGAAGAAAGCGAACCCCGGATGAAATAGGCCCTTACCAAAGTTGGGAGGGTCAATGAAGTCCTTTTCTCTGAGAACTCTCTGGGGGTATACTGACCTCTTGAAATCTTAACATTTGATTTCATCCCCGGAGAGGATCCCGTAGTATTGCAAAGAGCACAAGACTTGGAAGAAAAGGTGAGAGTTGAAGTTAACTCTCAGGGTTCAACAACGACCCTTGCCACACTCCTATTCGGCACTTGGTGCCGATTGCATTACCAAAAACATTCAGAGCACGAGTGTGAGCCATGCCTATCGATCGCTACCTGACAACTTGATATCCTTCGGAGTGAACATACAACCGATTCCCCGGGACCCAGTACTTCTACGGGATGCACTCCTTTAGTGCCATCCACCCGAGAATCACAAATCGGAACGCCTCCGGGGATAAGTTCCACTTCCACGCCGGTAGTCCATGAGAAAATCCTGAAGTCTCCCTGCAATAATCCAAAGAAAACTCCCCGTCCCTAGCCCCAAATTACAAACAATGACTTATGGACCCTTAAGTTCGACGGGTCCCAATCCAAAAAAGGCTGCAGGGTCGGGGTAGAATTAATCAACCCGTAGGGGAAATCCTTCCTCGCGTCCTATAGATTGCAGTTTAACTGTACAAACAATGTCACGGAGTACGAGGCCTTGGTCCTTGGACTCCTATTCGCACTAAGGAAAGGTATCACCCGCCTCTGGGCTCTGGGTGATTTAGAGTTGGTTGTTAAACAAGTCTGGAGTCAATACACATGTCATGACAAAAGGCTGGCCACGTACCGCAACTAGGCTTGGAGCCTTATTGAAGATTTTGATGCCTTTGGCATTGACCTTATTCCCCAGCGACGGAACTATGTCTCGGATGCCCTAGCCATTTCTGCCAGCACACTTGAGCTGATGGCCGGCTCACGACTCTGGAGGTTTTCAGTTGAGATGGTCCCCACCCCCTCCATTCCGGACAATGTTACCCACTTTTAGGTTTTTGAGGACGATCAACATATCCTGGTCTTCATGGCCAATGTTGGTGTTTTTGAGGATCATATAGTGGAGGAACGAGACAACGATGACATTGGACAGGGTGATGAAGACGATGGGATCATGGACCTGCCCACCAACACTATCCCTAAGGGGATGGTTGCATTATAGAGAATCTTCGATTCGGACCCTCGGGCCCGTGAGAAGGTATTATCCTCCCCTGAGGGAGGAAAGTTTGAAAAGGTTAACATCGGCTAGCCTGGTTAAGAAAAGATCATCCACATAGGCACCTCCTGTTCCCCTGAGGAAAAGGAGAAGATTCTCGCGGTTCTCCAAGAATACATTGATGTAATTGCCTGGGGGTATGAAGACTTAAAGACATATGACACATCCATCATGACCCATACCATCCCCCTAAAACTAGACGCTAAGCCCTTTTGACAAAAACAAAGACCGGTCAACCCCCTGATAGAGCCTCTGATTCGTCAGGAGGTAGAAAAATAGCTGTCAGCTTGGATTATCTTTCCAATCCGACATACTACATGGGTTTCCAACCTGGTCCCAGTTAGGAAGAAGAATGGTGAGATCCGCCTTTGCGTGGATTTATAAAATTTGAACAAGGCCTCCAAGAAAGACAATCATCCTCTCCCCTCGTTGGATGAGGTGTTGCAGATAGTGAATGGATCTCAAATGATGTCTTTCTTGGATGGATATTCAGGATACAACCAAGTCATGGTTAAATATGAAGATAGAGAGAAAACAACATTTACCACCAAGTGGGGAATGTTTACGTATAGAAGAATGCCCTTCGGGTTGATCAATGCAGGGGCTACTTTTCAGAAGGCCATGGACATTGCGTTCGAAGGCCTTATAAATCGATGCATAATCATCTACATGGATGATTTGACCGTCTTCTCCCGGGACAGGCGTGATCACGCCGCCCACCTCGCTCAGATCTGCAAGAGGTGTCACCGGTATGGAATATCCCTCAACCCTAAGAAGTGCATATTTGGGGTCACCGAGGGGAAGTTACTCAGGCATATCGTCTCTAAGAAGGGTATATCCATAGACCCTGATAGAGTCGAAGCATTGCTAAACCTACAGATGCCTGGTAGCAAGAAAGAAATGCGATCCTTCTTTAGAAAAATCAACTTCGTGCGTCGATTCATCATAGGATTCGCAGAGATAGTTAAGCCACTCAACAAAATGATGAAAAAGGATACCAAAATTGAATGGAGTCCTGAAGCAAAGCGGGCGTTTGCCTAGATTAAACAGACAATAACAGAGGCACCTGTCCTGGCTAGTCCGGACTATTCCCTCCCGTTTTAGATATACTCATTTGCTTCACCGCATTCTGCCGCAACAGTACTAACCCAAAAGGTTAAAGGGGAGGAACAACCAATTGCTTTCATGAGTTCCCCCTTTAAGAACGCCGAAGTCCGGTATTCATCATTGGAAAAATAGGCCTTTGCTTTGGTTCACGCCGTGAAGAAATTTCAGCATTATATTCTCCGGAGCAAGGTGCATGCTATCATCCCCGACCAGGCTATCAAATCTCTGTTGATGCAGAGTGAATTGGGTGAGAGACGGGGAAAATGGATGGCCATCCTCCAAGAATATGATTTAGAGATGCAGCCCATGAAAATAGTTCGAGGCCAGGGACTAAGTCGAACAATAGCAGAAGAGATTCCCCACGTAGAATGCCACACTTATACGGTGCAGTCCATTACCCGGGATCCGTGGTATACCGATCTGGTGTACTTGCAGCTAAACAACAGATGCCCAAAGAGATTACCTCCCCACAAATGCCGTGCCCTGTGGATGAAGAGCGCCCATTTCATGATCAAAAACTCTGTGCTTTACCGTCGGAACTACGAAGGAGTGTACCTCCAGTGCATCGACAGGGACCAAGCTGTAAAAATAATTGATGAATTCCATGGACAGTTTGGAATTGGGCATGGTTCAGCCGATGCCACTACCCATCAGATCCTTCGGGCCAGATACTATTGGCCCTGTATCTTCAAGGATGTTTACGCTCATGTCAGAAAATGTCATACTTGCCAAACTGCAGTGCATCGTGAGCGTAACCCAGTCATGCCTCTACAACCAGTCTACGAGGCTAGACCCTTCGCCCAGTGGGCATTTGACTTCATCGGGGAGATCATCCCCAACTTGTCTACCAACCACTGATATATTCTTACTGCGACTGATTACTGTACTCGGTGGTCTGAAGCTATACCTTGCAAAAACAACACGACGGACATGGTTATCAAGTTCTTGGAAGAAAACATCATCACAAGGTTTGAAATGCCCTTTGCTTTAGTATGCGACAATGGTCCGGCGTTTTCTTCTGCACAATTACTCGAATGGACCTACAACCAAAAGATCACACTGAAGTTCTCCAGCAACTATTATCCTCAGGGGAATGGCATTGCTAAATCAACAAACAAGAATCTTCTTGAGGTGATCAAACATCTATTAGAACAAAATCCCCGGGATTGGCACCAAAAATTGAAATTCGCCCTCTGGGCGGATCGTATTCGTATTAAAGCCGCCCTGGGGACATCCCCATTCCACCTGGTTTATGGTCAGAACCTTGTATTCCCAGTCAACTTACAGATCCCAATTTTATAGTTTATGCAGGAATTCAACAATAGGGACAACATTGTGGAGGTTCGACTTTTGAATCTGGTGCGAATGGAAGAACAACGAGACGCGGCCCTTGAACACTTTGCGCATCATCAAGTAGTAGTAAAATGATGGTTTGACAAAAGAGCCTAATACAAGGCTTTTCAGATCTCGAATCTGGTCCTGTTGTGGGATAAGGCCCGGGAGAAGAAAGGAAAGAACACCAAGTTCCAACAGCTCTGGCTCAGACCATAGTTAATCTCAGAAATCTGCGGGGCAAATACTTATCACATTAACACCTTGACTGGAGAACCTGTTGCATTGCCTGTTAATGGGCAGTTTCTCAAGCATTACTTTGAGTAAGGGTAAGATTTTCCAAAAGGCTATATTATATGTAAATATCCCCTTGTGAATAGTCTTGTTGGCTGCCCTCCAGGGCAGTCTCCCTTTTTGCTTTGTTGTCTTTGTTTTCGCTTTTGGCTCTTTTGGCCACAACATTTTGTTCCATCCTGTAAGAACTGGAATGCTTCGCATAACTTTGGCCTCTGGTGCAATGCCTCTGGCATGGTGAACTTTAGAATCTATCTTTATCAGGGTGGAATCAACCCGGTCTCCGGGATTGTTTTGCAGTATATGGCACATTTTCAAGCAATCTCCATTGGGTTTTTTCTCTAAGAGTCTGGCAATTAGTGAACAATAATAATTTAGGGAACAATTAATCGGACACGCTGGGGGTAGATCGGCTGTACTGGTTGGTTGATCCACGTCTGAAATCGAAATAAATTCTTCCCGGGTCTGGAGTTTTGTCCTCTTCGAATATCTAAATATAGGTGGATAGGTGAAAGAAGTACCGCCATTTGAATTCTAGCTAAGCTTAGGCTCAATGGTGAAAGAAGTACCGCCTTCCCCATCTGGAAATCAATAAAATAATAAGAGGAAAAGCAGGATGAAACTCCAGCCTCTGGGGGAAAGCAATCAAATTGATGACTGGTTTGATGTAATTAGTATCGCTTCTCTATTCCTCATAGGGGTCATCGGCTTGATTCCCTTCCAAAGCACACACGACACCACTGAGAAAAGGCTACGGACTGACTCCTGTGTGGTCGGGTTCTCTTAGATATGCTGCTCTCTGCTTGTCAAATGCTTCGGGAGGATGATTTGTTCTAGCTGTGCTAACCAGAGATTCTATGGTTCTCAAATGCGCTAAGGCATTTGTCCCAGATAGTCGCCATTTGTTATGTCCTGCATCCCCGTCCCTACATTTTGTGTGCAAAATGTTGGGTCCCCCTCTTTTTTCCCTTTTTGCTTTGTTTTTGCTGCGACTTTGCCTTCTCTTTTCCTTTTTGCTTTCTTTCTCTGAGGTTTTCTTCCTCGGTGTGTGTTGTTTTCTTGTTTTGTTTGTTTCTCTCCGGGATCCTAGATTTCGGAGGTTGCCTTTTGGTGGAAAGCTGGATTCCAGACTCCGGGAGTTTTTTTTTTTTTGCGATGATGTTCCTAATTCTTAAGAACATCGTCGTAAGGAATCCTCGGGCCCAGAGTCCGGAGGTTTGGCCTGACCTGAAATCTCAGGAAGGAGGAGGATTCCTTTTTACCGCGGGTATAAATAGACTCACCTGTCATTTTCACACTTACCGCGATTAAAATCTTTGAGCACTTAGATAGAAATAGAGCGATTTTTAAAGCGATTAGCAGAGCAGTTACAAAGAGATTTGTGATAATCAAAGCTTAACACCTTCTACTGTTCTCAGATGTACGCTAGTGCTTCGTGGTGGTGATCTTGGCAGCTTAACAATTCGAAGTTGTTGCAGAGTTCTCCTGGTAATCTTTGCCTTCCTCCGCCTTTCGTGTTTTTAGGTTGGTTTCTCTGCTTCCCTCCTCTTCACTTTGCTTTCATTTTCTGGTTTTCTTTGGGTTTGCCTGTTGTTTATTTTTGTTTGCTTTGTTTCTCTGTTGTTTTTTTTGGTCTTCTAGTTTTTCCACTTGCTGGTGGCTCGGCTCTGCCAGAAGGTTGTCTGCCTTCTGCGCAGATGTAAATAGTCTGTAAATAGCCTGTAGATAGCATGTACATAATGTAAGTAGCTGTATATTCCTGTTTCAGCTTTGTCTAGTTTTTCCCGCGGGAGTCTTTCCAGGTGTATAAAGTTGTATATATGTATATTTTTGTGAGTAACCCTTGTATATCTCCTCTGTTCCATGTATATATCCCTCAGCTCTCTGTATATCCTTCTGGGTGGCTCGACGAGCTGGTCGAGTCACCTTTTACCTTTGGTTTTTCGCCTCCAAGCTTGCTTCGAGGCAGAAAATCACCTGTTTGAAACTCGGCTCTCGGCAGGTTTCAAACAGGTGATTTTCTCTCTCCTCCATCAAGGCTGTTAGAACCTCATTTATTTTCCATGCGCGCAATTACCTCTGGCCAAGTGGCTTTCCCTTTTCACGCGTTCGAAAAGTTGGCTCCACCACCAGCGCCATCACATCCATTCAATACTAGCGCACGTGGTGTCCACGTGGACTTTCTTCCACATTCTTCTTTGCTAATGGTCCTTTCTTCGGGCCTCAGACCTTTTCCCGCCATTCATCTTATGTCTTTGTCAAGTATGATAAAACTTCCCGGGCCCGGAGATATGATAAAAATACAAAGTTTGTGTTCTGCTTTTTGGGTACTTATGCGTAAAACTAACTTTTCAGGAAAGGCAAAACATCATGGTGGTAAGATCTCCGGATCCCGGAGTTACTATGTTATTTTGATAAATATGTTCTGACGGTCGCTTTGTCTCGCAGGTCCGGACTTCATTTTACAACCATGTTTGAAGCATCCGCATCATCTCCTCCCAGAAGTCCGGAGTTGCCATCCACAACCGAGACCAGGGCAGTGGAAAAGTCAAAGATAGAGAAGGCCCTGGCAAAGCTACCCCTCACCATGAAGTTTGTGCAGGGTGAGGAGATTGTGGGCTCAAAGATTGAGTCCCAAGTAAAATTGATGACCGACCCCAATGTCGGGACTTGGGCAGAAATGTAGGCCCTAGTAAAGATAATGCATATCCAGCGACCGGCTGGAGACAAAATTGCAACCAACATCGGAGGTTCCAGAATCCTCTGGGCAGCTTGCTTCCCATGCTCCGTGCAGTCTTTGGAGCTTGTTCTCACCCTGGCTGCCAACTATAACTCTTACGTCTGGGCCGTCATGTTAGCAGCTGCAGAACCTACAGGGTTCCCCACTCCACTGGTGTCCCTGGATCCAGTTACTTTCTAAGGAGGCCTGGGAATCTCACAATTTGATAGGGCCATGGTGGTCAAAAGGACCGAGGCCTTAAAATAATTCAGCCAACTGGAGGATGCTGCCCGGGTGTACATGAACACCAACTGGCTCAAGATCCCGAAGAGGGATCCAAAAAGAATGAAGATAGATATCCCCCACTCTGAATTCAAGGAAAGCATCCAAATGGGGATGATAGCATTGGCCCGGGTATTTGGGCAGCCCTCTGCCCAAGGATTTGCAAAATGGATGTACTATTTCCTACTGGGCATCTCCACTAAGGGAGAATTCTTCGACTAGGAGACCATTATCTCCAATCATATCGACTCCCAACTCCTGCAGCTGAATGAGAAGAAGAAGTTCTAAATGACTTCTTATGTTTTTTGGGCTTTGGCCCAACAAAGGCCCCACTCCAATGGCCTACTTACAGATGGCATCCTCAGACTTGGCCGGGGACAGAAAGCACCGTGGGACCATTTCTCACAGATTCAATGGGAAGCCAACTTCCCTAGTTATTGACGAGTAAACGAATCCTTCGTTTACTACCATATGCTCACACCCACCCGAGTTGCCGGATACCACCTGACTACTGAGGTGATGAAATTGGTTAGTAGTTATGGGCACTACTATATCCAATTCCAGTAGCACACATACATTAGGGTCGCCGACTTCTCTGAAAAACCCTACTTGTTGCCTAAGCATTGTGGGGACAAGATCGTGCTGATAGAATATTGCCGGCAGATGATGGAGCTACATGCCTTGTTGGCCCTCAAGAAGGTCCCCAATGTTTCATTCCCAATCTCCTGTGGGAACTACACCTTCAGTCTGGCCACCGCGAAGGAGGCAGACAATGAACTAAAATGTTATAACTTGCAGAAATTTTATCTGGCACGGAGAAATTTTGATCCGCATGGCAAAATTGCAACGGCACTGCCCCGGGCTTTGGAGCCCCACCACGCACACATGGAAGACTTCTAGGCAGATCACCAGGATGATATGGATGTGCGTAGCTGGCATTATGATAGAATGATGGCTGAAATGATGCAGGAGCTAAAGCTCTGGAGGTTCCTGGTGGGCTTCACAGACGACACCCCCACCATAGACCCCCAGTACAAAGAAAAGGGGATTGACAAAATGCCACTGCCGGCAATGAATTGAGCCCTCGAGGAGGACCAAATGATTGAGGACTTCACTCGGGAAGTAGTCAAGAGAAGTCATGCCTATTTTAAGAAGGCATGCCCCGGGAGTACGCACCTAGCCTCCAGGCCGGTACCAAAAGTAGCACCACCACCGGTGCCAAAGTTGACTCCGGGGCCCGGGACTTCTGCACAAGGCGCAAACAAGGGAAAGAGGATATATACAACCTCCTCCACACAAGAAGTCCCCATTCAGGAGAAGATTAAGAAATCTGTAGCAGCCTCCCAACAAATGAGGAAGCAGTTGATCACAAGGCTTTCCACTCCCCCGCTTATGGACGGACCAATTCGTCCTCCTTGCTCCCCGTCACTGGCAGCCTTGATGATTAAGGCAACGGGGGTGGATCCAACGGAGGCAGCAGCAATAGCCGATGCGGGGCCACCTCTGATTACCTGGAGGAAGAGAAAGCATATTGCACAGCCAAAGGTAGAACCAGCGCCAAGGGCTTCCCTCCCAAAAGAAGTGGAAATCCTTTCCTCCAGTTCCCCAGAACCGGAGAAGGAAACATAACAGGTGGACATCCCAGCCAATCCCCCTCCAGAAGAGGAGTTTGACATGTTTACAGCCGATGAGTTGGGAAATCTGTGAGGGGACGATACATAAGCGGGGACGAAAGTCCCGGAGCAAGAACAAGAGGCTGTGGATCCAGAGGACCTAGAAGTAGAAGCTGTGGAACAAGAAGAGTAGCAAACAGAAGAAAAGAGGCCAGAACCAGAGATTATCTTCGGGTCCCCAGGAATAGAAAGTCTAGGAGTGAGCCAACAGCCACCAAGTGAACAAAAGGCATCCGCTAGGGAACCCAGACCTGAAACTTTGGGACCAACCATAACCCCAGCTGCCGTGTTCCCAAGGCCACTTTCGGGTGCAACCTTGGGGCAGATAATCACAGCGGCCCAAACTCTGAATCTTGGCCTGATACCACACCTACTACTGACAGATGAAGAAGAAGAAGAGTAGCATGAAAAAGAGATCCCCGAAGAAGCCGACCAGGGTCTAGACACATCAATTGACATCTGAGACCAGGCTGAGGAAATAGAAATTGAAGAGGATGTTGCTAAAGAAGAGGTTCCAGCAGGGAGAGAAACAGAGGAAGTACATGTTGAAAAGGAGCAGCCGCCACCGGACATCGGGAGAGAATCTGAAGAACACACTCTGGTAGGAAGGCCACCTCTCTCACCTCCATGGCTGGCAGAAAGTAGAAAAAGGAAAGCCCAATCCGCTCCAACAATCCCTCTCTCCCTGGCTGAAATGATGGCCCTAGCCCAGGCCCTTCCAAAAGCGAAAAAGGCCCAGACAGTTCATACCCTTCGGACTGGGCCAGGTGGAGAAACAGTTGCGGTGGTAGCAACACCTCCCCCAGACGCCGATGAAGCAACCGCGGACCCTGCAAATTATAACATCGTAGAGGTATCTTTGGGAAAAAGGGGAAAGCAGGGCGAAGTAGACCTACTGAAGGAGGCAGCAAGGGCAGTGGAGGTCCGATATGAAAAAGAGGCCCAGAGGCTCAAGGCAAAAAAAGGAGAAGAATGCAAACCTTATGGTGTTTCTTACAGAGCTAGCCCGACCCCTCAATGTCGCCCCTCCACAAACCTCCACATACGAGGAATTACCACAGAGTGACATAGACTCCCTTCGAGTAATGAAAAAGAAATCCCAGGCAGTAGATGAATGGGTCGCTCTACAGATAGGAAACACCTGGCGTTTCCTAGCGGCCACTCTCCCAGATTTATATATAGCCCAGTAGATTATTTTACAGGCGGAGGCACTGATTGAGTAGTGGGAGAGTGACGCCGAAAATTACCAGGCATGGAAGGTAGAGTTCAAAGAGCTCCTCACCCTGGGGGAAGACATAATTTACGAATCTGGAATTCTGGGTGAGGAATCATTTGATTTCGTAAGGGCTCAGCACTCCAGACTGGACCTCACATTGGAGGTAACCCAACAACTGGTAGAGTCCTTACAAGAGAAGGTAAATACAGTAAAGAATTCTTCTAATTTGTACAAGGCATTTGTAATAAAAGCTTCCGGGGTTGATCCCCTTGGTACAAATACTTATACCCCCGAGGAATCAGTTTTGGGGAATTTTGATGAAATGATGGCATCTCGGTATCAATCCCCGGAGGGGATGGATGGGGCCCGAATGGAAAAACTGACCAAAATGGTGCTTAAAGGCCATGATGCCGTGAAGATGGCAGATAAGTTCAAAAATAATGTTCCAGACCTGGCGGAACAAGTTGAAGTGGCCAGGCACCGAAGGGCCAGCCTAAGGAAGATTGATGAAAATGGCATTTTCTGCATCCTTCAGGCCTTCAACGATAATAAACAGCCTTGAGCATTCTCCAGAAACGGGGAAATTTGAGCATTAAGCATTCTTTATTCTTTTGGGGATGTAAGTTCCCAGATCCCGAAGTCTCAGATCCAAAATTTTGTATTCTTTAAAGTGATCCATGTCCCAGTCCCCGAGGCTGACCTGGCACTTTCAGAGGTGGTTAATAAAGACTGTCAGAGGGTAGTTGGGCGCATTAAGAGGCATTGGCTTGGCAGTTGGTTTCTAACAGGGTGGTCTTCTCAAGGCACTGTTCAAAGGTACACCTGGCACATTGGAGACAAGGCGCCGCATTTCTCATTTATGAGGCATGTAGCCTCGGTCCCCGGGGGACCTACTTTCTTCTTTCTTCTCTCTGGCACTCTTCTCGAGGCCGATTCTTCCGATGTATATTCTTGTCTTCTTCTTCTGACATGGCAGACCTATTCCATCTCCAGGTCTTTTGTAGGGTGGCGTAGGTAGTACCGGCCCCCAGATATTATATTTTATTAAAGCACAGTAAAATAGGGTTAGGGTTAGAGAGTTGTATAAATAGGCCAATCGACCCATTTCCAAGGGTTGGCAAAATTGATGATTTTGTTGTCCATAAGAAATAGCAAAGTGATTTCTGGTTTTAGTTGCAGAGCTCAATGCTCCATTGCTCTGTTCTTGGTAGTTAGATGCTCCCTTGGAGCCACCATTGTATCACACACCAGTGCTCGCTGGACTAAACATTAATGAAGAAGGAAGGATTCTTGACAATGAAGTTGTTAACGTCTCTGCTTCTGAGTTAATGGTATTTCATGTTTTAATGTTCTGTATGTCCTTTAGTCTGATATTTTAAAGTAGATTAACGACCTATTTGTTCCGCTACTAATGAAATGCTAACTGATGGTTGTGTATTTCTTCGGTATTTAGTGTAGTCTTTCAGAGTATTGTTGATGTTCCAGATTTTTCAGCATGACTGTAGTTAGATAAATGTTTCTAACCCTGCAAGATCTTTTTTCATTTTATTTTCTAAGTGTAGAACACTCCAGGAAACCCTTACTATTCTGAATCTCTAGAGGAATGAGTTGAAGTAACCAGCTATCCCCCTTGAAAATAGTCACCTCTCCCAACCGAGCCCTGCACCGTCGTGACCCGACACCCAGGTGCTTGAAGGCCCAGAGGATTTGTTTCCCCCAGACAACCTTTGCAGGCGGAGTTGGCCGAATTCTCTGGAACCCAGTGACAACTTATGATTGTTGGCGGACCTGGTCAGCAAAACCCCATCAACAGAAACTGGCGCTAGAAGGAGGGCATGAACTCATCCCCTTCCCAAGATTCTGATTTTACACCTCCTGAGGGTTCCCCGAGTTGTAGTTTTAGGAGACAAGCCTTTAGTGGGATTGGGTCTTTTCCCTAGAAAAATTTGAAAGAGTCCTTAGGTCTGCCCTGAACCTCGGAAGGTTTGTCAAACTCGAGCCTCCTGCTCGAAAGAAACGGACATCGAAAGTCCTACCAGCCACTGTTGTCTGGGGATCTACCATACCCTTGAATACTCGAACTCTCTAGACGGTCCCGGGAACCAATACCCAAACTACCCAACATATAGTTCCCCCAATGGCTACATATTTCAAAAACACTGGGTCCCCAATGGGCACTTTTCTGGGCGCAATCAATGATTTACCCTCTCACCCGGAGAGGATCTGCCCATAATATGAGCACTTAGGCTCACGGACCGCAGAAGAACATTTACAGGCATACAAAGATGCCATGAACTGACGCCGGATCCAGCATGAAGATGTTGTGACCCGCATGTTCCCCCTGTCCTTAGGACAGAGCGAATTGAACTGGTACTTGAACCTTCCTGCCAACTCCATCAACACTTGGCAGGATATGGAGGACGCCTTCTTGGCTGCCTTTCGCGTACATGTGGACCCGGCTTGGTGCCATAGCCAGTTCATCTCCATGACAAAGGAACCCAATGAACCTCTTGCAGCATTCAACCATAGGTTCCAGCATGCCCTGAAGAGGTGCACAGGCCCTTTTGTCCCATCGCCAGATGTTACCATACATACATACCTTAATGTGATGGACCCTTTTGTTGCTACCCTCCTCTGGAGAACAACCGCGCCGGGCGACCGGGATACTTTGGCGAAAGTCTACAACCTGGCCTTAGAATTGTCCCGCGGTCTCAATAAGTCCCCGGGCGGGATTGGACAGAACACACCTTTCAACATGATCCCCGGCAGAACCGCTTATGCTGAGGGTTACAATCCAAATCTGGCAATAGGTGCCCCCTCGATGGCGGTGAATTTCCCACCACCTTTGATAGACCAACAGGCGTGATATGTTTACCCTTCCCAGACCCAGATGACACCGGGTCTAAAAGTCTTCCCTTGGAATCAGCCACAACAGACACAATAGACTCAGACACAACCATCCGGGGTGCCCTTCTTCCAGTCGTTCGTGGCTGGAAGATTGCCGCCCTCGACTCTGGTTAAGCCCGCTGCCTTCCTGGGAAGCCAACAATTGCCACAACCATCCCATTGTGAGGCTAACACTCAGTTGACCGCCGAGGTTGAGTCCCTCCGGCGAATGCTGTCCACTTTGACTATGGACATGGGTCAACTGAAGGCTGGGTCCTTCGCGCCTCAAAATTCAAATTCCCAGAGAGGGAATATCTTCTCCAGCCAACGAAACAACAATACCGGGAGAAGAAACTTTAAAGGGCCCAGGCCAAACCAAAAATAATGGAACAATAAAGCCAATACCGGAGGCCCGCCTCCGAACCAAAACACCAACCAAAATGGTGCTGGACCATCCCATTTTACTCCAGTCGCAGACTTCCAGCCCATGACTAACTGGTGTAGACTACATGATACAGGTTCACACAATGAAGTGAATTGTGCCACTTTGGAGAAAGTCATAATGATCTCCCAGCTGGATAGGTAGCAATCGCACGATACCGCTCCCTCGGAGCCCCCTATCCAAGAGCAAACCCATAGTGCCTTCACCTGTGATACCATCTTCTTTGGAAATTCCAGGGAAGATGAGGAAGATTCCGAACTACGGGGATTATTTGATGAATCCATCCCGCCCTTTGAGGCCAATGCCTTTTCTAACCCACGGGCTCCATACAACACCCGGAGTCAGGCAGGTAAAGGACCAGCTTATACACCTATACCTCCCACCAAAGATACTCCTCTTCCCCGGAGTAATGCAACTGATCGACCCGTCCCTCCAAAAGGTCCTAGCTCTAACCAAGCAAAAGATCCCACAGAGGAAAATCACCAGTTTCCGGGAGGAAGATTCGACATCACGAAGGCGTTAGAGCAGACCACCACCTCCATGACCTTGATGGAGGTTTTGTTAAATTGTCTCGAGCAGAAGAAGTCCCTTCTGAAGCTCTTAGGGAACCCAAAAGCAGTTAGCCACCCACCTAAGACTGTCTCGTTCGAAGATGCTAACGCGACTGTCTTCTAGGGAAACAATGAGGATCCTCCCTTCCTACTAGGCCTAAACATCTATGGAAAAAATATACATAACTGCCTAGTAGACTCCGGAGCTTTGGGTAACATCATGCCCTTATCCATTTGTCAGAAGCTCAGACTCCACCCCACCCCGTCTAATGGCGCAGTAATCCAATTGGATAAGACTGCTATAAAAATGGTGGGAGAACTGAAGAATGTCCGGATACATCTCATCCAGGACCCCAGGATAGCCAGCATCATTGACATCCAAGTGGTGGACATCCCAGAGACTTACGGGATGTTACTAAGTCAGAATTGGTCTAAGTCCTTAAATGGATACTTTTCGACCGACTTCACCCACTTATGGCTTCCGTGGGAAGGAGAATCGAATCAGATCCAGGTCGAAAGTGAACCCCGGATTAAACAGGCCCTTACCGAAGTTGGGAGGGTCAATGAAGTCCTTTTCTCTGAGACCTCTCTGGGGGTATACCGACCTCTTGAAATCTTAACATTTGATTTCATCCCTGGAGAGGATCCCGTAGTATTGCAAAGAGTACAAGACTTGGAAGAAAAGGTGAGAGTTGAAGTTAACTCTCAGGGTTCAACAATGACCCTTGCCACACTCCTATCCGGCACTTGGTGCTGATTGCATTACCAAAAACATTCAGAGCACGAGTGTGAGCCATGCCTATTGATCGCTACCCGGTAACTTGATATCCTCCGTAGTGAACATACAACCGATTCCCCGGGACCCAGTACTTCTACGGGATGCACTCCTTTAGTGCCATCCCCCCGGGAATCACAAATCAAAACGCCTCCGGGGATAAGTTCCACTTCCACGCCGGTAGTCCAGGAGAAAATCCCCAAGTCTCCCTGCAATAATCCAAAGAAAACTCCCTGTCCCCAGCCCCAAATTACAAACAATGACTTATGGACCCTTAAGTTCGACGGGTCCCGATCCAAACAAGGCTACAGGGCCGGGGTAGAATTAATCAACCCGCGGGGGAAATCCTTCCTCACATCCTACAGATTGCAGTTTAACTGTACAAAAAATGTCACAGAGTACGAGGCCTTGGTCCTTGGACTCCTATTCGCACTAAGGAAAGGTATCACCTACCTCCGGGCTCTGGGTGATTTAGAGTTGGTTGTTAAACAAGTCCGGAGTCAATACACATGTCATGACAAAAGGCTGGCCGCATACCGCAACCAGGCTTGGAGCCTTATTGAAGATTTTGATGCCTTTGGCATTGACCTTATTCCCCGGCGACGGAACTATGTCTCGGATGCCCTAGCCATTTCTGCCAGCACACTTGAGCCGATGGCCGGCTCATGACTCCGGAGGTTTTCAGTTGAGATGGTCCCCACCCCCTCCATTTTAGACAATGTTACCCACTTTCAGGTTTTTGAGGACAATCAACATATCCTGGCCTTCATGGCCAATGTTGGTGTTTTTGAGGATTAGATAGTGGAGGAACGAGACCACGATGACACTGGACAGGGTGATGAAGACGATGGGATCATGGACCTGCCCACCAACACTATCCCTAAGGGGATGGTTGCATTAGAGCGAATCTTCGATTCAGACCCTCAGGCCCGTGAGAAGGTATCATCCTCCCCTGAGGGAGGAAAGTTTGAAAAGGTTAACATTGGCCAGCCCAGTGAAGAAAAGATCATCCACATAGGCACCTCCTGTTCCCCTGAGGAAAAGGAGAAGATTCTCGCGGTTCTCTGAGAATACATTGATGTAATTGCCTGGGGGTATGAAGACTTAAAGACATATGACACATCCATCATGACCCATACCATCCCCCTGAAACCAGACGCTAAGCCCTTTCAGAAAAAACAAAGACCGGTCAACCCGCTGATAGAGCCTCTGATTCGTCAAGAGGTAGAAAAACTGCTGTCATCTCAGATTATCTTTCCAATCCGACATACTACATGGGTTGCCAACCTGGTCCCAGTCAGGAAGAAGAACGGTGAGATCCGCCTTTGCATGGATTTCCAAAATTTGAACAAGGCCTCCAAGAAAGACAATCATCCTCTCCCCTCGTTGGATGAGGTGTTGCAGATAGTGAATGGATCTCAAATGATGTCTTTCTTGGATGGATATTCAGGATACAACCAGGTCATGGTTAAATATGAAGATAGAGAGAAAACAACATTTACCACCAAGTGGGGAACGTTTGCGTATAGAAGAATGCCCTTCAGGTTGATCAATGCAGGGGCTACTTTTCAGAAGGCCATGGACATTGCGTTTGAAGGCCTTATAAATCGATGCATAATCATCTACATGGATGATTTGACCGTCTTCTCCCGGGACAGGCGTGATCACGCCGCCCACCTCGCTTAGATCTACGAGAGGTGTCGCCGGTATGGAATATCCCTCAACCCCAAGAAGTGCATATTTGGGGTCACCGAGGGGAAGTTACTCGGGCATATCATCTTTGAGAAGGGTATATCCATAGACCCTGATAGAGTCGAAGCATTGCTAAACCTACAGATGCCTGGTAGCAAGAAAGAAATGCAATCCTTCTTTGGAAAAATCAACTTCGTGCATCGATTCATCATAGGATTCGCAGAGATAGTTAAGCCACTCAACGAAATGATGAAAAAAGATACCAAAATTGAATGGAGTCTTGAAGCAAAGCGGGCGTTCGCCCAGATTAAACAGACGATAACGGAGGCACCTGTCCTGGCTAGTCGAGACTATTCCCTCCCGTTTTACATATACTCGTTTGCTTCACCGCATTCTGGCGCGACAGTACTAACCCAAAAGGTTAAAGGGGAGGAATGACCAATTGCTTTCATGAGTTCCCTCTTAAGAACACCGAAGTCTGGTATTCATCATTGGAAAAATAGGCCTTTGCTTTGGTTCGCGCCGTGAAGAAATTCCGACATTATATTCTCTGGAGCAAGGTGCATGCTATCATCCCGGATCAGGCTATCAAATCTCTATTGATGCAGAGTGAATTGGGTGAGAGACGGGGAAAATGGATGGCCATCCTCCAAGAATATGATTTAGAGATGCAGCCCATGAAAACAGTCCGAGGCCAGGGACTAAGTTGAACAATAATAGAAGAGATTCCCCACGTAGAATGCCACACTTATACGATGGAGTCCATTACCCAGGATCCATGGTATACCGATCTGGTGTACTTGCTGCTAAACAACAGATGCCCAGAGGGATTACCTCCCCACAAATGCCATGCCCTACGGATGAAGAGCACCCATTTCATGATCAAAAACTCTGTGCTTTACCATCGGAACTACGAAGGAGTGTACCTCCGGTGCATCGACAGGGACCAAGCTGTAAAAATAATTGATGAATTCCATGGAAAGTTTGGAACTGGGCATGGTTCAGCCGATGCCAATGCCCATCGGATCCTTTGGGCCGGATACTATTGGCCCTGTATCTTTAAGGATGTTTACGCTCATGTCAGAAAATTTCATACTTGCCAAACTACAGCGCATCGTGAGCGTAACCCAGCCATGCCTTTGCAACCAGTCTACGAGGCTAGACCCTTCGCCCAGTGGGCATTTGACTTCATCAGGGAGATCAACCCCAACTCGTCTACCAACCACCGATATATTCTTACTATGACTGATTACTGTACTCGGTGGTCTGAAGCTATACCTTGTAAAAACAACACGGCGGACGTGGTTATAAAGTTCTTGGAAGAAAATATCATCACAAGGTTCGGAATGCCCTTTGCTTTAGTATGTGACAATGGTCCGGCATTTTCTTCCGCACAATTACTTGAATGGACCTACAACCGAAAGATCACACTGAAGTTCTCCATCAACTATTATCCTCAGGGGAATGGCGTTGCTGAATCAACAAACAAGAATCTTCTTGAGGTGATCAAACAACTGTTAGAACAAAATCCCCGGGATTGGCACCAAAAACTAAAATTCACCCTCTGGGTGGATCGTATTCGTATTAAAGCCACCCTGGGGACATCTCCATTCCACCTGGTTTATGGTCAGAACCCTGTATTCCCAGTCAACTTACAGATCCCAGTTTTACAGTTTATGTAGGAATTCAATAATAGGGACAACATTGTGGAGGTTCAACTTTTGAATCTAGTGCAAATGGAAGAACAACAAGACGCGGCCCTTGAACACTTTGCGTGTCATCAAGCAGTAGTAAAATGATAGTTTGACAGAAGAGCCCAATACAAGGCTTTTCAGATCTCAGATCTGGTCCTGTTGTGGGATAAGGCCCGGGAGAAGAAAGGAAAGCACACCAAGTTCCAACGGCTCTGGCTCAGACCATACTTAATCTCAGAAACCTGTGGGGCAAATACTTATCGCCTTAACACCTTGACTGGAGAACCTGTTGCATTTCCTGTTAATGGGCAGTTTCTCAAGCATTACTTTGAGTAAGGGTAAGATTGTCTAAAAGGCTGTATTATATGTAAATATCCCCTTGTGAATAGTCTTATTGGCTGCCCTCTGGGGCAGTCTCCCTTTTTGCTTTGTTGTCTTTGTTTTTGCTTTTGGCTCTTTTGGCCCCGGCATTTTGTCCCATCTTGTAAGAACTGGAATGCTTCGCATAACTTTGGCCTTTGTTTCAATGCCTCTGGCATGGTGAACTTTAGAATCTATCTTTATCACGGTGGAATCAACCCGGTCTCCGGAATTGTTTTGCAGGATATGGCACATTTTCGAGCAATCTCCATTGGGTGTTTTCTCTGAGAGTCTAGCAATCAGTGAACAATAATAATTTAGGGAACAATTAATCAGACACGCCGGGGGTAGATCGGCTGTACTGGTTGGTTGATCCACGTCTGAAATCGAAAGAAATTCTTCCCGGGTCTGGAGTTTTGTCCTCTTCGAATATCTAAATGTAGGTGGATAGGTGAAAGAAGTACCGCCATTTGAATTCTAGCTAAGCTTAGGCTCAATAGTGAAAGAAGTACCGCCTTCCCCACCTAGAAATCAATAAAATAATAAGAGGAAAAGCGGGATGAAACTCCAGCCTCCGGGGGAAAGCAATCAAATTGATGACTGGTTCGATGTAATTAGTATCGCTTCTCTATTCCTCACAGGGGTCATCGGCTTGATTCCCTTCCAAACCACACATGACGCCACTGATAAAAGGCTACAGACTGACTCCTATGTGGTTGGGTTCTCTCAGATATCCTGCTCTCTGCTTGTCAAACACTTCAGGAGGACGATTTGTTCTAGCTGTGCTACCCAGAGATTCTATGGTTCTCAAATGTGCTAAGGCATTTGTCCCAGATGGTCGCCATTTGTTATGTCCTGCATCGCCGTCCCTACATTTTGTGTGCAAAATGTTGGGTCCCCCTCTTTTTTCCTTTTTTTCTTTGTTTTTGCTGCGGCTTTGCCTTGTGTTTTCCTTTTTGGTTTCTTTCTCCGGGGTTTTCTTCCCCAGTGTGTGTTGTTTTCTTGTTTTTTTTGTTTCTCTCTGGGATCCCGGATCCTAGAGGTTGCCTTTTGGTGGGAAGCTGGATTTCAGATTTCGGAAGTTTTTTTTTTTTTTTTGCGATGATGTTCCTAAGTCTTAAGAACATCGTCGTAAGGAATTCCCGGGCCCGGAGTCCGGAGGTTTGGCCTGACCTGAAATCTCAGGAAGGAGGAGGATTACTTTTTACCGCAGGTATAAATAGACTCGCCTGTCATTTTCACACTTACCGCAATTAAAATATTTGAGCACTTAGAGCGAAATAGAGCGATTTTCAAAGCGATTAGCAGAGCAGTTACAGAGAGATTTGTGATAATCAAAGCTTAACACCTTCTACTGTTCTCAGACGTACGCTAGTGCTTTGTGGTGGTGATCTTGGTACCTTAACGATTCGAAGTTGTTGTAGAGTTCTCCTAGTAATATTTCCCTTCCTCCTCCTTCTGTGTTTTTAGGTTGGTTTCTCTGCTTCCCTCCTCTTCGCTTTGCTTTCATTTTCTGGTTTTTTTTGGGTTTGCCTGTTGTTTGTTTTCATTTGCTTTGTTTCTCTGTTGTTTTTTTGGTCTTCTGGTTTTGCCGCTTGCTGGTGGCTCAGCTCTACCAGAAGGTTTTCTGCCTTCTGCGCAGATGTAAATAGTCTATAAATAGCCTGTAGATAGCATGTACATAATGTAAGTAGCTGTATATTCCTATTTCATCTTTGTCTGGTTTTTCCCGCGGGAGTCTTTCCAGGTGTATAAAGTTGTATATATGTATATTTTTGTGAGTAACCCTTGTATATCTCCTCCGTTCCATGTATATATCCCTTGGCTCTCTATATATCCTTCTGGGCGGCTCGACGGGCTGGTCGAGTCACCTTTTACCTCTGGTTTTTCGCCTCCAAGCTTGCTTCGAGGCAGAAAACCACCTGTTTGAAACTCGACTCTGGGCCGGTTTCAAACAGGCAGTTTTCTCTCTCCTCCATCAAGGCTGTCAGAACCTCATTTATTTTCCATGCACGTAATAACTTCTAGCCAAGTGGCTTTCCCTTTTTGCGCGTTCGAACAGTTGGCTCCGCTGCCAGTGCCATCACATCCATTCAATGCTAGCGCACGTAGCGTCCACGTGGACTTGCTTCCACATTCTTCTTTGCTAACGGTCCTTTCTCCGGGCCTCAGACCTCTTCCCGCCATTCATCCTATGTCTTCGTCAAGTATGATAAAACTTCCCGGGCCTGGAGATATGATAAAAATACAAAGTTTGTGTTCTACTTTTCGGGTATTTATGCGTAAAACTAACTTTTCAGGAAAGGCAAAACATCATGGTGGTAAGATCTTCGGACCTCAGAGTTACTATGTTATTTTGATAAATATGTTCTGACGGTCGCTTTGTCTCGCAGGTCTGGACTTCATTTTACAACCATGTCTAAAGCATCCGCATCATCTCCTCCTGGAAGTCCGGAGTTGCCATCCACAACCGAGACCAGGGCAGCGGCAAAGTCAAAGATAGAGAAGGCCCTGGCAAAGCTACCCCTCACCATGAAGTTTGTGTAGGGTGAGGAGATTGTGGGCTCAAAGATTGAGTCCCAGGTAAAATTGATGACCAACCCCAGTGTCGGGACTTGGGCAGAAATGCAGGCCCTAGTAAAGATAATGCATATCCAGCAACAGGCTGGAGACAAAATTGCAACCAACATCGGAGGTTCCAGAATCCTCCGGGCAGCTTGCTTCCCATGCTCCGTGCAGTCTCCGTAGCTTGTTCTCACCCTGGCTGCCAACTATAACTCTTGTGTCTGGGCCGTCATGTTAGCAGCTGCAGAACCTACGGGGTTCCCCACTCCACTGGTGTCCCTGGATCCAGTTACTTTCCAAGCAGGCCTGGGAATCCCGCAATTTGATAGGGCCACGGTGGTCACAAGGACTGAGGCCTTGAAACAATTCAACCAACTGGAGGATGCTGCCCGGGTGTACATGAACACCAACTGGCTCAAGGTCCCGAAGAGGGATCCAAAAAGAATGAAGATAGATATCCCCCGCTCTGAATTCAAGGAAAGCATCCAAATGGGGATGATAGCATTGGCCCGGGTATTTGGGCAGCCCTCCACCCAAGAATTTACAAAATGGATGTACTATTTCCTACTGGGCATCTCCACTAAGGGAGAATTCTTCGACTGGGCGACTATTATCTCTAATCATGTCGACTCCCAGTTCCTGCAGCTGAATGAGAAGAAGAAGTTCTATATGACTTCTTATGTTTTCTGGGCTTTGGCCCAACAGAGGCCCCACTCCAATGGTCTACTTACAGATGGCGTCCTCAGACTTGGCCGGGGACAAAAAGCACCATGAGACCATTTTCCACAGATTCAATGGGAAGCCAGCTTCCCCAGTTATTATCGGGTAAAGGACTCTTTCGTTTACTACCATTTTCTCACGCCCACCCGGGATGCCAAATACCGCCTGACTACTGAGGCAATGAAATTGGTTAGTAGTTATGGGCACTACTATATTCAATTCCAGTAGCACACATACATTAGGGTCGCCGGCTTCTCTGGAAAACCCTACTTGTTGCCCAAGCATTGTGGGGACAAGATCGTGCTGCTGGAATATTGCTGACAGATGATGGAGCTACATGCCTTCTTGGCCCTCAAGAAGGTCCCCAATGTTTCATTCCCAATCTCCTGTGGAAACTACACCTACAGTCTGGCCGCCGTGAAGGAGGCAGACAATGAACTAAAATGTTATAACTTGCAAGAATTTTATCTGGCATGTAGAAATTTTGATCCGCATGGCAAAATTGCAACGGCACTGCCCCGGGCTTCGGAGCCCCACCACGCACACATGGAAGACTTCTGGGTGGATCGCCAGGATGATATGGATGTGCGTAGCCGGAATTATGATAGAATGACAGTAGAAATGATGCAGGAGCTAAAGCTCCGGAGGTTCCCAGTGGGCTTCTCAGACGACGCCCCCACCATAGACCCCCAGTACATAGAAAAGAGGATTGACAAAATGCCACTACCGGAAATGAATTGGGCCCTCCAGGAGGACCACACGATTGAGGACTTCACTCAGGAAGTAGTCGAGAGAAGTCATGCCTATTTTAAGAAGGCATGCCCTGGGAGTACGCGCCTAGCCTCCAGGCCGGTACCAAAAGCAGCACCACCACCGGTGCCAAAGTTGACTCCAGGGGTCAGGACTTCTGCACAAGGCGCAGACAAGGGAAAGAGGATAGATACAACCTGCTCCGCACAAGAAGTCCCCATTCAGGAGAAGATTAAGCAATCTGTAGCAGCCTCCCAACAAATGAGGGAGTAGTTGATCACAAGGCTTGCCACTCCCCCGCTTATGGCCGGACCAATTCGTCCTCCTTCCTCCCCGTCACTACCAGCCTTGATGATTAAGGCGACGGGGGTGGATCCAACGGAGGCAGCAATAATAGCCAATGTGGGGCTGCCTCTGATCACCCGGAGGAAGAGAAAGCATATTGCACAGCTAAAGGTAGAACTAGCGCCAAGGGCTTCCCTCCCAAAAGAAGTAGAAATCCTTTCCTCCAGTTCCCCGGAATTGGAGAAGGAAACATAACAGGTGGACATCCCAGCCAATCCCCCTCCGGAAGAGGAGTTTGACATGTTTACAGCAGATGAGTTCAGAAATCTGTGAGGGGACGATACACAAGCGGGGACGGAAGTCTTGGAGAAAGAACAAGAGGCTGTGGATCCAGAGGACCTGGAAGTAGAAGCTACAGAACAAGAAGAGCAGCAAACAGAAGAAAAGAGGCCAGAACCGCATATTATCTCTGGGGCCCCAGGAACAGAAGGTCCGGGAGTGGGCCAACAACCACCAAGTGAACAAAAGGCATCTGCTAGGGAACCCAGACCCAGAACTACGGGACTAACCGTAACCCCAGCCGCCGTGTTCCCAAGGCCACTTCCGGGGGCAACCTTCGGGCAGATAATCACAGCGGCCCAAACTCTGAATCTTGGCCTGATACCGCCCCTACTACCGACAGATGAAGAAGAAGAAGAGCAGCATGAAAAAGAGATCCCTGAAGAAGCCGGCTAGGGTCTAGACACATCAATTGACATCCAAGACCAGGATGAGGAAATAGAAATTGAAGAGGATGTTGCTGAAGAAGAGGTTCCGACAGGGAGAGAAACAGAGGAAGTACATGTTGAAAAGGAGCAGCCGCCACCGGACACCGGGAGAGAATCTGAAGAACACACTCTGGAAGGAAGGCCACCTCTCCCACCTCCATGGTTGGCAAAAAGTAGAAAAAGGAAAGCCCAATCCACTCCAATAGTCCCTCTCTCCCTGGCTGAAATGATGGCCCTAGCCCATGCCCCGCCAAAAGTGAAAAAGGCCCGGATAGTTCATACCCTTCAGACTGGGCTGGGCGGAGAAACAGTTGCGGTGGTGGCAATGCCTCCCCCAGACGCTGATGAAGTGACCACGGACCCCGCAGATTATAACATCGCAGAGGTATCTTTGGGAAAAAGGGGAAACCAGGGCGAAGTAGACCTGCTGAAGGAGGCAGCAAGGGCAGTGGAGGCCCGATATGAAAAAGAGGCCCAGAGGCTCAAGGCAGAAATGGACAAGAATGCAAACCTCATGGGGTTGCTTACAGAGCTGGCCTGACCCCTCAACGCCGCCCCTCCATAGACCTCCACATCAGAGGAATTACCACAGTGTGACATAGACTCCCTACGAGTAATGAAAAAGAAAGCCCAGGTAGTAGACGAATGGGTCGCTCTACAGATAGGAAACACTCGGCGTTTCCTAGCGGCCACTCTCCCAGATTTATATATAGACCAGCAGATTATTTTATAGGCGGAGGCACTGATTGAGCAGTGGGAGAGTGACGCTGAAAATTACCAGGCGTGGAAGGTAGAGTTCGAAGAGCTCCTCACCCTGGGGGAAGACATAATTTCTGAATTCGGAATTCTGGGTGAGGAATCATTTGATTTCGTAAGGGCTCAGCACTCCAGACTGGACCTCACATTGGAGGTAACCCAACAACTGGTAGAGTCCTTACAAGAGAAGGTAAATACAGTAAAGACTTCTTCCAATTTGTACAAGGCATTTGTAATAAAATCTTTCGGGGTTGATCCCCTTGGTACAAATACTTATACCCCCAAGGAATCAGTTTTGGGGAATTTTGATGAAATGATGGCATCTCAGTATCAATCCTCGGAGGGGATGTATGGGGCCCGAATGGAAAAAATGACCAAAATGGTACTTAAAGGCCATGATGCTGCGAAGATGGCAGATAAGTTCAAAAATAATGTTCCGGACCTGGCGGAACAAGTTGAAGTGGCCAGGCACCGAAGGGCCAGCCTAAGGAAGATTGATGAAGATGACATTTTCCGCATCCTTCAGGCCTTCAACGATAATAAACAGCCTTGAGCGTTCTCCGGGAACTGGGGAAATTTGAGCATTAAGCATTCTTTATTCTTTTGGGGACGTAAGTTCCCAGAACCTGGAGTCTCGGATCCAAAATTTTGTATTCTTTAAAGTGATCCGTGTCCCGGTCCCCGAGGCCGACCGGTCACTTTCAGAGGCGGTTAATAAAGACTATCAGAGGGTAGTTGGGCGCATTAAGAGGCATTGGCTCGGCAGTTGGTTTTTGACAGGGTGGTCTTCTCAAGGCGCTGTTCAAAGGTACACCTGGCGCATTGGAGATAGGGCACCGCATTTCCCATTTATGAGGCATGTAGCCTCGGTCCCCGGGGGACCTACTTTCTTCTTTCTTCTCTCTGGCTCTCTTCTCAAGGCCAATTCTTCCGATGTATATTATTGTCTTCTTCTTCTGACATGGCAGACCTATTCCATCTGCAGGTCTTTTGTAGGGTGGCGTAGGTAGTACCGGCCCCCAGATATTGTATTTTATTAAAGCACAGTAAAATAGGGTTAGGGTTAGAGAGTTGTATAAATAGGCCAATCGACCCATTTCTAAGGGTCGGCGAAATTGATGATTTTGTTGTCCTTAAGAAATAGCAAAGTGATTTCTGGTTTTAGTTGTAGAGCTCAATGCTCCATTGTTCTATTCTTGGTAGTTAGATGCTCCCTTGGAGCCACCATTGTATCACGCACCAGTGCTCGCTGGACTAAACATTAATGAAGAAGGAAGGATTCTTGACAATGAAGTTGTTAACGTCTCTGCTTCTGAGTTAATGGTATTTAATGTTTTAATGTTCTATATGTCCTTTAGTCTGATATGTTAAAGTAGATTAACGACCTATTTGTTCTGCTACTGATGAAATGCTAACTGATTGTTGTGTATTTCTTCGGTATTTAGTGTAGTCTTTCAGAGTATTGTTGATGTTCTAGACTTTTCAGCATGACTGTAGTTAGATAAACGTTTCTAACCTTGCAGGATCTTTTTTTGTTTTATTTTCTAAGTGTAGAATGCTCCGGGAAACCCTTACTATTCTGAATCTCCGGAGGAATGAGTTGAAGTAACCATCTATCCCCGTTGAAAATAGTCACCTCTCCCAACCGAGCCCCGCACTGTCGTGACCCGACACCCAGGTGCTTGAAGGCCCGGAGGATTTGTTTCCCCCGGACAACCTTTGCAGGCGGAGTTGGCCGATTTCTCCGGAAGCCGGTGACAACTTATGACTGTTGGCGAACCCGGTCAGCAAAACCCCATCAACAGATTCTTGGCATGAAAAACAATCCAACTAATTTGATTTATAGATTTAACTCCTGATTTATCTCGTAGTTATCTTCTTACCATTTATATAAATCAATTTCTTAACTGTGGTTAAATAAAACAAATAAAACAATCAGTTAAGTCTATCCTTAAGCTCTGCCAGCTAGAGATTTTGTCATTTTCTGATCTCTCTATTCTGTCAGTCAATTCTGTATCTCATCACCGATGACAACTACCAGTTCCGTCGGTGTAACTTTAGTTACATTTGGAATCTCCATCCGTCAGGCATCATTGGATCTTGCTCGTCGGGCAACTCTATTTTCATCTCGTTGGGCATCCTGTGATTCTACTTTTTTGGGAAACACTCTCTTCTGCTCATCGGGCATCACAATGACTTTATCTCTATCTTTACCGGTGGTGTGCACTCCATCGGTGTTGTCTGTCACTTAGTGAATACTTGACCTTTATGCATTGCTGAAAGCATAATCATTATTCCATTGATTCTCTGAAGTCTTTGGAATTATGTGCATGACTGTATAGATGATATCAAGTTGACATCAATGACAATACAAACCATTAACTGATTTAATTTTTTGCATCATCTTCAACTTAACATTATCAAACATTCAATCAGTTACATGTCATCAATAGAACCTGCTATTTTAATATTAAATTTCTTCAATGCTTCATTCTATTCTCTTAATGCCTTTATTTTTTCCTCATCCTTATCCATGAACCCTATGGTATGCTTCAACCCAAGTGTTTTCAATGTCTTATTCCCTTCTCTAGTAGGTTCAACTAAGTGAACCTATTCAAAACTGTAATTATATGGAGTGATTTCTGATACACTGGCACTTACTATCGGTACCGCAACTTGTGCCTTCCACCATCTCTATGGTCCATAATGACATAAGAAAATGTTCTTTCCAGGGTAGTGGATTATCCTATGTGAAAAGTTTGGCCTATGACAACCATGTTTGTGTCTTCTTCCTTAGTGCATAGTCTTTTTCTTGGATGTATCTCCTTGGTGAATCATGTAAGTTTGGTGAATGCATTGATCAACTCATATGGAGAAATATTTAAAAATGGAGTTGTTTCTTCTATATCTTGGATTTCCATCTCTTCATGTCCTTCTCCTTCATTCTCCAAAGATTCCCTTATTTCTGAATTTTTTTTGTCCTCTTCTTCTTCTTCAGTGGGATTTGGTTCTTAGGGTGCATCCTCATGTGGAGGAGTACTCTCTTCCCTTGTGGAATCCTTATTAACATGTTTCTCTTTGAGATCTTCAGATGAACTTGTCAATATCTCTTCCTAGAAACCTGTTACCTCTCTTGACCTTACCCTTGAAGATGGTGTTGGCTTTGTTGATGAAGGGGCTTGGGTAGTTAGAATTAAAGAAAATATGGGAACTAAAGGTGGAGGAGTAGGAATTTGAATAGAAGGAAGAGGAGTGGGTGCATGAGTAGGGGGAAGAGTTATATTAATAGGAGGTGGAGTGGATGAAATTTGTTATGCATTTTTATTGCCTCTAGTCTCTTTATAAACTAGTGTGTCTTGTGGCATCTCTCCTTGTCCTGATTGTGACACCTGGATATTAGGAATATCTGGAGTAGCTTGCACCTCTACTTCCTCCTCTACTTTTGTAGACTCTATGGTGAATGACAGTATCAGTGTATCTAGCTTTTTCTCAATAGCTGGTTCCCCTAATGTTTTTTCAAGAATAGGGGCAGTGAATTGGGATGGAGGAGGAGAGAAAGTAACTTCTGGTGCTAATGGTACATGTCCTCCAACATTTATTTTTGCAGTTTGATCTAGTTGGTTTGTTATTTAATCCTTAAACCTTGCAAGGTTTTCAAAATTATATATATATAATTCATTAGAACCAAGCAAATCCTTGGGATCTACTTGCTCCTCTCATGCACCAATATCTACATCAATCCAAACATTATTTTCTTGAGCTCTTCTTTTGGTGGTTATTATTATTGATCATGTTTTCCTTGCTGAGGGAAATTATTATTCTTCTTCCTCCTCTTCTTCTTGTAGAGTTTCCAACTGCGGAGATATAGAATATCTCCTCTTTTGTATACATTTCCCTTCTCTTCCTGGGTATTTGTGGATCATGTTACCTTTATTATTGGAGACCTTCCCAAGGTAGAGGTTTTCCCTTGTGCTACTAGTGATTGAGTAGTAGGTGGAGTAATACTTGCCTTCATTATTTTTATTATCTATTTTTCTTTTGGATTTTAGCCATATACAACTAGTCGGTCATATCTATAAATGGTTTCCATCTTTTGAGGAGTTTCCCCTTAGAAATTGGGCATTATTACATTCTTTCCTCTCCCCTTGTCTCCTTTGGATTGTGGATCATGTTGTGGCTTCATTAGTACGGGATCCATTTTGAATGACCTTCTAATCCAGTCCTAGGTATTCTTTATCATATGTTTGGACTTGAATTCAATATTGTCATTTTGTTCCTTATCTAGCTCTACATTAAAAATTTCCCTTGCATATATCTTATCTTGATTGTATAGTGGATCCAAAACATATTCAGTATTAATATCCCAAACTTTGCATGCAATTTGGAGATCTAGATCATATTGTGAAATCTTGAGAGACTGTTGGAAAGTGGCCCATTTTGGATTGTATATAGGTTGTAATTTATGAAAACACTACTCATGTGTATGGATGCTTGAAGTGAAACTCATTTTTGATATTGAATCTTGTAAAATGACTAGGTTCAGGAAGCAATTTACTAGGTACAGTAGTATAGTTTTGATCAACGAACACTGTATATGGTGATCTAAGTCATGTGAGATTAAAGGAAAGTATTTTTGGATATGGTAGACCTTAAGTTAAGGAATCTTTTGTTTTGTAGTTCATTTGAGAGAGTTACATTCTGTTGAAGTCATGCGAAGACAATATAGTAGTGAAACAGAGCTATTGAGTGGTTGCGATGATTAAGGAAGTATAATTTGGAATCTAAAAGTGCTAACTTAGATTTGGATTCGATCCTACACCAATTTTTTATATTATGATCTCCAAATATGGATTTTATAATTGGATAAGTGTTGGACATGTTTGATAATGTTCTTGTGAGCCAACTAGTTATAAGATCAGGTATATATGAAGATGTTTTGAGATGCGAAGATATGGATGGAATGCGTAGATGCGTTATGATGTAAAAAAAAAACATAATTTGATGTGAGCTATAATTGGGACTACTTGAGCCTAGAAAATTCTTTTAAAATTCACTTTTGGTATATCATTCTAACAGAATGATTTTTATGATTGTAAGAGCAGTGAGCTCATTGTATACCCCTGAGAGGGTTTTCTATTCCTTTAACAGGGAAATGTACTAATGTAATATTTAGCTCCTAATAGGGATAGGTGGTGCAGGAGCACCCATTAATTGGATGTATCATGGAGAATTTTATATTTTAAAATATGGTTTCATTATTATGCAATTTCCTAAATAATATTTGGGATCCATTCAAACCATTTTGTAAGGCTATTAAAGCCATTAAAATCATAGTGACATATAAGGTCTTGAAAAATTCAAGTATGGTAGAACCACTCAAATGTATAAAAATAAAGTGAAAAATAGTTTAAATTGAGTCTTAAATTAATATTTTTCATATTTCAAAGGTTTAGGGAAATTTTGACGTCATTTGAATAATAATTGTAAAAGTTGTTCAAATTGTCATGACAACTTTTGCAACTTAATGACAAATTTTCAAAAGTTGTTAATGGGTAGTTGTAGGTTGGTTGGATGGTTTATTATGATTATAAATTGTATAAATGTGGTCTCCAAAGCATGAAATTGTAAGTTGGAGGAGTTTGAAGAAGAATTTGGAATGGAAGAAAACTTATTTTTGATGTAACATATTTCAGTTTTCTGGTTATTTATCCTGCAAATTCTCTGATATTTTGATTGTTGTGAACTAATTTTAAATGATACTGACCTGAAACTTACATTTTTATAAATGTATAAAAGTTATCTTTCATTTAGTTTTGGTTTGGTTTATTTTCATTACATTTTAAGGAAGTTATAGCCATTTTGGTACAGATTGGTTGAATTCTGTCATAGTATGGGCAACTTTGGCAGAAATGCAATAAATTTTGTTTCATTGCTTGGATTTGGATATAACATGGGGAATTTTTTTTTAATTCACTGTTATTGAATCCCACAAATGGGATTGGATTCATTATTTCATTTATGGAAATTATTAATGAATGTTTGAGGATTTCA
Source organism: Thuja plicata (assembly GCA_018584345.1). Lineage (NCBI taxonomy): Eukaryota > Viridiplantae > Streptophyta > Pinopsida > Cupressales > Cupressaceae > Thuja > Thuja plicata. The sequence continues at coordinate 3,127,462 of MU223366.1, read as the reverse complement.
GATTTTGCCCTAGTTTAAGAAATTGTTTTAAGATTGCAAAATATTTGCATTTATGGAAATAATTGAAAGAAGGTTGTAAATTTGAGTCCTACCTACATCAAAGTGGCATCAGAGCCCAAAAGGTCTGGATAATTTTTTTTTTTTTTTTGTGTGTTTGTCATTTACAGGTTGAAGAGGGAACTTGGATACCGAGATAGTAGGCTAAAGAGGAGAAAGGCCTAAGGAGAGGTATCAAAGACAAGAGGAAGCAAGGAGACTTCCTTGAGAAAGAAAATGAATTTCTTTATGAAAAGGATGTATGGTGATTTTCAGGGTATGGACTCACAAAAGAAAAAGAGGGTAGAAAAAAATAAAAGACAAGAGGAAAGTATAGAATGATTGAAAAGAGAACTAGAGGCACATACAAAGAAGTTAAAGAAACTTCTTGAAATCATAGAGCAAAGAGTACTTGATGATGATGAAGTTCAAAATGTTGAAGTAGTGGAAAATGGTGAAGAATATGTAAAAAATCATGTTGGATAGATTCAATAAATTAGGGAAGAACAAAGAGAAACAAGGATAGAAGAAACAAAAAATGGAAGAGTTGATTGAATCAAATGAAAAAGTTGAACCAATTGAAGAATCCATAAAGGTAGATATTGTTGAAAAAGATGATGTTGAAGTATTTTAAAAAATAAAGGATGATAATGAAAAAAAAATAGAGATGGATCAGATTTATGATGATAAAGATAGTAAAAGGCAAGAGTTACCAAGAAGATTTGAGGAGAAAGACTCAAATTTTATGATTGATTTTGTTACTAATCAATTGATTTTTGCCTATGAATTTTTTATTTCATTCATTTCAATGCAGGTGATGAAAAAATAAGATTGGAAAGGACACAATTTTTTTCTTAACAGGGTCACATTCTTAAGGAAAAGGATTGAGAGACCAAAAGTGAAGATGAAGAAGAGATCTTTGAAAACCCACTTCCAAGGGACTTGGAAAAACTTCAAAGTCAGGAATATGGTGTAGGAGAACCTATTAATTGGATGTCTCATGCAGAATTTTATATTTTAAAATATGGTTTCATTATTATGTAATGTCCTACATAATATTTGGAATCCATTCAAACCATTTTGTAAGGCTATTAAAGCCAATTAAATCATAGTGACCTATAAGGACTTGAAAAAGTCAACTATGGTAGAACCACTCAAATGTATAAAAATAAAGTGGAAAATAGTGTAACTTGAGTCTTAAATTAATATTTTTAATATTTCAAAAGTTTAGGGAAATTTTGAGGTCATTTGAATAATAATTGTAAAAGTTGTTCAAAAGTTGTCAAAATTGTCATGACAACTTTTGCAACTTAATGACAACTTTTCAAAAGCTGTTAAAAGTTGTTAATGGGTAGTTGTAGGTTGGATGAATGGTTTATTATGATTCTAAATTGTATCAATTTGGTCTCCAAAACACAAAATGTTAAGTTGGAGGAGTTTGAAGAAGAATTTGGAATGGAAGAAAACTTATTTTTGATGTTACATATTTCAATTTTCTAGTTATTTTTCCTGCAAATTCTCTTATATTTTGATTGTTGCGAACTAATTTTAAATGATACAGACCTAAAACTTAAATTTTTAGAAAGGTATAAGAGTTATCTTTCATTTATTTTTGGTTTTTTTTTACTTTCATTAATTTTTAAGGAATTTATAGCCATTTTGGTACAGACTGGTTGAATTCTGTCATAGTATGGGCAGCTTTGGCAGAAATGCAATAACTTTTGTTTCATTTCTTGGATTTGGCTATAACTTAGGGAATTTTTTTTTAATTCACTATTATTGAATCCCCCCAATGGGACTGGCTTCATTCTTTAATTTATGGAAGTTATTAATGAATTTTTGAGGATTTCAGATTCTGCCCTAGTTTGAGAAATTGTTTTAAGATTGCAAAATATTTGCATTTATGGGAATAATTGAAAGAAGGTTGTAAATGTGAATCCTACCTGCATCAATAGGTCTCCTAATATTGAAACTATTCTTTTAGTGCATAATATATGGGTATCATACCCACCACATTTTTCCCTTGGCCAGGGTTTCCTCATGAAAAAAATCATGGTGTTATGAGTTATCTTCTTTATGTGTATGTTCTTTTCATTTCAGCTATTGTATGGTTAAGTTGGAAGTTATCAAGTTTGAATTTAAAGTGTTTCAATATTGATTCACCCCCCTCTCAGTATTACCTAATCCTAAAAATTGGTATTAGATCTTGATGCCCTTGGAGAGAAAGTATAACAACTTAAGGGAGATCCATATGGATTCAGATAGTTTGGAAGAGAAGTTTGAAGCAACACTTAAAGACCTTGATAAGGCTATAGCTGAAAATGGTGATTTGAAATTCAAATTGAGAAGAGAAAAAAGTTTCATCAAGAAAATTAAGGAACAACTTGAAGTTTCTAGGAATCAAAGGAAATATATTATGGAAAAGATGAAAGAGGATTCAGATAATGATTCATCTGATCAGATCAAACAAATTGAACTGGAAAAACAAGCATTGAAGGAGGAACAATAAATTACTTTTATTCAGATGGCTAAAGAAATTTAGAAAGAAAAAGATGAAAGAACTAAAACTGAAGAAATCCTAAAGAATGAAAATGTTCAGATGGGAAAGATGAAGGTTAAACTTGATGACTACATAACCAAGTATCATGAATTAGAAAAATAGAACTAAATCAGAAAAGGAGAACTTGTTGAGGCTAAGAAACACATTGAAAAACTTCATATGAGTAGTGACAAGATTGATGAATAGAGAGAGAGAGAGATAAAAAAATAAAGCAGACATGATAGGAGTTGGTTTCAATGAACATATACTAGAAGAACCTAGAAAGTATATCAGACCTTTTAGAGGTATATTGTTTGGATGCAAAAAAATTGGTCACATGAAGAGAGACTGCATAGGTAAAGCTCCTTACAAACACTTTTTTGGTTATTGTTTTAATTTCTATGAATATGGACACAAGAAGATATAATTTAGAAAGCCTCATCAATCCTACCCTAAGAAAGATTACATTAGAGAAGAAACAAAAACTAAGATCACATATTACATGTGCAATTACTTTGGGCACATTGCAAAGTATTACAAGTTGCAGGTTAATCAGAATAGATCACTTCCTATATGCTACAAGTGTAACAATCAAGGACATATAGAAAAGTTTTGCATGTGTAATGGATCCACGGGTAATAGAAGACCACCACCTATTTTTATAAAAAAAAATGTTGGTGATGTTGGAAAAAGTATGACAAAATACATGGAAGAGTTTGACAATTAATTTGTGAAAGAAAGTGGTAAGGTTTTGAAAGTGAAGGAGATGAGTGAGCCTAAGGTTTAGGGAGATTTAGTAGTTGCTACTGAACCCTCGCTTGATGTTGTTACATTGATCTAGATGGCCAAGAATGGCTTTAGGAGGATCTTTGCAGAAAATACATAGAAAACCATCCAGCCCCTGTTTATGTAGAATAAGATTTTGCGAGCTTGTGGAGAGTATGTATGATTGATATGAAACACCTATCTAAGATTGCACAGCTATAGACACTGTATCTTGTGATCACCAGATTAATGATTGGAGTTAAGGTTATTGGGAAATGTGCCAATACTTTCATTGCGAAGAATATGTCTACTAATTTGGACATATATAATCACTATTCAAAGAATAATTGAAGGAGATCAGTGAAGCAAGTAGAAAATCTAAGGCACCTTGTGATTGATCAAGTGCAAATTCAAAGATTCATCAAAGAAAAAGAGGCATTTTAGATTATTTGTGAAACTTTGATTATGGATACTCCATTGATATTTGATGTCAATGAAATTCCTAGGTATAAGTTTAAGAAACATCCTTGTAAATCAACTAAAGATGATCACCAAGGCAAGTTTTATCAAAAACCCTACAATATTCTACATGTTGAGGATATTAGGGAATACATCCATTGTAAGTATGACTCAGTGGGAGACTTTGAGATCTATAAGGAAATGAAATATATGATCAAAGAATATGGTAAATGGAAGGATGATTTTTCTCATCTAGAAATCCTAAGTGTGATGTGAATGACAGAACTTTACGAGTTTGATGAACAAGAATGGATCAAAATCGTGTTAATAAAAGTACATGATTAGTTCATTTGGATTAATGATTAGCCTGTAGAGATATGTAGTGAGTTAATTCATGACATAACTGGTTTGGATAACTATAGTGTTATGCCTATTATAGAGAAGAACACAAAGAAGCAAGTGGAAACTCTAACCGACTCTAAATGGGATAAGCGAGCAATGACTATGGCAGACATCTTCCAACATGATGTGAGATTGGGTTCAATGATTTTAGGTTACAAACTTCTTTATAGGAGCCAACCTAACTCAGTATCCACTGGAGCTATAATGATGCCATATATAATGGTAAAAGAAAATGTTAAATACAACCTTTGCGAAGTACTTGCACAACAGTTCTTGGAGAATGTGAAGCAGATAAAGAGAGATAAATATAAAGAATTCAGATTTTGGTCTTTGTTAATACACATGTATATCCACATAGTGTATAAATTCCCTAGAATGCACCCAATAACTTGGAAGGATAATGAACCTACTCAAATTTAGATTACAAATAGGTACATGACACAAAACAATGATTGGGTAGATGGAGAATTGTTTGGAATGACCAAGATTCTACAGAGACAGATGAAGGGAAGAATGAGGATACCTAAGGAAATGGTGGAGAAGTATAAGGATACAATATGTTTCATGGTTGAAATTGATTGTGTGTGCTTTGAGGTAGTAGAACCAAGAAAGAAATGGTTACCCTATGGGGTATGAGGTTAGTTCAGAGATCTTAACAAAACAAGTAGAACATGTATTATCTTCAGAGATTGATCCATCAGAAGAAAGATGGGGAACTTATGAGGAAAAGTCAGCTAAGATAAGAGAGGAACAAACCAAAATAACAAGGATAAGAAAAAATGAGAATGTTGTAGATGATCTAGCAGAAAAGGCTGGTATTTCTAAAGAGGAAATGAATGAGATAAGGAAGAAGATGAATCAGAGTGCTTCTGGATTGTTGAGAACTTCTCCTATAGCCCTTCCACCACCATAAACTAAGAAGACTACAAGTGCACCTCCTATTGCAGTAGAAGTTCCTAATACTACACTAGAACAACCTTAGAAGACATCATAGACAAAAGAAAAAAATAGAAATCACTACAAAGAGGACAAGGTCCTCCAAAGAGAATTCACAACCAAAAAGGAAGAGGAATGAAATAAAAAAGAAGAGAGAATAAGAAAATAAGAATGCAAAAGAAGAGGAAGTTGAAGTTAAGAAGGTAGAAGATAAGAAATAAGAGGCCAGACAACTATGGAAATCACATCTAAAGATGCTAGCAAAAATAATTATAGAACAAGAAAAGCTCAACCAGCTACCTAAATACCATGAAAAGTATGATGAAAAAGATAAGATTCAAATTGAATATTTTTTCATAGATCATATGTTTGCATTCAAGAAGAACCTAATTGAAATGGAAGCTAGTATTCCCAAGGAACTGTATGAGAAATTGGAAATTAGGAAACAATTAGCACTAATTGAGGATGAACAAATTAGAGTGAAAGCAATTGAGGACATGCTACCTGTTATATCTTATGATGAACATGAAAGGATTCTAAAATCAATAAAACCATTGTTGATAACTAAAGAAATATTGATAAAGATAATGCGAAGGAAATATGATGAGGTTATTGAGGACACACATAAAGCTATTGATAAGGTCATAATGCAGACTGAACCTAAGAAGTCTTCACCTCCTAAGACTAAGGATACTAAGCCTGAAACTATCCTAAGGGGAGAGTCCTCTAAACCTAAAATAATAAACATCAATTCACCTAAGAATGGAGAAGATAACAGTCAGTTTATAAGTACAATGAAGCAACCAAATTTATTTGTTGCTGGTGTACCTGTGTCATTGAACACATCGCAGGTTAAAAGTGACCCCTTTCAAGGAAATTCAGATACCATGCCTGATATAGATGGGATAAATGAAAAGGCTATAGTAAATCCTCTTGAGTAAGAGCCTTCTAAGGGTAAACAAAGAACAAATGAGGCAGAGAAAGAACCCGGGAGAAAAGTTTAAGTTAGGCAAGAAATACCTACACCTATTTCTTCAACTTTGTTGGCAAGTGGAGACAACAATTTGAGTAGTGATGTAGAGAGAATGGATGAGTATGAGATGATGAAGCTATCTTACATAGCCTTTGCCAAAGCCAAGGAGAGATCCAAATAGAAAATAGAGAAAAATTCAAGGGTATTGGAAAGAGTAGTTGATACTATAAACAAACTCCTACCCCTACCTTTCACTTTCCAAGGAAAAGATATAACAGAGAAATTGAACAATGCATTAGATGAATTTAATAGTCAGTTTGAGTCTCTGGAGAAGATCGCAGAAGTAAGTGCTGACCAGAAATACTTGGTGAAGAAACTTGAGGAAGTATGAAAGTCTATCTCATGGGTGTTGATGGGACTTTGTGACCGGTCTCATCAACAGATGAAGAGTTGTCACCGAGTATCGAGGTACTAGCCAACTTCACCAATAAAGGGGATAGGGAGAATAAATTATCCAGGCCTTCAAGCACCTGAGTGTCGAGTCTTGATGGTGCAGGGAGATCAGTTGGGAAAATGACTATTTTTGTTCAGGGGGATAGATGGTTTTTGACTCATCTTCTCTGAGGATTTTGTGATAGGTTGGGGTTTCCTGCAAGAACGCACTAGTTTAACAAATAAACTACAAAAGATAGATGAAGGTTAGGAGCTCATTATTCTACTTATAGTCATGCGATATATCTTCAACATCAAAAATGCTCTAATGAACTAAACTAAATACTGAATGCATACAGAACCATCAATTCATACATATTCAATAGCAAGGGGAAATGAGATCATCTAATCTAACAAAGAATTAGAGAAAAGGACATTAGAAACATACAACACAAAAGAGAGATTGCTAACTCAGAGGTCAGAAGACTAACAACATCATTTCTAGAAACTCTTGCTTGTTCATTAACAAGGTGTTCCAACATCACTGGTGTGTACATCAATAGCTCCTAGGGAGCATCTAACTACCAAGAACTACTGAGAATTGAGCTCTGCAACTACTGAGAAATGAAAAGAGCTATTTTCTATTACTTGGAGTACAAAATCATCAATTTTTCTGACACTTCAAATGAGGTCAGAATTTTTATTTATACACAGACTTGCCCTAAAGTTTAACCTAATCTAACTGTACTCTCAACCATTAAAATACAATATCCGTTGGCTAGTACTACTTGCACCACTTTACAACTACCTTGAAAATAGCAGAGGTCTGATAGAATGATAGAAGAAGACAAGAAAGGAGTTGGAAGGATCGACATTGAGAAGAGTACTGGTGTAAGAATAGAAGAAATATGACCTTTCCAGAGTTTGAGGCTACATGCCTCATCAATGAAAAAAGTGGCTCACTATCTTCGATGCACCAGGTAGTTAATGCTGGAGCGGTGCCTTGGGAAGATCACCTGTTAGAACCATCCCTCAAACTGACATGCCTTATCAGGATCACCTACCTCCTAACCTCCTTATTAAATGCTTGACAATGACCGGTCAGCTTTGAAGAACTTGGACATGGGTCATCGAAAGAATACAAAACTGTTGGATCCAGGATTCTAGGATCTGAGAGCTTATGCTCAAAGAATAATGAATGTTTAAAAATACACCCTTCTGGTGAAAATTCCCAAAATTTGGAGAAATTTATTGTCCTTTTTTGTTCTTAAATGCCTCCAAAATTTGGCTAATGCCATCTCCATCTATGTCCTTGACACTATTCGACCGATCATGGACAATCCCAAACTTCTATTCAATATCTCTGGCCCCATCCCATAATTCACTTACTAATTTTATAGAGTCATTAACACAGGGGAAATGAATGCCAGATGGGATGGGTTTTGAATGCTCATAGGTGGGGAAATTAATCTTTCCATTAGGACAAAATAATAGAGGAGAGAGAAGATCACCATGGCTCAAACAAGTGAGGTGCCAAGTTCGAGCCATGTGAACACCATGCGAACAAACTCCAAGTTTGGTTTAAACATGCAGGGTGCGATGAGCTCGCCATTAAAAAGAAAGGCAGGATATATAAAACTAGACAGAGGGCTGAAGTGCAACGAGGGTTGAAGCACAACTCACAGACCGACCCAAAACGAACCTATATACAACTATTTATAGATAATAACAAAATTTACAAGCTATGTATGAACATTTAAACCAATTTACAATTGCACAGAAGGTGGACAACCCTCTAGCGGAGCCATCCCACCAATGGGAGGCAACAACAAGACCAGACCGAGGAACCAGAAACCAAAACCAAAATAAAATGCAAGAAAAAATAAACAAAAACACAAACAAAGCCAAATCTAAAAGCACGAGGGAAGAACTAGGAGGGCCTACCTTAGAACACGGAGAATGTAGGAGAACAAGAACATGAGGCACTCTACAACTGGTTAACCATGAGATGACCATGAACACACGACTGTTAATATTTGTTCAAGAACTGTTAATCACCAAGAGAAATTCTCACTTAGTCACTGTTTAATCGCCTTAATCGCTTTGGGTAATCACTTTGGAGAATTTGTTCACGGTAAATGTGATAATGATAGGTAAAATGTATTTATACCCTTAGGGTAAAAACACGTCACTTCCTTCCACAAATTTGAAAAAGGAAAACCTCTGAACTCCGAGTTTGGGGATTCCATGCAACTGCACCCTCTTAGCAAAAGAGGAAATGGTGACAAGGAATCTTCGAGCATGGTCCCCGGCTAGAACAAAGAAGACAAAAACTCTGGGGCTGGGCCCTAGAACAAAGAGAACCAAAAGGCACAGAAAATAGCCCTCACAACAGCAAAGGCCAGAGGAAAACAAAAGGAAAAGAGGCAAGGCAAAAGATAAAAAGGGGGACCCAAAATTTTGCCTACAAAATGTAGGGACGGGTAAGCAGGGCATAACAATGGGACTTGGGCATAATAACACTATTGCTGAAGCAAAGACCTGCATAGGACATGGAAGGAATTTATACAACTATTGTATCAATCCTATCAAACACTTTCAAAATATTGAGGACATCATTAAAAATGGTAGGAAAACATTGGATGAGTTGGTGCACAGTTGTGAGACCTCCTTACACACTATTGCAGACTTAGATAGAGAAGTATCTAGACTATTGGATAAGATAAGTGTATTGGAGACTAAGAAAGTAAGAGTAATAGGAATATTTTGTGTGTTGAAGAGTTTAATCACTCCTAAACTATCAATTCTTGAAAAACACCTTTCTGACATGGAGACAACAGTGAAGACACTCATAGATAATATGCCTACAGAACTTAAGGGAGCAGAAACTTCATTATTTTCATTGAATGGAATAATCCATGTGGGTCAAATTTTGGTAAAGACATGGACTGTAGAGGCAAAGATCCTGGAAACCTCTTTCCAAGACATACTTCACATGGTATGAGTTTTTGGTGAGCAGATGTATAATTTTTATATATATATAGATACTACATTTTGGTATACCTTTTCCATTAATTTCAAAGGGGGATTAGTATATATAAAAAATGTATAGAGGAGATAATATGTATATGGATAAGAAAAGTTTGAACTTAGTCAATAGTTTGGTATTGAGCACTTAGTCATTTTTCACTAAGTGTTTCCATTAATGCTAAAGGGGAAGATTGTTGTAAAGTATCCCATTTTGGATTATATAGAGGTTTTAATTTAGGGTAAAAAAACTCATGTGTATGGTCTCTTGAAGTGAAATTTTTTATATTCAGTCTTGTAAAATGACTAAGTCCAGGAAGCATTTTACTGGGTACAGTAGTAGAGTTTTGATCAGCGAGCATTGTATATGGTGAACTAAGTCATGCGAGATTAGAGGAACACATTTTTGGATATGGTATACCTTTATTTAATGTCTCTTGTTTTTTGGGGTTCATTTTAGAGAGTTATAACCTATTGAAGTCATGCAAAGATAGTATAGAAGCGAAAAAAAGTAATTGAATGGTCGCAATGATTAAGGAAGTATAACGTGGAATCTAGAAGTGCTAAGCTATATTACTAAGTTAGATTTGAATTGGATCCTACACAAATTTTATTATAGTATGATCAATGAGCATGAATTTGATAATTGGATAAGTGTTGGAAATATTTGATAATGTTCTTGTGAGCCAACTGGCCATGAGATCAGGTATATATGAAGATGTTTTGAGATGTGAAGATATGGATAGAATGCATAGATGCATTATGGTGTCAGAAAAAGATAGAAGTTGATGCAATATGTATTGGGAATACTGAAGCATAGAAGATGCTTGTATAGTTTACTTTTGGTAAATCATTGTAAGAGAACAATTTTTCTGATTCTAAGAGCAATGAGTTCATTGTATACCCCTAACAGGGTTTTCTATTCCTTTAATAGGGAAATGTACTAATGTAATATTTAGCTCCTAATAGGGCTAGGTCTCCTAATAGGGACACCATATTTTTAGTGCATATTTTATGGGTACCATCCCCACTAGGGTTTTCCCTTGGCCAGGATTTTCTTGTGAATACTATCATGGTGTTATGAGTTATCTTCTTTATGTGTATGTTCTTTTCATTTTAGCTATTGTATGGTTAAGTTGGAATTTATTAAGTTTTTATTTGAAGTGTTGTAATAGTGATTCACCCCCCAAAAATAATTACCTAATCATAACAGAGGCATTCTGCAATAGTCGCAGATCTTGATCTCATAGTCATCTACACAGCTTATTAAATGATCTTCAATGTGAGGCTCATGGACATAATGTCTACCCATGATGTGACTATCGGTGATAATGGGATCAAAGCTGGTTTTCATCAAATTGAATAATTGTAAGGTCCATTCATCCCATTCAAAGCTGAGAGACTTGCATACTTTCATGTCCTGCAGAAAGTGAGGGCTGATGAAGATGGGAAAATTATAGTAATATTTCTTCTTGTGCTTTATATGTTCATAGGTATTTGAAAGATGCCTAACCATATCCATAATGATGATCCTATTAGAGGGATACCTAGGAAGCTTCTTTGGTGTAAGAGTACAACCTGCCACTCTAATATATATGAAAGTCTTGAATTGAACATAATAGGACCCAATGACGCATACCATTGCTACAACTTCCACTGTGAGTCTCTTTGCAAAAGTAACCTCAATGGAATGAATAATTGCAAAGAGAAATGGATCATTAACAATACTATATTCTGAGCTATTTTCATCCAATTTCTCTTTCTTTACCAGTTGTGGATATACAGTGAATGGAAAATCATTAGGTTGACCCAAAGATCCTCTCTTGAATAACCCTAGGTATTTGGCCCAAGCAAAAAGTAAACAACCAATGTAAGAATTCACATAGAACTTGGGGTTGTTCTTCACTGTAATCAACCACTCATCCAAGTTATCAAATAGGATAGTAGCCCAGTGCCTAGTCAAACCTAGACCTTCTCTCCTTAATCCCTTCAATAAACAAATTCATCTAGTGTTCAAGTTGGATAGATTAGGGAAGCCCATATAATCTTCTCAGCATGGTAATTATGGTCTGGATATCATCCTTCAAGTATCCCTTTATCATGTCAAATTTTCCAATGTATTCTTTTGGAGAGGCTGCATCAGATATTCCTTTTTTATAATTTCATAAGTGAGTTGAGTGTTATTTTTAAACCATTCCAAGACCTTGTTGATAGAGAAAGCATAAAACCTGTTAACCCCCTTAGGCAAGTGAAAGACATCTTCAATGTTGTCCGACCTGATATTGAGGACAATATCTCCTTTTTTATTCTTCACTACCCTATAATTAGGAACATAATATTGCGCAAGGGTCATAATCATATCTGAAGATAAAATGGATATTGCATGTGATACAACATTGACCATGCTTGAAATCATAAGAGAAGTGCAGTTAGCCAATATTCCATTAGGGTTGGCACACTGGGTGATAAAATCATTCTAGTCCACATTTCCTATGCTAGTATCAGTGATCTCTCTATGGAGATTCCTGACATTAGAAAGAACATGGTATCCATTGAATAGGTACTTCATTGGTGGCACAACTATCTTTTATGGCATTCTGCAAGCAAATGTGCAACTATAAGAAAACATTTATTGAAAAAAACTAAAAACTAAGAAAATAAGTCTCACTAAACCCAAAAGCGTGAAACTAGAAAAAAATGAGTCTAATTTTTCATTTCAGAGTTTCAAAGGTGTCAACAGCAAAGAAAGAATCAACCTTTGAAAGGCCAAAAGGGGGAAAAAAAGAATGCTCAGTAGATGCACATAATTTTGGCATTTTAGAGTGTGAAACATTGAGGGAAATGCTGGTATGTGAAGGTGTGAAACGGTTACTGGAAGGTAGAAAAGTGATTTTTTGGAGTTTCAGAGCTGGATTGTGTTATCAGAGGCTGAAAGGTCAAAAATACAAAATGAGTGATGGCCTTTGTGCTATATTTGGTGTTGTGGAGTTTCAAAAATGTTAAAGTGTTTCGAAAGCTAAAAGTTTGACCGTACAAAATGGAATTTGTAGTTTCCTTGCCACCTGTTTTGTGGTGTTTTGGATTTTCTAAGGCGTTAAGGTGTTTAAGAGGGTGAAAGTCCCACCATCCAAAATGGACTTCATAGTTTTTTGTAGTTTGTCGAGTTTGATGTGTTTTGATCCTTTGGCCTTTTGGTGGCCAAAAACAATGGGACTATGATTCACTGAGACTAAAAAACCAAAAAGAAACCCTAAACTAACCCTCTAAATGCTTGAAACAAAACAAGACAAGCCAAAAAAATAAAAAACTACAAAAAACTAAAACAAAACCTAGATTACAAAAACCAAAGAAAATAAGAACAAAACCCAAAAACACACAAAGGAAAATAGACCAAAAACAAAAACCTACCTCCAAACCATGAGGGCACAAAGATAATTCTACGACAAGCTCAATGAAAGGGATGCAAAGTGTGCACAAGAATCTACAAGGTAAAAAATTAGAAATAAAATCCCGCCGAAGGTCAAAAAGAAAAGTTTGAGCTTGATACATAATCACAGAATGAGAAAAAATAATACCCCTTGCACTTTTTATAACCCTCAAGCCAAGTGATGTCATCATTTGCTTTCGAACTTTCAGACGCCACAAGTGTAAAGCCCAGGAGTCAACCATCCTTTCTTTTTCAAACACCAAAAGTATGAAAGGAATTTCACCTTAGATGCCTAGGGTTCTATATTTTTGGCATTTCAAACCTTCAAAGCTCCAAGGAATGCCAAAAGTATAAAAAAGACCTAAAACACTTTAAAAGGGGGTTTCACCCTAAAAAGAACTGAAAATAGGGGACCAAACTAGGACACCTAAAGACTAAAAGGAAAAAACAAGGAAAAAAGAAGAAGAAGGGGAGACCCATGATCAAGTGGCTAAAAAATAGGGAGTTTTGTTGAGCCACAAAAAATAGCCGTGACAAAAGAAGAAATGACCAAGGCATTTCCTTATCAACAAACTACAAGAAAAACTATCCGAAACAAAGCCAAACACCAGAACAATATAAAACAATAATCTCTTTCTTACTTTCAACATGCAAGTTCATTGTTGTTTCATTCAATGTGTGCATAAGTGTGTTCATTACCTTTTGACAACTCTAACGAGAGTAACTGAAGTTAATGCTGACTGGAACCAACTATCACATGAAAACCTAGATTCTTGAGGAAGATATTTTCTTCGAGTCAGGCATCCATAGCCCCAACCAATTTTCTTGTGAAGCTCACTCTAAAATTTCTCTACTTCCAGTTAGGAATCCATAGCCCTGGTAGAGGTTTCTAGAATCACCCTTTTATCATCTGACAAGATTTTGTGTTGCTAATTCTTCAACATTTTACTTTTGATGGATGCATTTAAAGTGTCATTTTTATTCTGTTTTCTTTTAAAATCCCCCTAGACAGTGCTTAGAATTTTCTAACTGAGGTGTGGCAGTGGTACCATTCATTTAATAGGATTTGTCTAGTCACTTATTGGGGAACTGCTTGAAGCTTTATTTTTCATGTTTCTCTTTTCTTCTATAAAATCTAGTTGAGACAAAGGGTTCTGAGATACGTGGTTACCCAGATTACCATGTTCAATTTGTTTCCAACTGACACCTTTGCAAGTAAATTTACACCCAAAGGGCCACCTTTAATATGTATCAAGTGATGACAATGATCACATGAAACGTTGAGATGATCACCGACCAAAGATAATGTTATAACTGAGATAAGTACCAAGCTTGATTCAAGAAAAAAATATAATAGTCATTTTGATGAGGAAATATCTCTACCTCTTATCATACTACCTGGGATAGGGAATTTTCAAGGGTTAGCCCCAACAAACAAAAATTCCCCCTGGGCAAAAGATTAAAAGGAAGAAAAAGAAAATGATGACCAAGCCAAAACAAAGAAAACTATAATACAAGGGTAGTACTCATAGCCTCTTAGGATCCAAAGTAGTTCTTGAGTAATTGGCCATTTATGGGAAATTAAACCCACTCTCTTTTTAAAGAAATGATCATTAAATTATTCCCTCTAAGTATTTCCTCTTTTTGATAGGGGCTATTCCACAGTCTTTTGAACTTTGTATGGTTGCCTGACTTTTATTTTTCCTTATCCCACATGAGGACAATGTCAAAAATCCTGAAAGATTTTATAGTGGCTCTTTTGCCAAACCAACACTTGACAATAGATTGCTATTTTGATACATGTTCTAGGTCCATAGATTTTTTTTCTTCCAAATTAAGGAGGTTCATGATTTAGATCTGCACCCTCTCCTTGCCTTCAATGTATTAATCTATGAATTTTAAAACTGGTACTTTTAGGTTCACAAGATAAACATGTTGCAGACTATAGACTAACTAGTAGGGGGATGTTCCTTAGGAAAATTTTATTCTGACTCGATCATTCCACAAGTCATATTTTAGCTATGTATGCCAATCCCTAGGATTTTCATCCAAGATGCGTTTGATTGCAGTTGTGAAATCTTTATTTGTGGACTCTACCACGCAACTTCCTTGCAGGTAATAATTGGAAGAGAATTTGAGAATTCCCTTATTTTTGAAAGCCCATTGTGTAAGTTCAGAAGAGGAGAATGAGGATGTGATATCACATACCAGAGATAAAGATACTCTAAACCTTGTTATGATGCATTCCTCCAAAAACTTGGTTACCATTTTAGTAGTGCAATTCTTCAATGTTTGTGCCTTCGTCCATCATGTGGAATAGTTAGTTCCTGTTAGAATATACCTGTGATATGCAGAGGATGGTGGATTAATGCTACAAAAAAAATCCAAACCCCATTGGGAAAATGTATGTATCTCATATACAAGCTATAAAGGCATTAAAGGGTTTCTTTCATGTGTGGTGCTATTCTAAATAGTATCGCAATATTTTACATGTTCAATTATGTCTTTAAATAGAGTCGAATAGTAGTATCCAGATCTTAGGATCTAGGGAACCATAGCTTCAGTGGATCCATGCCCTATGCCATATTTTATCATGAAAATCATCCAAAACTTGTTTTTCTTCCTCCCTATCCAAGCATCTTAGATACAAACCATCATAGTTGTGTTTTTTATAATTTTGCATCCTTCAGCATATAGGAAATGCTTTTAATCTTCAAGGCTCTTATTTGTGATCTGTTCAATCCTTCTGGGAAGAAATTCTAGAGGAGATAATGAACCACATCTTGATACCTAATGTCCAAAATCACCCCTTATAGTGTGTAAGTCTTACATATCAAACCTTCTTCCACCTCTTGTATTAGCTTTGTTAGGCCTTGGCCTCTAACTAGTTTCATAGGTTGAGTCTCGAGGTCAAACTCTTGTATAACTGCCATCAATTTTCCTCTTTGTTCACCAAATTCATTCTACATTAATAAGGAATTTACTGTTTAATATGGAATAATTCCAAACACTTTTCTTCTTAGAATATAATGTCAAAACTTCTTTACAACTTTCACCAAGGCAAATGACTACTTATCAAGATTTGGGTATCTTATCTCAGTCTCATGAATCTGATTGACCTTTCATTTTCACCATCCTTGTTTTGTGTCAGGATTCCTATGCATGAGTGTTTGGAAGTAAATGAATGTACCTTAATAGGTACACTCTAATCTGGGCTAGCTAAAATGGGTGTCATGGAAATGGTTGTTTTTATCTCTTCAAATGATTTCTTTATCATGGTTGTCCACTCAATCTTGAAATCCTTCTTTGACATGTCATTCAATGGTTTTACAATATCTACAAAGCAACTAATAAACTTCCTCACAAATTTTATCATTTCAAAAAAGGATTTCAATTATTTCAAGTTGTTTGGCGGGGTCAATTTGAGAATGACCTACACTCATTTAGGGTCTATTTCTATTCTATCCTTAGATATGTTGTGTCTTATAAAATTTCCTCATGTGACTCTAAATACACATTTATTTGGGTTGAGAAATATTTCATACCACCTTCATCTTTTAAGCACCCTCCATAAGTGATATATATGATCCATACAATCTTTAGAAAATACTATCAGGTCATCCGTGTAGATAATTATGCATTTTCCAACTAAACTTTTGAAAGTAGTGTCCATCGACCATTGAAATGTCACTCCAAAATTGATCAAGCTAAATGGCATTCGATGATACATAAATGTCCCCCACTTGGTGATAAATGTCAATTTTAGTCTGTCTTCTTCATGTACCATAACTTAATTATAGCTTGAATAGCCATCCAAGAAAGACATCATTTGATATCCATTTACTACCTATACCATGTCTTTGAGAGATGGAAATGAGTAGTTCTCCTTTTGAGAAGATTTGTTTAGGTTCTGAGAATCCATGAATGACCTGATTTCTCCAGTCTTTTTTGTTACTAGGACCAAATTTGAAACCCACGTGGAATGTCAGATCGAAAAGATAATCTTTACTTCCAACAACTTCTGACCTTCCTTTTGTATCAATGGCTCCATCATTGGGTTTACTAGCCTCTGCTTCTTTTAAAAAGGTTTAGAATCTCACTTTAATAATATATTATGTACTATGACTGAGGTTTCATACATTATTAGTTCTTCATAGCTCCAAGCTATGACATATCGGTACGCAGTGAGGAGCCACACCATTCTTTCCTTCTCATCTTTAGTGCCTAATTTTCTAATGTGTACTTCCCTTGGGTTATTCTCCAACCTGAAGTTTTATGTTTCACAATCATCACCTCCAAGTGTCGGCCCTGGTTTCCTTTTCATGGATTTTTCATCTTTTTCAAAATCCTTTCAAACTCCACCATCCCCTTGGGTATGGAATTAGTTCTCAGGTTTAGGATGCCTTGATCATCAGGCTTCTCTAGTTTGGTTGGCCCATTTGATTCTTCTAATTCTTCATCAATAACTAGTTTTTTCAAACACATTTGCGCACATGATGAGCTTGAGGATGTTTTGATAAAATTGGAAGACTTGGAAATTTATAATATTATCCAAGATTTCCGTAGTAGAAAATAGTTCACTTGAGAAATTTTCCAGTTTGTACTTCTCCATAGGGTGTAATGAGCTGGTAGACACTACTAGTGCATTAGCGACAACATTATTTCTTCTTGCGATAGACTTAATATTAAATGCTTAAAAATATATGATTTCCAATAACCGATCAACCTTTTATCATTGCAAGAATACTAGTTGTAGATATATTTGACAATCAACTATGAGTAATCACCTTATACTACCAAATATTTTATCCCCTTTTCATGTGCCAAAAGAAGACCTCTAACTAATGATTCATATTCTACAACATTGTTAGTACATAAAAATTGAAATCTATATGTAGCATAGAAGGACTTACCTCTTTGGTTAACTACTTCAATCCTAGTACTAGCTCCTTTTTTACACTTATAACTATCAAAATGTAGCTTCCATGTTTGATGTAGCTTGGATGAGATTGGCTTGGGCCAAAGTTTCCCTTGAATTTCAAGCATTTCAAGTTTGAATTATTTATTTTCTTTATTATATGAAGAAATCATTTATTCTTTACCTTCCCCTTGCATGTTAGCACCACCTAAGGGCCTTGAATCTTAAACATTTTGAGTGGGTTGGGATTTTCTATAGGGCGGTAAGGCCCCATCATTTGAAGAAATCCATTCATTGCCTCCACTTTGCGTGAGAGTTTTTCCATCTAAGAGTGAGTCTTCAGTTTGAACTTTTGTTCAAGGTGTATGACTTAGAGAACTACCTTCACTTGATGAAGCATTGCTAAGGGCATCTAATGTGGGATTCTTTTCACCGGAACCCAAACTATGATCTTTTTCAATTGGTGGGGTATTTTGGGTCAGCACTTTGGATAGCATATGTTGACAACTTGCATATGTGAATTCTCAGTGACCCAACTGGTGTAATTGGTAATATACCAATTGTATTAGGATATTAGGATATGTTTTATGACCCCAATGTTTTAATATTTTTTCATATTCTTAGTGAGGCTTTGAACAATCTCATCATTCACCTAAAAATATTGTAAGCCTTGTACAAGAATACCATTAGAATCATCGGTCTCTTTGATTTGGAACATAAGGAAATTGTCCAACTGATACGTACCCAAGTTAGTTTGGGTAAATAATAACTCATTTGGGGCATTTTAATTTGTAATCATCTTCTTGAGTTTGGGTTTGACATCAATCTTGATCTGATTATTTAATTCCTTCCAGGATAACCACAGCTATGTGAAATCAGTGGAGAGACATCTTCTTATACACTTAGTCCATCCTCTACTCAACAAAATTATGTAAGTTTTCAAAATTTCAATAATATGTACACCAATGTGTTGTTACACTCTTGGATCATCAACTGGTTGGATGTGCACATATTTCAGCACACCAATAACTCTGACCTCTATTTTGTCCAATTGTATCACTAACATGTTTGTAGTTTGAGGAACCATTCCTAAGTTCTAGAAGATAGAGAGTGGCATAAAATTACATGAAGCCCCTAAGCTGATCAGACAGTTGTACAAAATTTTACCAAATATACTTAAACTTAGTAGGAACAAGGGTACTTCCAACCTATCCTTGAACATTGACATGAATGCCTCTGAGGCACTCATGTTTGACATGGAAACCCATGCACTATTAGTTGTTGTAATTTTATTAGGGTGGTCCAGGGTCTTTAGGAGTGCTTCTCTTTGAGAAGGAAAACCTTGTAACATGTCAAAAATTGAGATATTTTCCTTTCTTATTTTAAGCTCTTCAACCACACTATATTTTTTAGATGACCAAGCTAGTTTTCTATGTATAGTAGGTACATTTCATGGTGATGAAGTGGGAACACTTAGACTCTTTGGTAGTGTAGGATTATTTCTAGCTCATGGATCTAGGGGTGTTGGTTTTTCCCTAGGGGAATACCATTTGTCAAAGGTTCCTTCCCATTTATTAAATTATATGGGCTTCAGTGGTCATTATGAAATACATGAAATTTGAAGTATTTAGGCTCCCTTTCTCTTTGGAATGGAAAAAAAATTTATTCTTCCTGTGTGTTGTTGCTAGAACCTTCCCCTATTTTAGGTTCATAATAATTAAGCATCATTACATTAATTTTATAGAGGGCTCCTCAGAGTTTCAAGGTTGCTGATAATGGATGTCACTTCTGTACCCATTGTTATCTTGGTATGTTCTTGTATTTCTTGCAAAATTCACATCAACAGTTTCATACATATTATCATTATTAGTCGGTATACTAACATTATTGGATTGGGTATTCCAAGGTCTATTGGGTCATTTCTGCCCAAATTTTTTATACTACAAATTATTGTTATTGTTGTTATCATAAGTTTTGTAACTTTGGTTTTGTTTCTAAGAATAATTATTCTAAATATAAGGTTGTCATTTGTAACCACCTTAGTTCTGAGATGGATTTAGCTTCATCCTAGTGAGCTCATTGGTCAATTAAGACAAATTATGATGTAGGAGCATCTTGGGTCATTGGCAATCCTGTACAAACAAAAATATGTTTGTTTTATTATTTAGTTTGTTGGGAGGCTTCTTGTGAAATAATCTGTTTCTCAGGAATTCTTGTCTCTGTCGCTCGGGTTCTACTTCTCAGGCATGCTTGTCTCTGTCATTCGAGTTCTGCTACTCAGGTATTATTGTCTCTGTTGCTCGGGTTTTGCTGCTCAATTTATGCTTCTCGGGCATGCTTTTTTTCTATTGCTCGGTCATGATTTACTGAAGAGTTTTTGGTTTCTCAGGTTTCTCTTTTGATGCTCGAGTTTTGGTTTGTGTTGCTCGGGTATGCTTACTGACAGTTACTAATTTTTGGTCATGCTTGGCCCGAGATGCTTATTTTTGGGAGTTGTATCTTTGGCCGACTTCTTCATTTAATTTTCATTTATGAATTGATGTGGGGTCTCTCATTGAGATTTGTGTGGACCTAAATCTAGGTTTCAATTATGGATTTGAGCGCCGACCTCTCTCTTGTTGGTCTCTTGTATATATTTTATTCTATATTCTTAGTTTAGGGAGGAGGAAGTAGCAGTGCTAGGATAAGACTTGAATTATCTGTAAGTAGGTTTGTGACCTCGCATGTAAGAAGATCACATTGTAATTCATTGAATATATGGCCAAAAATGGGAAGGCCTTACAATTCGGCATGTTGGGAGTTTGATCAAGTTAATAATAAAGGATCTCTATGTTTTCTTCTCTCACTATGTTGTTTTGTGTTTTTGCATCGGTTCTGAAAGGTAGTTCGGCGTTTGGGAGTGCCCTTGGCCCCATCTCCTTACCCTCCTTACGTCAAATTATTTTTCACAACATCCAACTCAGAAGCCAAGTGATTTTCACGCTCAATAGGAGGCATAGTCATTTTCTCAAATAAAGAGGTCTTATTGGATTCATAGCTAGGATAGGTGATGGTTTGGAGTCAGACAATGAGCTGTTGAGTGGGTATATTATTGAGTAATGAAGAGTGATGGTTTAGGGCCTGGTTGATGTCTAGGAATGTATTCATAGTGGGGGTGTTTCCAAATGATGGAAGGGTACCAAAATTCCCACCAACCTGTGGATCCATCTATTGTGTGAAAGTGATTTCTTCATTGGATACCTTTTCTAAATTATTCATATTTGCAGGTGGGAGAGTTTTTAGAAAAGTGTAGCAAACATATCTAATGCTCTGAGGTACACTTGTATGGAAATGGGTATAGATACCATGTAAGGAGTTTCAAGCCTTTGATACATCTTGTGGAAATGATGATTAAACATGGAAATGGGCTTGTTCGGCTCTTTCTTGGCCAAGATAAATTAGTGGTGGAGGTTCGCTAGGTCCACAT
Organism: Thuja plicata; assembly: GCA_018584345.1. Lineage (NCBI taxonomy): Eukaryota > Viridiplantae > Streptophyta > Pinopsida > Cupressales > Cupressaceae > Thuja > Thuja plicata. Next base: position 3,106,082 of record MU223366.1, on the reverse strand, counting down.
AGAGTTTGAATTGATTGAGAAATTTGGTATCAAACTTAACCTATGTGGTGATGGATTCCACAGGTAAATTTAAATACTAGTTGTAGGAAAACTCACCAAGCATGTATGGTAATAGATGACACATAACATCCTCATGTACCAATTCTTTTCGGTTGCATATTACTTTAAAGGCACAAACATGTTCTTCCACTTTCCTAAATTTATCATACACAAACTTGGTACAAAACTTCTTGGGATTTTTAGGAAACTCATGTAATTGACAGACTATGTTCATTGGGGAACCCTGAGCATTAGCAAAACAATCCATTGGGAAAAGTGGTTTCAAAGTTTGATTTTGATTATTTGTTTTGGTAACAATTGGGGTAGAAATATGTGATTGTTGGCCAAGTGGATTTTGTAGACCAACAAAGTAGTGAGAGGGACTTGACTTTTAGTTTCCCTTATCACTATGAGTTTTTTGATAGTGGGTGATTTCAAGGAACTTGCCCCCTTTTGGATATGATCTAAGTACTCTCTCAAACCTCTTTGGTGAGAAAGATCTAATATTATTCAGCCTTCTGTTGTCTCGACCTCCTTCTAGTTCCACTTTTATTGAGCATTTTTCTTACATAAGTTAATTGCTAGGAATCTGAGTTCTGAATTCCTCTCTTGAAAGAATAATGAGGTTACTCCCAATGTTCTCTGTGGCCATGGTACAACCTCTTGGTAAACTCAGTTGAAGATAAATGTGAATGTTCACAATCAGGACTTTGCTGGTAAACTCCGACAATGATTTCCTATTTTAACCAATTTCCAAAAAAATATCAAAAGATTCAGTTACAATAAATGTAATCAAATTTTTTGAAAATGAAATCTAAAGGACATAAAAAATCATTGAATCAAACCTACAAGTTAAATGATGAAAATATGGAAACCCATAGAACATGAATCAGATAAGCTCATAATTCCATATTCAACAAGTGCGATCTTTTGAAGAAACTTTTTAACTAGATGCTTGATATTCCAAAATATATTAGATCACGAAGCTAGTAGATGCATGCACACACAAGACAAAATTATCTTTTAAAGAAATAGAATAGATCTTCCCAATCATTCATCACAACAAGATGAAATAATAACAACAAACTCCAATTTAATTGATCACAAATTTATGCACAATAAATGCAGTTGGGTCTTTGAAATAGATGAACACATATGCACACATTCACAATTTCACATAGGCAATAGAAAATTCACATGATGAATGAAGAACCAATAAAATATATCTTTATTGCATAAAAAATCCTACCATAGTTATATTGTTTTGATGAAATATATAGTGCTTCAACTATGAAATTAAGAAAATCATAGCTAGGGTTCCATCTACATCTAATATGGAGAAGTAAAATTAAAAATAAATCTTACTAATGCAAAACTACTCCTAAGCTATCTATAATCACGTTTGCATGGACTCTAATCTATTTTCATTACATTTACATGAGAAGATAGGGCCAAATATGCCAAGCAAACAAGATATTAGAATTGGAGTTCCATCGTTCTTGAACTCAAGTGTTCTTCCTCAAAATATTAGTCTTGGCTCCTCTTAGTGAATACAACTGATTGATATCTTCTAGGAAAACAAAAACAACCAAAATATTCATACAATCTGATCTGAAAGAAGCTCTCTATGCAAATTATTTCCATGTCAAAATGACGCTAAAATTTTGGACCCCAAACCTAACTCCCAAAATTTACAAGCTGAAAATTGACTAAGTATAAATCCTTATAACTCCTGAAATTTTGGACTTTCAGAGTCTAAAAGGAAAAAAAAATGAACTTGAGAAAATGGATGTGTCAAAAAATCTCCCTTTTGCAAAATTTTACTAATTCCAAAATTAAACACTTTGTCTTTTGGGAGGATATTAGGGTTCCCATTGCAGAGTATTTCAACTATGTCTTATACTTATTTGAAGTCTGCAACTTTGATGACACTAAAGTGTTGTTCTTGCTTCTCCCTAAAGGTGACCAATTTAGTGCAAAAGATTTGATCTCTTCTTCATGCTCCAACATTATCTGCATATCCTCCTTGAAATGGAAAATTTGTTGGAGGTTCTCATTTATATTTACACGAGCCAAAATTATTGTGAATTTTTGCACAATATTCTTCAGCAGGTACAAAACTTGGTTCTCCTCATCTTCATACAAATCTAGATAAATTCCATGGATAAATTTTTGTATCTTCTCAATCCACAACATAACTCCTTCATGTATTTTTCTAACTCTTTACAGGCATTTCTGATAGACCTTTATTGTCTATGCTATGTCCTTGATCCAAATGTCAAAATTGTCCAGCTCTGACCCTTCATATACCTTAACCAAAATCTAGAAGTGTTGCTTCCTTATTATCTTTAGGTACTTAAGAACCCTTTTCCCTTTTTCAATTTGTATATCCAGTCTCTCTTTGTTTCTCATCATATCTACAAAATTAATGACCTCCTTAAGGATAACTCTCAATGGCCTCAAAAATTCTTTGAGGGTGGACTTCCTAAATTCTTTAAAATTAGCCCTCCAATCTGTATATAAATGAATGAAATAATGTGGTACATTCGCTAGAAATTATGGTGTAGTTCTCATTTCCAATATAGTCTTTATTGAATTTTTTTAGTGCTTCATTCTATTAATTAACACCTTTATGTTTTCCTCGTCATTATTCATGAACCCTAGGGCATGCTTCAACCCAAGTGCCACCATAGTCTTACTCCCTTCTTTTGTTGGTTCACCTATGTAAACCTCTTAAAAACTGTAATCATCTAGAGTGACTTATGATACACTGACACTTATTGTCGGTACTGCAACTTGTTCCTTCCATCGACCTCTATGGTCCTGATTGACTTGAGACATCTTTCTTTTTGGGGTGCTGGATTATCCTATATGAAAAGTTTGGCCTAAGAAAGGCATTTCTTTGTCTTCTTCCAAAGTGTATACTATTTTTCTTGGTTGTATCTCCTTGGCGAACCATGTAGTTTTAGTGAACACAGTGACCAACTCATATGGGATAATCTATAAAAAAAGAGTTGTTTCTTTTGTATCTTGGATTTCCATATTTTTCTCTTCTTCTCCTTCCTTCTCTAAAGCTTCCTTTATTTCTAAATTTTGTTTTTCCTTTAATTTTTCTTCTTTTGCTTCCTCTAGTTTTTTCCTAAGAGTGGGATTTGTTTATTTGGGTGCATCCTCTTGAGGAGGAGTACTCTCTTCCCTTGTAGACTCCTTATCAACATGTCAAGATCTTTGACATCTTTAGATGAACTTATCAATATCTCTTCATAGAGATCTGTTACCTATCTCAACCTTTCGCATGAAGATGGTGTTGACCTTGTTGACAAAGGGGCTTGGTTAGTTGAAATTGAAGAAAATATGGGAAATGAAGGTTAAGTAGGAATTTGAATGAGACGTGGAGGAGTGGGTGCATGAGTAGTAGGAGTTGTATGAATAGGATGTGGAGTGAATGAATTTTATTCTGTATTTTTATTTCCTCCAGTTTCTTTATCAAATACTATGCCTTGCAGAAGATCTCCTTGTCCTAATTGTGACACCTAGATATTGGTGAGATATAGAGTAGTTTTCACCTGTACTTCCGTCTCTACTTCCATAGAGTCCATGGTGAGTGAAGGTATCTATGTATTTGGCTCTTTCTCAGCAGATGGTTCCCTTAATGATTGTTGAACAATAGGTATAGTGAATTGGGATGGAGGAGTGAGAGTAACTTGTGGGGACAATGGTATCTATCCCTAAGAACTTATTTTTGAAGTTTGATGAGGTTGGTATGTTATTTGATCCTTAAACCTTGCCATATTCTCAAAATTAGAAATATAAAATTTATTGGGACCAAGGGAATCCTAGGGATCTACTTTCTTCTCTTGTGAAGCTATATCCACATCAATCAAAACATTCTCTTTTTTAGCTCTTCTTTTGATCGTTGTTGTTCTCAATATTTTTATCCTTACAAAGGGCACTTCATCTTCTTATTCCTCCTCTTCTTCTTGCAAAGTTTTCAATTGTAGAAATATAGAAGATCTCTTTCTTTTGTATACATTTCCCTTCTCTTCTTGGGTAGTTCTACACCCTGTTACCTTTATTGTTGGAGACCCACCTGAGGTATATTTTCCCCCTTATGCTCCTGGTGATTAAGGAGCAGGTGGAGTAATACTTCCATCCATTCTTTTTCTTTTCAATTTTTATTTTGGATTTGAGCCATATACAGCTGGCCAATCATGTATGTAAACAGTTTTTGGCTTTTGAGGAGTGACCCCTTTGAACTTGGGTATTATTACTTTCTCTCTTTTCCCTTGTCTCCTTTGAATGGTGGATTAATTTGGGGCTTCATTGGTATGGGATCCATTTTGAATGACCTTCTAATCTAGTCCTTGGTAGTCTTTATCACATGTCTTTACTTGAATTCAATATTGCCATTTTCTTCCTTATCTACCTCTACATTAAAAATATCCCTTGCATATATCTTATCTTGATTGTATGGTGGATCCAAAACATCTTCAGTATCCATATCCAAAACTTTGGGTGAAATGTGGAGAAGTAGAGAATATTGTGCAAGCTCAAGAGGCATTCTACAATAGTCTCATATCGTGACCTCATAGTCATCTACATAACTTATCCAATGATCTTCAATGTGAGGCTCATGGATGTAATGTCTACCCATGATGTGAGTATAGCTATTGATGGGATAAAACCAATTTCTAATCAAATTGGGTGATTGTAAGGACCATTCATCCTATTCAAAGGCTAGATACTTGCATAGTTTCATGTCTTGTAGAAAGTGAGGGCCAACAGAGATGGGAAAGTCCTAGAAGTTTTTATTCTTGTGCTTTATTTGTTCCTAGGCATCTAAAACATGGCTATCCATCTAAAAAATCATGATCCTATCAGAGGGATACTTAGGAAGATTATTTTATGTGAGAGTACACCTTGCCACTCTGATATATGTGAAATTATTGAATTAAACATAATAGGCCTGAATGGCCCGTACCTTTTCTGCAGCTTCCTCTAAGAGTATCTTTGCAAAGTCACTCTCAATGGAAGAGATGATTGCAAAAAGAAAGGAATCATTAAAAATCCTATATACTAAGCTATCTTCATCCAATTCCTCTTGAATAACATTGGGTATTTGACCTTGGAGGCAATTAAATAGACAATGTAATAATTCATATAGAACTTGGGGTTATTCTTCACTTTAAATAACTTCTCATCCAAGTTATCACTTAGTATGATAGCCCAGTCAAACCTAGACCTTCTCCCCTTAATCCTTTCAATAAAAAAAATCATCAAGTGTTCAAGTTGGATAGATTAGGGAGGCTCATATAATCTTCTCATCATGGTAATTGTGGCCTTCATATCATCCTTAAAGTATCCCCTTCTCATGTCAATTTTTACCAACTTGTTCTTTGGGAGAGGCTGCATCAGATACTCCTTGTTTAAATTTTCATAAGCAAGTTGTGTTATTTTAAAACTATTTTAAGCCCTTGTTGGTAGAGAAAGCATAAAACTTGTCAACCCCCTTAGGCAAGTGAAAGACATCTTCCATGTTGTCTAGCCTGATATCAAGGACAATATCTCCTATTTTATTATTCACTACCCTCTCATTAAGAACATAATGTTTTGCAAGGGTCATGATCATATCTCAAGATAAAATAGATACTGGATGTGCTGCAGAATTGATAAGACTTGAAAGCACATGAGAAGTGCAGTCATCTGATCTTCCATTAGGGTTGGAAAACTACGTGAAAAAATCATTCTAGTCCAAATTCCCTAAGTGAGTATCAATGATCTCACTATGGAGATTCTCAACCTTAGAAGGAACATGGTATCCCTTGAATAGGTACTTCATAGGTAGCACAACAATCTTTTCTCACATTGTGAAATGATTCATGCAAATATCATCAAACATTTATTGAAAATAACTAAAACCTAAGAAAATATGTCTTAGTGAATCTAGAGAATCAAACCCAAAAGCCTGAAACAAGAAAAAAATAAGTCTAATTGTTCTTTTTAGAGTTTCATAGGTGTGCACAACAAAGACATAATCAGCCTCCGAAAGGTTGAAAGGGAAAAAAGGAATTCTTAGTGGATGCATGCGATTTTGACATTTTGGAGTGTGAAACATTGAGTTATATGTCAATGTGCAAAGGTGCGAAAGGGTGAAAAGGTTACTAGAAGTTAGAAAAGTGAATTTTTAGATTTTTGGAGTTAAATGGTGTTATCGAAGGCCAAAAGGATAAAAATACAAAATTATTAATGGGCTTTGTCCTTGTCTTTAGTGTTGAGGAGTTTCAACCACATTAAGTTATTTCAAAAGCCAAAAATTTGACCATCTGAAATGGACTTTGCAGTTTCTTTGTCATCAGTGTTGCAGTGTTTCAAAGTTTCAGAGACATGAAGGTGTTTCGGAGGCCAAAAGTCCCACTGTCTAAAATGGACTTCACAGTTTGATGTGGCTTGCCAAGTTTGATATGTTTTGATCCTTCAGCGTTTCAAGGGCCAAAAATTGTGGGACTGCGATTGAATTCGACTAAAAACTAAAAAGAAATCCTAAAATAACCCTCTAAGCACTTGAAACTAAGCGAGACAAGCCAAAACAACAACTAAAAACAAAAACAAAAACAAAAACCCTTAAATGAAACCTAGACTACAAAAACCAAAGAAAAAAATAATAAAACTCAAAAACACACAAAGGAAAATAAACCAAAAATGAAACCCTACTTGCAAACCATGAGGGAACCAAGAGAATTTTGTGATGAGTTCTGTTACCCAATTCTTATGTTCATTCAATTGGTTAATATTGTTAGCCTACTTACTAGGTGAGTTGCTAAGATAACCTACTTTTCACATCATTAGTGATCTGAATTAAATTTATGTTCATTTCCTAAAGATGAAATTGGAAAGTACATGAAAGAGAGAATCAAACTAACTACCCAATGAATGAAATGATATATATTGGATCATATTCAGATTTGAGCATAAAAGACAAATATGTGGAGAAGGAAATTAAAGCATTCTTCTAAGCTCACACAAGCCGTGAGCATAGTCAACTCCTAAAAATCTATGGGTAACTACATACATGCACAAAGAAAATGAATATAAATAATAGGGTACCAAAAATTGCCTAAAAAAAGGAAGAAGTGTTGACCCCAAAGTGACTTTAGTGTGCTCCTATTTGATCCAAAATTTGTAGAAGAGAGAGATGGGTTAGATCCAATGGATCTAATATGTTAGAATAACTGAGGGGGGGGGGGAGGGGGGGTCAATCAATTAGCTCCTAATTATTATACAGTCCCAAACTCTCCTAGATGTATATCAAACAATTTCAATTATAAAACTCATCTCGGTGAAATATAAACTGTGTTCTCAAAACTTACTATTAAGTTATCTACCGAGTATCAGTAAATTAATACTGTGTTTACCGATCAATGCAAGATAATGTAATATATAAATTAAAATAGAAATCAACAATAATAATACACATTGACACATTGATTTTTAACGTGGAAACCCTACTAAGGGAAAAAACACCTGGGACCGGTAACCCAAAGTATTTTACTCTTCTGAAATGAGCTCGGCTAAGAGACAACCCTGTTAAAGTTTACAATATACACTGTTAAATGTGACCTAGTTAGAGGATTTAAAACTAACATTTCTCTCTTGACCATGCATTCACTATGCGTTCATCAAGAAAACACTTGATATTCATTAGAATGTCATAATAAAGATGTTCACATCATACTTGGTTAAGAGATTTATCTATAATAATGGTTAAACTGATACAGTAATGATCTGATTCAAATACAACTCTGATATGTAAATTTTCAGATCTATGCTAAGTACATAAGACCTCTGATCAATTTTTTCACTTCAGTTCATCTGATTCTTCATACTTTATTATGCTTTGTTAATGCTCTTTCCTCTGTTGCTCGGTGATGTTTGCAGAAATGCTCGGTTATGTCTTTAACTAGTTTGATCATTCATGCATAAAATTTGTATATATGCACTTCATTGCATCATCAGTTGATTCATAATGAATCTCTTGTCTCTTATATAGACATCATAGCTTATTTAATTTCCATCCTTTATATTTTTTTGCTTAATCTCCATCATTGATTTTTCCACTTAAACCTTCCTTGGCAGTTGTGTTAAAAACATGTTTCAATCTTTATTGTCTAATCTTCCTTGAATTTTTATAACCGTTTGATCAACATAACAATTTTTATCTTTTAACTTGAAATCATCAATTTCCATCTCATCATCTTAGTCAGCCTCGGTTTGATTTAACTTCTCGGTCAATACCCTGTTGTGTCCACGATCCCTAGCTCATTTATTACTATGCTCGGTATACACTATAATTACTCAGTTTTCACTGTTACTCAGTGTATAGAAAACCGTCTATTTATCAACCACAAAAACTTTGTTTGTTCCAGATATTCAATCCATAGAAGATGTTTATTATCATTATGGTAACCAAATAAGTTGACATCAATGACAATACATTAATTGATAATATTTATTATCACATCTGTAACTCACTTGATTATCAACAAATGACTCGAAACATAAAATTAGTTGTAGTTCATCAATCTCTCCCTTTAGAATTGATGGCAACACAATATGAAATATGCAGTATAAAAATGCCATACAACAAATACCAAACTTATGTTCTACAACTGCATCAATTATGTAGCTCTGCCTAGCTTGAATATATAAACTACTTCAGTATAAAAAAATCACCATGTAGTCTCTCTCTTGAAGTCTCTCTCTGCAAATTTGAATCTTCTGTTCTTGAATCTCTCTGTTGATTAGATATGTCATCTCTCTACCTTTCTCTTTTCTCCCTTTAGTGGATAGATATTTCATTTATCATTCTCTCCATCATATTTCATTGAATATTCTCTCCCTTTGACAACAATGCCAAAAAGAAAATATATACGGTTCTTTAGTAGCCAAAAATATCTTTGGTGTTCAGTGCAGTAGAATAAGTACCTTACAGTGTAATGATATATTTGTTATAGTCTAGTTCAAATTTGCATCAACATGATTGATATTGTGATTTCATGTAGGTTGATGTAGCCTCCTAGTCATCTTAGTGACCAATAGACAAGGGACAAACCCCCAGTCTACCTCTCAAGTACTCAAATGTATCCTTTGGTAAGGGTTTGGTGAATATGTCTGCAAGTTGTTCTTTTGATTGTACATATTCCAGTATCACTTTTTTTCTTGTACTTGTTCCCTCAAGTAATGATATTTGGTAGATATATGCCTTTTTTGCATGCATTGTACAATATTCTTTGAAATATTTATAGGACTAGTATTATTATAATAAATTATCACTGGGTCAGTGATCTCTTCATTCATTCCTTTCAAAATTTGTTTGATCCATGTAATGTTAGAAAAATTTGCAGCAACAACAACATACTCTTCATCTGTAGTTGACTGAGATATGCATCCTTACTTTTTTCTTTTCCAAGTAACTAATCTTTCTCCTACGAATAATTCTCCACTAGTAGTGTTCTTTCTATCATCAATGTTCCCAACCCAATCAACATCAGTATAAACTTTTAGTTTAAATGTTCCATCTCTTTTGTAGCACAATCCATAATCTTTAGTGTTCTTTAGATATCTAAAAATTCTTTTAATAGAAGTCATATGTGATTCTCTAGGGTTAGCAAACAATCTTGCTACAATTTCAACTGTGTATGCTATGACAGGTCTTGTGTGTAAAACATACATAAAATTTCCAATCATATATCTGTACAATGTTTGATTTACCTCAAGTTTCTTATCTTCTTTTATTAGTTTGCATCCAGTCACCATCGATGTTCCAACTGGTTTTGATTTTCCATTCTAAATGTTTTCAGTACTTCCTTGATGTATTTTGATTGACTAATATAGATGCCTTCAACCTGTTGTAAGATTTGCAAGCCAAGAAAAAATTTGATCTCTCCAAACATTGAAATTTCAAATTATTTCCACATTTCATCAGCAAATGATTTGCATAAATGATCATTACCTCCAAATATAATATCATCAACAAATATTTCAGCAATAGTATCTTATCATCATTTCCTCCTTTCAAATACAAATTGTTGTTATCACTTGTTCTAATAAATTCAATACTTAGAAGATAATAGTGTATTCTTTCATACCATGCTCTCGGTGCTTATTTCAATCCATATAAAGCTTTGTGTAACTTACATACCATGTTTTTTCTGATCAGGATCAACAAATCCTTCAGGTTGTTTAATGTATACCTCTTCTTCCAGTATTCCATTCAAAAATGCAGATTTAACATCCATCTGATATACTTTGAATCCTTTATATGGTGCATATGCAAGTAATATTCTAACTCCTTCAAGTCTAGCAATGGGTACAAAATTTTCTCCATAGTCAATTCCTTCTTCTTGTGCATACCCTTTGCATACCAGTCTAGCTTTATTTATGGTTAGATCTCCATTCTCATTCAATTTGTTTTTGAATATCCATTTGGTGCCAATGACATTTTTATCACTCGGTCTCAGTACTAATGTCCATGTTTTGTTTTTCTATATCTTCTCAATTTCCTCAGTCATTGCATTAATCCAGTCCTCATTATAAAGTGCATCTCTAACATTCTTAGGCTCAAATTCACAAATTAAACATGTGTTATCTCTCAACTTACTTTATGTCAACATGCTAGCTCCTCTATCTCCAATAATCTAATTTTGTGGATGATATTTTCTCACATATTTTGCAAGTATAGGTTCAATTCTCTATTCTTCATTTTACTCTCCTGTAGGTTCATTGTGTTCTTGTTCATTATCTTTAGTTTTGGCATTTTCCTGATTCTTAGTCTATGCTAACTGTTGCTCAGTGGTATTACGTTGTTGTACGATAACATTACCTAGTTGTATGGTAACATTAGGTTCCTGCATCGGTATAGCATTAGGTTCTTCCATGTAGACAAATATACTATAATCTTCTGGTTCTTTCATGTTGTCCTCATCATTCTTCTCAAAAATTCATCAACTTTCACATTTGAACTCTCAATTATTTTTTTAGATGTCTTGTTCAAACATTTGTAAGCTTTACTCTCAATAGAATATCCAAGAAATATTCCTTCATCACATTTTGAATCAAATTTACCATTTCAATTCTCTTTCAAAATATATAAATGACTACCAAATATTCTAAAATAGCTCATATTAGGTGTATAACTATACCATAGCTCATAAGGTTTTTTTTTTGAATATTACTTTAGTTGTACTCAGTTCAGTGTGTATACGACATTACTCAAAGCTTCTCTCCAGTATCTTTCTGCAATACTCTTTTCAATCATTAGTGTTCTAGCACAATCTACAAATGATCTATTTCTCCTTTCAGCAATCCCATTCTACTATGGTGTCCTTGGTGCAAAGACCTATCTTTTGATTTCATACTCATTACGAAAGTTAGTGAACTCATCAGAAATAAATTTACCTCCTCTATCAGATCTCAAATACTTTAGTTCTCTTCCAGTTTCTTTTTCTACTTTATCTTTGTACCACTTAAAAATTTTAAATGCTTCTGATTTTTTTTAGGAACATGATAGTCATCATTCTAGAGTAGTCATCAACAAATAAAATATAGTATATGTCCCCATAATAACTCTGTGTTCTCATTGGTCCACATAGGTCTATATGAACTAACTCCAAAATATCCCTAGATGAAAAATTCTTTCTCTTAAAACTAGATTTTGACATCTTTCCCATTTGATAATTCTTGCACATTACATGGTCTGGTTTAGATAGACTTGGTAAGCCCCTAACTCTTCTTTTCTTACTAATATTAACCATGTTGTCAAAATTTACATGACAAAGCCTCTTATACCATAACCATATATGTTCATTTTTTTTCCATCAAACAGGTAGTTTTAGTAGTGTCAAGATAGAATAAATTATCTTTTGATTGTTCACCAGTGCTGATCAACTTTCTTGTTCCATCATAGATTCTATCTTTTCTGTTCTCAAATGCAAATTGGTGACCTGTGTTATTCAACTGTGAAACACTCAATAGATTATAGTTAAGTCCTTTCACCCAATATCCATTCTAATATTTCATTTGATTGTTTAGCATGATAATACCTTTTCCTTTCACTTGACATGGTGTATCATTTCCCATTATAATAGATACTCCATCATAATGTTCAAGAAATTCAAATTTTCATTTATCTCCAGTCATATGATATGTACAACCACTATCAATAACCCAAATGTCATGCTTACTAACTTTAGAAATATGTAATTTTTCTACATACCTTTCATCTTCATCTGAATCATCTTTCAAAGCTACAAATACTATCTTAATGTCTTCATCACTGTCAGAACCACTGTCATTATCTTTATCTTCAACAATATAACAATCCTTCTTGACTTTGTCTTTGTAATCTTGGTTATATCTTCTGTCATACTATTGGTTGCTTCTGTAGTCTCTTTCATCCTTTCTATCATTAGATCTATGATTTCTTTCATCATTCTTTCTATTAGGGTATCCTGTTGCAAAATGGCCAATCTCTTTATAGTTAAAACATATTAAAGGTAGTTTACCTTTATATCTTCCTTTACCTTTGTGCAATCTTCTAACTATTAAATCTTCAAGTTCATCAAGTTCCTTATCATCACTATCACTGTTATTTTTGATTATGTGTTTGCTACTAGATTTGCCAATTTCCAAAGTAGACATAAATGTGGATTCCATAGAAGGTACAATATTATTGTCAAAGTTATTTAGATCAAAAGAAATCAATCTTCCAACAAGACTATCAACAATCATATTTATTTCCAGGTGCTACTCTCATTTCATGTATTATTGAGACTCCTATAGAATAAATAGGCAATAAAGTTCTAAGAATCTTACTCAAAATAGTGTCTTCATCAATAGATCCACCAGCTCCACAAATAGCATTCACAACTTCCTTGAGTCAGGTACTGTACTATGCTATTTTCTCTCCTTCTTTCATTCTCATATCATCAAATTTTCCTTGAAGACTTTCATCTTTAGCTCTCAGTACATTTGCATATCCTCCATATGTTAGTAATATCTAGGGGGGGGTGAATCAGTGGCCTCAAATATTTATCCTTTAATCACTAACCACCAATCAAATATATCTCAGATTATTAAATCCCTACAAGATGTACGCCATGAAATACTAATAATGATTTAACTGTCTGTTGGTTTTCCTTGTCTGTCCTTATTCTCCTAGATTAGCGATAAGTAGTAAAACTATTTACCGATACTCAGTAAATATGCAGAGTATACCAATCAATCCAGAAATGCATATGTGGAATGTAAAACAGTAAAGTAATAACCATACACACATAACACATGGATTTTAACGTGGAAACCCTTTTAAGGGAAAACCATTGGGACCGGTACCCCAAATTTTCACTCTTCTGAAGTGAGCTCTATTAAGAGCCAACCCTATTAAAGGTTACAAACACACTATTAGGTGTGACCTTGTTAGAGGATTTTATACATAGAGGTTGTCACTTAGTATCTGGCATCTATTTTGCTACCATCCTTGAATCAACCTCCTTCTTAAACTGTCAATAGGCTTTATGCAAATCTTGCTACCATCCTTGAATCAACCTTCTTCTTAGGTTGTCAATAGGCTTTATGCAATTTCAATGCTATTTTCATGAATCAACCTTTTTGGCACTCCTTGTGATGTACCTCAATATATAGAAGACGGTTAAGTCCTGCTCTGTTAAGAGACTTGATGCTTCAATGGTTAAACTGAAACACTATGACCTATTTCTAATGCAATTTAAATTGTAGATTTTCAGATCTATTTAAGTACATTACCTCTCTGATCAATGTATTAATTCAATTATTTGTTCTCTACACTTTCTGCTCTGTGATGCTGTGCTTCACTATTCATCGGTGTCTGCAAAATTCTTTAGCTCTCCTTCAGCTTGATTGATTAGGACTGTATGAAGTTATCCTTCATCAGTTTCTCTTTAGCATCCTCTTTCTATTCACTCCCCTTCAGCATATGTGATTGAAAAAATGAATTATGCTTGGCTCTTATATAGACATGATATTCCCTGTTTCTTGATTCTTGATTCTTGGCATGAAAAACAATCTAATCAATCTGATTTATAGATTTAATTCCTGATTTATCTCATAGTTATCTTCTTGCCAATTGTACAAATCTTCTTTAAATCAATAAATTAACTCTGGTCAAATAAAACAAATAAAACAACCAGTTAAGTCTATCCTTAAGCTCTGCCAGCTAGATATTTTGTCATTTTTTGAACTCTCTATTCTGTCGGTCAACTCTGTAGTTAGTCGTCGGTGATAACTACCAGTTTTGTCAGTGTGACTCCAGTCAACTTCAGGATCTCCGTTCGTCAAGCATTATTGGATTTTTCTCATCGGGCAACTCTATTTTTAGCTCGTCGGGCATCTTGTGATTTTGCTTCGTTGGGAAACACTATCTTCTGCTCATCGGGTATCACTATGAATTTTGTTCTTTGCCTTTACCGATGGTGTGCACTCTGTCAGTGTTGTCTATCACTTAGTGAATACTTGACTTTTATGTATTGCTGAAAGCATAATCTCTATTCCATTGATTCTCTGAAGTCTTTTGCATTATGTACATAACCATACAGATGATATCAAGTTGACATCAAAGACAATACAAACCATTAACTGATTTAATGTCTTGCATCATCTTCAACTTAACATTATCAAACATTCAATCAGTTACATGTCATCAATCTCTCCCTTTGGCATTGATGGCAACATACTATATTATCACACTATACTATTTCTAATACAATATGAAATACAATTGTTGAGATTCATCAAATTACCAAACACTTTATTTTGATAACCGATAAGAATGTCTGACCGCCGGTAAGCTCTGTGTTAGCTTAGATTTGATTCTTGCAGCTTTCTTTGTTTCTTGTACTGATGTGTTGTGTCCTTCACTTGTGTTAACATCTCTCTTTTGACTATTCTTGTTCTTTGATGTCTCTGTCTTTTGTCAGCAACTCTCCCTATAGATATGATCTCTCTCTATTTGGAGTAATCTGATAATGGATAATCTCTTGTTATAATATGGATACATTCTCTCCCTTTGAAAACAATGCCAAACAAATATTTTACAAATATCTGACATTCATGTCAAACAATTATTTTCTTCTATCCATAATATATTCCTTGAATTTTCATTATCCATCAGCAATACAACAACATGCTCTGGTGCTCAGTTCTGATATATACATTTCTGTATATAGATGTAGCTTTGAAGTTCATCTTTTTGCTTGCATCAACATGAATGATATTCTGAAAATATATAGGCTGATGCAGCCTTCAGTCTTTTACTGATTGGTAGACAAGGGTTTGACCCCTAGTCTCTTTCTCAAGTACTCAAATGTATCCTTGGGTAGTGGCTTGGTGAATATATCAGCCAATTGTTCTTTTGATTGCACATACTCAAGTATCACCTCTTTTTCTTGAACTTGTTCTCTTAAGTAATGATACTTGATTGCAACGTGTTTAGTCTTTGCATGCATGACTGGATTATTGGAAATGTTTATTGCACTGGTGTTATCACAATAGATAGTCACTAGTTCTAAGATCTTCATATGCATACCTTCCAGCAACAGTTTGATCAATGCAATATTTGAGCAGTTTGGAACTGTAGCAACATATTCTGCTTCTGTAGTAGACTAAGAGATGCATCCTTGCTTCTTGCTAATCCATGTGACAAGTCTGTCACCCATAAAGAATGCTCCTCTAGTTGTGCTCTTTCGGTCATCAAGATTTCCAGCCCAACCAGTGTCGGTAAACACTTTTAGTTCAAATTTTCCTTCTCTTCTATACCATAAGCCAAATTCTTCAGTATTCTTTAGATATCTTAAAACTCTTTTCACAACAGTGATATGTGATTCCCTAGGGTTAGTAGAAAATCTAGCAACAATTCCTACTACATGTGAAATATCTAGTCTAGTGTGTACAACATACATGAGTTTTCCTATCATTGATCTATACAAAGTCTAATTTACCTCTTTTGTTAATTTGCATCTAGTAGCAATAAGTGTTCCAATTGGTTTGGAATCTTCCATCTTGAATATTTTCAGGACCTCTTTGATGTATTTGGACTGTGTAATGAAAATACCTTCACTTTGTTGCATGATCTGTAGACCAAGAAATAAATCAATCTCGCCAAACATAGACATCTCAAACTCTTTTCTCATCTCATTAGCAAATGATTTGCATAGCATATCGTTGCCTCCAAATATGATGTCATCAACAAATATTTCAGCAATCAAAGTGTTAGCATCAGTATCTTCTTTCAAATAAAGATTACTATTTTCACTAGTCCTTATGAATCCAATACTTATTAGATAGGAATGAAGTCATTCATACCATGCTTTGGGACCTTGTTTTAATCTATACAAGGCTTTGTGAAGTCTACATACCATGTTCCTCTTTTCTGGATCTAAAAACCCTTATGGTTGCTCAATGTATACCTCTTCTTCAAGTATTCCATTTAGGAATGTTGACTTGACATCCATTTGATATACTTTGAATCCTTTGTATGCAGCATAAGAAAGTAGTATTCTTACTCCT
>MU223366.1:3046243-3062234 GCA_018584345.1 Thuja plicata | reverse complement strand
AGAGATGCAAATGGCATAGTAGAGGGTTGAAATAGATCATTAAAGAGCTATGACTGGAACTATATAAGCATTGGAGATGCTTGTTTTTGTTCATTATTGAGAACACTTTTGTAACAAAAGTATATTGTAAGATTTGTAAGCTTAGTTGGCCCCTAACAGGGTGTTGTATATCATTAATAGGGTTGTATTCCTCTAACAAGGAATTGTACTATGTAATATTCAACTCCTAACAGGGACATTATACTTTAGTGCATTCTTTTGGGTACCATCCCCACTGGGGTTTTCCCTTGACAAGGGTTTCCTCGACAACAAATATTGGTTTTATGAGGACTGTTTTATTTTTTTATGTTCTTTTTATTTCAGTATGCTTATGGTTTATGTTGAATTGGTTTAAAGTTAATTTTAAGTGTTGTAATAATGATTCACCCCCCCTCTTAGTATTAATTAATCCTAACAATTGGTATCAGAGATTTTGGCCCTTGGAGAGAAATCTTAACAGCCTAAGGGAGATTGGAATGGATTCAGATAGTTTGTAGGAAAAATTTGAAGCTTCACTTAAAAACCTTAATAAGGAAAAAGTAGAAAATGATGACTTGAGATTCAAATTATGGAGAAAAGATGGATTCATAAACAAACTGAAGGAAAAACTTAAACTTTATAGAAATCAGAGACAATACCTTGTGGTTTAGATAAAGGAAGATTCAGACAATGACAATTCAGATAAGATGAAGTAACTTGAAGAAGATAATGACACTCTGAAGCTTGAGAATGAAGCCATTGATAAATAAATTCAATTGGAAAAGGATGCTAAAAATAATATTGAAGAAGCTTTGAAAAATGCAAATGCTTTGATGGAACAAATGAATAATGAGGCTGACCATTCAAGAACAAGTATCTAGAATTGGAGAAATACAATCAAATCAAAAAAGGTGAACTTGTTGAGACAAATAAACACATTGAGAAACTACACATAAGCAGTGACTTGATCAATGAATAAAGAGACAGACAAAAACCTAAAGGAGATATGACTAGTATTTGATTCAATGAAGCTAAATGTTCCAAGAATCAAGAAGAGAAACCAGATGCGAAGATTGATACAAAAAAAACCTACTCTTGAAGAAAATAAAAAATAGATCAGACCTTTCAGAGGTAGATGATTTGGTTGTAATAAGTTTGGACACATAAAAAGAGACTGCAGAGGTAATGCCCCTTTTAAGAATTTCTCTGGTTATTGTTTTAACTATAATGCATATGGGCATAAGAAGGCAGAATGTAAGAAACTAAATCAATTTGGATATAGACAAGATAGTAGAGGAGAACATACAAAGAAACCTACATATTATAGATGCAATAACATTGGACACATTGTGAAGTTTTGTAAGCTTCAAGTAAATCAGGACAGAAGACCTATATGTTACAAATGCAACAATACAGGCCATATAGAAAATTTTTGCAGGTATATTGGAGTAAACAACAAAAGAGTACCACCTCCTAGGAATACACAGAAGAATGACAATGATACTAGTAAGAGTATTGCAGAATTGTAGAGTGATTTTGACATTTGTTTCAAGAAGGCAGAGGATAGTAGTAGTGGAAAGATATGGAAGATGAAAGAGACAAGTGAGATATTGGTTTAGGGAGAGATAATAGATGGTACTGGATCTTCAGTTTATGATAACAAAGAAAAAGTGACCTAATTGGATGATCATGGCCTTAGGGGGAGTATTGGATAAAGAAGAGACCTAATTGGCTGATCATGGCCTTAGAGAGCTTAGGTATGATCATGGCTGACATCATGGAACTTATATTTAAGATCCCAACATCGGATGATGTATATATTCTGATCGTGAGATTTATGACTGACTGGACAACATTGAGTAATGTGAGATTTTTATAACTTAACATTGTATAAAGCACTGAATGATTATCTATTTTATTACTATTTGATGAGTAGTGACCTAAGGAGATCAGAGAGCAAAGAGATTTAGACCATCTAGAAATTACCTTGCATGATTGATCAAAGCGAATACTTAGAATTCAACATGTGAAAGGTATTTACATCATCTACTTATACAGAAACTATGGATGCACCTGTGATATTTGATGTTGTGGATAGACCTAGATATAAATTCAAGAGAGGTCCTTTCAAATATTGTGAAGAAGACCCTGAAGGAGCATTTTCTCAGACACCTCACGACATCTTGCATGTAGAAGACATTAGGACATATATCCATTGCAAGTATGATATATTGGGTATCGATGACATTTCTACTAATATGGAATACATGACTGATAATGGCATTACGAGCGATGAATTAAAACATGTTAATGAGTTAAACATTATGAAAATTATGGATTTACACGATTTCAACAATGAAGAATTTTTTAAGATATTGTTGAGGAGAGTACATGATCAATTTATTTGGATAGGAAAACAACTTGTGAAGATATGTAGTGAATTGATACATAAGATTACTAGATTGGACAATACTAGAATCATTCTTGTGGTAGAGAAACATGTTAAGAAGAAAGTTGAAACCCTAACACAATCAAAATGGGATAGGGCAGCTATGACAGTAAATGACATCTTTCGACAGGATGTGAGATTGATTACTATGTTACTTGGTTACAAATTCTACTATAGCAGTAGACCTAATTCTGTATCTACTGGAGTTATTATGATGGCCTATAGAATGGTGAAGGAAAACACAAAATATAACCTATGAAGGTGTTTGCAGAATAGGTTTTGGAGAATGTGAATTTGATAAAGAAAGACAAATCCAAAACCTTCATATTTGGTTTACTTCTAATGCACATGTACATACACATTGAGCATAGATTTCTAGGAATGCACCCTAGTGGTTGGAGAATAGGGATACCTACTGGTATTCAAATTTCATAGAGTTATCAAAGATATAAAAACACATGTGTTGATGGAGAACTATTTGGAATGATTAAGATTATTCAAAGATAGATGAAAGAAAGATACAAGATCCCTGAAGACTTAGTTGAAAAAGACAAGGATACAATCTATTTCATGGTTGAAACCGATTGTGTATGATTTGATGCAGTAGTTCCTAGAAAGAAATGGTGTTATCCTATGGGATATGAAGTGAGTTTAGAAATACTAACTATGCAGATCGAACATGTTCTGGCATCAGAATTAGATACATATAAGATGAGATGGGGTAACTATGAAGAAAAATCAGCTAAGGTGAGAGAAGAATAGATCAGAGGCTTGAGAAAAAAAAAGTAGAGAATATCATTCATGAATATGGAATTAACGTAGGATTTACAAAGGAAGAGGTGAGGGAAGTAAAGAGGAAATTGGAAGAATGATATTATGGATTGACAAGTGCTAGTACTTAAGCCCTTCCACATCTTGAAGTTGTGATGACAGCTACTACACACTACATTCATTGATGTAGACAGCTCTTCATCATCTTTGAAGACCTCATAGGTAGTAAAATTGGCTCCTAGAGTGAGCACTAGATCCACCAAAAATAAATCACCACCTAAAGAACATAGGACTAAGAGAGAAGAAAAGAAAGCTGTAAGTGATAGATAAGTATGGAAGCTTGGCTTGAATATGATTGAGAAGAGAGATATTGAGTAAGGAAAGATGGTTACAATAGAAAAAAACTATGACATGTATGAGGAATTTGACAAACTTAAGATTGAAGATATTGTAGTCAATCATTTAATAGTTTTCAAGAAAAATCTATTGGAGATTGAGGGAGGTATACCTGAATATTTTTATGGAAGATTGGAAATAAGAAAACCGTTAGCACATATTGAAGATGAGACTATCAATAGTTAAGTGATTGATAAGATGTTACCTGTGATATCTATGCAAGAAAGAGATAGAATATTCATAGAACTAAAACCTTTATTGATAAATAAGGCAAGGTTAGTAAAGATCATGGCAAGAAAGTATGAAGATATTACTAAAGAGATTGAGAGAGCAGTAGATCAGATACTTATGTCAACTATTCCTGAGAAGACTACACCTACTAAGAATACAATTCCTACAACCTTAGGAATAGGAGAGAGTTCAATAGCAGCTGAGGAAAGTACTGAGAAAAGCAAAGATGACATGCAACCAAATTTATATGTTTTTGGTGTGCCTGTAACACTTGACACTTATCATGATGAGAAAGACCCTTTCGAAGGTAAAATTAACAGTGATATGGCTAGAGAGGAAGAATAGAAAGAGGAAGAACATAAAAAGAAAGAACTGAAAGAGGAAGTATAGAAAGAAATGAAGTAGGAAGAAGAAACAAAAGATGAAGTCAAAATTGAGAAAAACACATCTTCTATCCTATTTTTGTCAAGCAAAGAAAAACCTATAGATGTTGATGTTGATTGCATGGATGGGAATGAGCTGGTGAGCTTAGCTTTCACCGCACTTACTAAAGCAAAAGAGAAATCAGAGTAGAAGAGTGACAAGAAGACTAAGGTAATGTCTAGAGAAATTGATACTGTGAATAAATTGCTTCTAGTACCTATTGTTTTCCAGAGAAAAGATGATGTAGAGAACTTGAAGATGACACTTGATGAATTTGATGATCACTATGATAACTTAGTGAAGATTGTAGAAGATAAATATGATAAGAGGTACTTAGAGAAGAAACCGATTAAAGTTTTCTAGTTTATTTCATGGGACTTGGGAATTTTGAAAAATATTATAGAAAATGCTAAGAGTTGTGTTGCACATGGGAGAAATCTATTCAATTATTGCATGAACCCAATCAGACGTGTTCAGAACATTGAGGAAATTATTTCTAAGGACAAGGAAACCTTGAAAAATATGATGGATAGTTGTGAGACCTCCTCACAATCTGTGATGGAGATGGACAATGAAGTGACAATAAATTTGGATAAGATAAATTTTTTGGATATTGAGAAAGGGAGAGTCATGACAAGGTTTGGTTTGCTGAAGAGTTTAATCACTCCTAAGCTATCAATTCTTGAAACCCACTTATCTGACATGGAGAAGACTACAGAAGCACTGGAAAACTCTATGCACAGAGAGTTGAAAGTAGTAGAGACATCATCATTTGCAATAAATGGAATAATTCATATTAGCAAGCTATTGATTAAGTCACGAAGTGTAGAATTTAAGATCTTGGAAGATTCTTTTCAAGATATTCTAAAATGGTGAGCAAGCACTAGTCTTATTACTTTTTATGCACCTTTGTCATTGTTTTCAAAGGGAGAGAAGAGAAGAGAAGAACAAAAAAAAAATATGAAAATATGAGAAAAATAAAAATGATTAGAGGAGAAGAGAGAAGAGGTAAACTTAATAAGGGAGAATAAGAAGAAATACAGAGGAGACAATTTTTGTTTGGAACCCTTGGTCAATTTTTGTTAATTGTTTCTATTAATGCCAAAAGGAGAGATTGTTGGAAAGTGATAAATTTTGTGTGATATGATTCAATTTTTTTTTTGTCATTAATTGAAACACATATGGCATATTGAGTGATTGATCTGGAGTTAAGTTTTGATGATTCTATTCTGGAATCGACTAAGTACACAACATAAATACAAAGGTATTTTGGGTATCGAAGATCAAGATTGACAAGTTAAGATGAGAGAAGTTAGAGGGAAATACTATGGGGTATGTATGACCTACATCTAAGATTGATTTGATTTTGGTAAAGTTTACAAAGATTTACATTGAAATGAAGACAAGGACAGTAGCAGAACAGTGATACAAAGCAGTTAAACTGAAGTGATGATTTGGGGAGTATAACGTGGACTCCTGGAAAGTTAAGATAGATTATGATTATTGATGATCTATATTTTGATTATTTAAGAGCAATGACTATGTATTTTATATTTACTTTATTAATTTTATTTTGTATTGAGAGTTGATTATGTAAAACTTGGTTAAGAGAGCTGCCTTGGTAAAGTGAAGTATGTGAGTGGAATATGAGATATGAGAGATGTGAATGGTAGAGTAGAGGGTTGAAAAGATAATTAAAGAGCTATGATTGGAACTATCTAAGAATTGGAGATACTTTTTTTTGTTCATTATTGAGAGGGGGGTGAATCAGTATTACAACACTTAAAATTAACTTTAAACCAATTCAACATAAACCATAAGCATACTGAAATCAAAATAACATAAAAAAATAACACAGTACTTGTAACACCATTATTTTTTGTTGAGGAAGCCCTGGCCAAGAGAAAACCCCGGTGGGGATGGTAGCCACAAGCATGCACTAAAGTATAATGTCCATGTTAGGAGACCTAGCCCTGTTAAAAGCTAAATATTACATAGTACAATTCCTTGTTAGAGGAATAAAACCCTGTTAAAGGTATAAGACACCATGTTAGGGGCCAACTAAGCTTACAAATCTTACAATATACTTCTATTACAAAAGTGTTCTCTATCTTATTGATCTACTACCCTACTTTTCTATTTGCCTCAGTAGAGACTTGACTACCAAGTTAGGTGGGTATCTTTCTTCATATTGGTCTCACTTATATTTCAGAACTAGGTATGGTACAAAGGTCAGAATCAAGTCAAAAACCTTTTCAAAAGACCATGTGGAGCCCAACACACCTAGCCCCATCAATGCCAACCTAACGTTCCATGAACAAGAACTTGTTGTCTCAGTGAAAGGAAACTAAGTGTGTGGAAAATAGTTCCCTACGCTAAAATCCCGAGAAGAGGATCATGCAAATTCAGATTTAACCCTTAGCAATTACAAAATGACAATATAATAACATGCATACATAGAAAAATGAGAATGACACAATGATTTACCCTGGGGAAAACCTTTCGGTAAAAAACCCCAGTACTCCAAACCCTGCATAATGTATTAATCAAAACTAATACTGTTTACAATACACTTGCAATGCAAGTTCTTTCAGGAGATAATCGACACTTGAAGACAAATTTGGCAGCATAAAAATATTCCAACAATACACTAACTTCTCTTAGATTCGCAACCCTAAAAAATGCTTATATCTTGCGCTTCACTTTTTAGGGTAGCTTCCAAAGGCAGTCATATGAGGTTTTTACCATTCTCCGAGAAAATAGGAACCCAAACCCCACGATTGTAGAAGAGTGTACAGTACTCAATTGATTAGTTGCCACATGTCTTGCACGTCTTCACCCATCATTGAAACTTCCACAATTAGCTCTTACAAATATTAATGACCGTCATAGGAATCCGTCATAACTGTTTCAATCATAATTACCTTACACATTGTCCAAAGTGCCGACATTTGGGAAATATCAAATGTAAGGAAATATGCAAGGTTGAGACACCTTATTCCTAACACTCAGAACCACATACCACTACTGAAAACATCCCTGATATTGCCTTGGATGAGTGGGCAGAATAAAACCTTGAGGATGATCCCTTTAGGAACATGGAGGTGTCTGGCGTAGGGATGTATATCATTTATAAACAGAATACAGTGATCCCAAATTTAATGAAGAAGGAGGATAAATAAAAACAAGAGAATGACCAATGTTAGTTGATCTTTGATGGTGCCAGAAGCAAGATCAGTGTTGAAGGAGGGGCTATACTTATTTTACAAGAAAGGAAAAGGTACTATTCTGCTGTACATTTTTCCTTTAGCTTTACTAATAATAAAGTAGAATATGAGGCTTTAATTCATGGATAAGAGTGGGCCAGAAAGAAGGGTATCAAATGTTTACAAGTCTTTGGTGACATTGAACTAATAGTCAATCATATTTGTAATGCTATCCTCATCAAGAATGATGTGCTCAGAATGTATAAGCACAGAGTTTGGGACCTAATTGAAGGCTTTGATGCTTTTAATCTAATTTCTATTCCATGAAATCAGAACAAACAAGCACGCAAGTTGGCTGCTATGGGGGCTGAATATGATATTCCTAAAGAGATTAAAAAAACTAAGGTGCAACAATATGTGAAGATCCTTGTAAGAGCTTCAGTCCCACATAATCAGGTAAGCTGGTAGATCTTTGAAAGTGATGAACAAAACTTGAATTTTTTTGATGGAAGAGGCAGAATTTTACAATGCTAATCAGAGTAAATATGCCGATCAATATAATGATCAAATGTTGCAGTTAAAAAATAAAAAATTTCCCAAAGGGTTGGTTACCCTTGATTCTATTTTTAACTCTGATGATTAGCTTAGGGGAGAAAAAAGAAACCATGGCAATGAAAGAGGAACACTACCAACCAGTTGAAATACTCCGGGATAAGTTCCTAAAACTTGGAAAGGTATGCACATAGCCTGAACATCAAGATTTTGTTTCATTATGCCAAGAATTTAGTGATGTATTTGCATGGGAGTACCATGATTTGAAAGGATTCGATCCCTATTTATCCCAGCACACTATTGATCTTGAACCTAATGCTAAACCTATGAGACAAAAGTAGAGGCCTATTAGCCCAGAGTTAGAGGTGTTAATGAAGGAGGAATTAAGAAAAATGACTGAGGCTAACATTATATTTCCTATCAAGCATACTTCTTGGGTTTCAAACTTATTTCATGTCAGGAAGAAGAATGGTGAAATCTAGTTGTGTGTGGATGTCAGAGATCTTAACCAAGCCTCAGTGAAGGATCACCATGCATTTCCCTCCTTGAAACAAATACTACAGTTGGCATGAAGATCTGACAGGTTTTCATTGTTAGATGGCTTTTCTGGATATAATCAAATCATGTTAAAAGAATAGGATTAGTATAAAACAACCTTTACAACTAAATGGGGTACCATGGCATACATAAAGATACCCTTTGGGTTGTCTAATGCTGGTTCAACCTTCCAAAAAGCCATGGACATGACATTTGCTAGCCTAATGTATAAGTTTTTCCTAGTTTATCTAGATGACATAACTATTTTTTCAAAAAGTAATAATGAGCACTTGGTTCATTTGAAGCAAATCTTTGAGAGATGTAAAGAATTCAGAGTCTCATTGAACCCTAAGAAGTGCATATTTTTTTTCCATGAAGGAAGACTTATAGGACATATTGTTTCCAAAGAGGGTACAATTATTGAACTTGAAAGGATAAGTGTAATACTGGAACCATCATTACCAGCACACAAGAAAGGGTTGCAAAGTTTCCTGGGGAGAATCAACTTCTTGAGGAGATTTATCCTGAATATTGTAGCATTGTTGAAACCTATGACACAGATGCTAAAAATGAATGTTTCCTTCCATTGGACAAGTGAATGGAAATGGTGGTTTGAAGAGGTAAAGGATGAAATAGCATATGCTCCTACTTTGGTAAACCCAAATTTTTCAAAAGAATTCATTCTTTATGCATTTGGAAATACTGACACCATATCTGCCATACTAGTTCAATAGAATGATGATAAATAGGAGCAACCAATGGCCTTTTACAACCAAGGATTGGATCGATATGAGATGAACTACACCTCTATGAAGAAGAATTTCCTAGAAACAGTGAGGAGTTTAAAATTTTTTAGGCATTTGCTTTGAAATATAATGCAGTTCATCTTATGGTTTCCCATCCCTACATTAAAGATTTCCTTGTAAAAAATGATTTGAACCACAAAAGAGCTGGTTGGATCACTAAAATAATGAAATATGATTTTAAAATCAAAGTCACTAAATTGATAAGAGGAAAAGGACTATGTGAACAAATTATAGAAGGAAAAGATTACAGAGATCAACAAGAAGAGGATGTTGTCCTAATGAATTAGAATGTACCCCCCATAAGTTGGACAATAGAGATGAAGAACTACCTCCTGACTAATGAGTGTCCCCAAGGCCTTGATAGAGCCACAAGAAGGTATTTTTGGCTTCAAGCCATTACTTTTTCCATTGTGGATGGTTTTTTATATAGGAAAGACTACAATGGTGTTTTGCTAAGGTGTGTTGAACCAGACCAAATGGACAAAATTCTTGAAGAATTCCACGACGGAGCATCTGGAGGCCATTTTGCTACAAGAACTACTGCTCTATAAATAATGAGAGTAGGGTATTACTGGCCCAATCTACACAAAGATGCCTTTTATTGGGTAAGGAAATGTTAAAATTGTGCTTTATTTGCAGGCAAACAGAAGCTCACAACTTTTTCATTGCATCCTATTAAGGTGGAGAAACCTTTCATGAAATGGGGGTTAGATTTAATTGGCCCCATAAACCCACCCTCTAGTGTTGTTCACAAGTGGATCCTCATGGCCACATATTAATTTAATAAGTGGGCAAAGGTTGTAGCACTAAAAGATGCAATGGAAGGTTCTGTCCTTAGCTTCTACCAAGACATGGTAGCAAGATTTAGAACACCTAATTCCATTGTCTCAAACAATGCACTATTCTTCCTAGTAATAAAAATTTCAGATTGGGCATTGAATCATAAAATTATGCTGAATACTTCATCCAACTATTACCCCCAGGGTAATGGTCAAGAAGAATCAACAAATAAGAACTTGATCAGGATCATCAAGAGAGCTATTGAGGGGAATCAGAGAGATTGAAATAGCAAGTTGAAGCTGGCCTTGTGGGGGGATCGGATAACCCCCAAGAGATCCATAGGTAAATCTCCATATTTTCTAGTCTATGGAAGGGAAGCTAAAGTTCCTATTTCTATTGAATTACCTACTCTTAATTTAATCAATGAAATTGAACTAATACACGAAGATTCCATGCAAATAAGACTTTTTGAACTAATGGAACTTGAGGAAGCAATAAAACTAGCATTGGAAAACCTAGAAAACCATCAGGCTCAAATGAAGAAAACCTTTGACAATAAATCCATGCCTAGGGTTTTCAAGGAGGGAGACATAGTCCTTAAGTGGGATGAATTGAAGAATAAACCTAGGAGGCACACCAAGTTTGATGTAATCTGGAGTGGGCCCTTCATGGTCACAGGATGTAAAGCCCATAATTCCTTCCCATTGTCTTCCATGGAGGGACAAGAATTTCCCATTCCTGTGAATGGGACTCACCTCAAGTCATGTTATTGAGGTCAAAGTACTACCCCTATACAATAATAGTTAGATGTTTCAGTTCAAGTTTTCTGTGTTCCCTAGGTGTTGTAGCACAATTTTGTTTCAGTTTTAGTTGTTAGAAATAAGCTAAAGATACATTGATTCCAGTCTGCAAGCTTCAGTGATTGGTATTAATGAATTGAAGACCCACTAATACAAACCATTCATACTGACAGGATGAGTCCCTCATAATAATACCAACATATCTCAGGCATTTAGCTGTTTTGTTAGAAGGAGCTGTTGTTTTTCAGGTTTTGATCCATGTTTTAGTTATGGAAGCCAGAGAACTCTATGCCCAATGGATAATGAAGGAAACTGGCCAAAAGGGGTACTTAGCAGGAAAGCACTCATCTGAGGTTGCCAAAAATGTTACCCAATTCCTATGTTCATTCAATTGGTTAATATTGTTAGCCTACTTACTAGGTTAGTTTCTAAGATAACCTAGTTTTCACATTATTAGTGATTTGGATTAAATTTGTGTTCATTTCCTAAAGCTGAAATTGGAAAGTACACGAAAGAGAGAATCAAAATAATTTATCCAATGAATGAAATGATATATATTGGATCATATTCAGATTTGAGTATAAAATAAAAATATGTGCAGAAGGAAATTAAAGCATTTATTTGAGCTCACACAAGTCATGAGCATATCCAACTCCTAACAATCTATGGATAAATACATACATGCACAAAGAAAATGAAAATAAATAATAGGGTACTAGACATTGTCTAAAGAAAGGAAGAAGTGTTGACACCAGGGTGACTCCAGTGTGCTCTTGTTTGATCTAGAACCTCCAGAGAGAGAGAGAGAGAGAGAAATGGGTTAGATCCAATGGATCTAAGAAATGTATGATAACCAATTATCTATCTACCTCTACAGTTATGCATGCATGAAATCAATGATACACCAGAAGAAGGGGACCATGCTCTAGGCATGTGCCCACTCACAGAAATACTCTAGAAGGAAGAAGAGTACCATATTTTAATTGACTTGTTTGTTCCATGTGAAGGTATAGAAAAGGTTGTGACATTACATTATTATGAAATAAATTCCCTTTCTTAGCAATTAGATTCTTCAAGGGCAGCCATCACAAGCCACCTTTGAAGGATAGATTTGTCTGAGCAAAAACACTTATGAAGATGCACCAAAATGAAGCAATAGTAACCATGGAGCATTCAGAATACATGAAGAAAAAGTGGCATGATAGTGCATAAGGGCATCATTTCAATCAAAATCACGATGCAACATCAATGGTATGTGCAGATACAAGTGCATTCAGCAAAACACATCTCAAGCAAGTGCTCGTAAATCAAGAAATTTCAAATCAAAGATAATTGCAATGTGGAGTGCATCAACATCAAAAATGAAAGATTCACATATATCTACAGTATGTGTGACCAAGAAGAGGTAATCAAGTTTATAGCAACATGGAGAATCAGAGTAGTACAGAGATAAGAAACAGTAAAGCTAGAAAGATAAGGAAATTCTATATTGAAGCCATTGCATCAGAACAATGATGTAAGTACAATTGGTGTGAATTCATTATGCTTTACATTATCTCAAGAAAAGGAATCTGCATGCAAGAGGATGATTCTTTGCATACGAGTCTATACAAATCAACTTGCATGTGTAACTCAGAGGTTTGCAAGTGTTTCTCAGAGCACTAATCCAAAAAAGGATAAATCTTGATATGAAACAACATAATATATGGGGCTATACACAACAAGTACAATGTACTTTGCATATGATACATTCTACAAAATAAGTTGTAGCATTATACATTGTATCTTAGGAAAGAAATAAAGCATAAGTGAAACATCATTAAAGAGGAATGGAGCAGCAGTTATGGAACAGAATCAGGCATCCACAGAGGTTGCAAATAAAGATAATCCCTCAGCAGTAATCATGGAGCAACACAATAGATTCATCATGGTGTTTCAAATAGTAACACAACATCATGGTGCAGATAAAACATAGCAAGGTGATACACTCCAACATCATAGCATCATATGTATTTCATTGCCTTTGAAAAAGTGATTCCCTAGATGGACCTGTGGTTTCATCAATGGAAGAATACAATAGAACCAATATAACAGAGGTAGCATTAAGTGCAACAATGTTCCAAGAACCAGAATCAAGGAAAGAATGATAATAATAATGCCACGGGTTCTTTCAGGATAGAACAACATTGCAAAATCATTTTATGTTTCCATAGCCAACAGATTGATAGAAACCATGGAGAATGCAAATGCAGAATAACAATGTGAAACCGTGGAACAAAATCAAATGAGGATAATAATTTTAATGCTCTAGTTCACACCAGGTTTTTCCTTTAAAATAGAAAACCAACATGCTTTCAAAGTTTTAATGATTATAAAAGGGCTTCAATCAATCTACAAACAAAAGTGATAGATGATCATGCAACATTCTGTGTAGCCCAAAAAACAATACAACAAGTTTGACTTAGATGACCTCCCAAATCAAGAAGGGCATCCATAATAGGGGTCAAGGTGCCACTTCCTGTGGGTTAAAAAGAAGAGATTATGTTTTGAGAACAAAAAATTCAAAAAAATGATACAAAATTAAGTGCAGATCTTTTACCACAGACATATTCTAATTATTCTACATGCAACAATGAAATAGAGGATGTAGAGATGTATTTAGGAATTGAAAATGCAGACAAGATAATAGCAATGATGCCCTAGGAAACTCGGGTTTGAACAAAGCATCAAATAATTTTAAGAATAAATCATGTACCTCATTGTTTATGAAACAAAACTTGCCAATTTCGAATTCCAAGATCCAGCAAAGCTCAAGCAAATGGAAACATTCTCCCATTCGAAGC
The DNA here is from genome assembly GCA_018584345.1 of Thuja plicata. Lineage (NCBI taxonomy): Eukaryota > Viridiplantae > Streptophyta > Pinopsida > Cupressales > Cupressaceae > Thuja > Thuja plicata. Next base: position 3,048,422 of record MU223366.1, on the reverse strand, counting down.
TGTCTTTCCCAAATGGAGTGTAATAAAACTCAAGTTCATCCCCAATGCAAAAAGAGGTAAAAAATGGCATTTAAGATAAGTAGATTTGAGCGTATTTTAAAACATAGATATATTTGAAAATGGGGGATGTTTTAATATGTTTCATAATTTATGCTAAGGTGGGTTAAGGGTATTTTTCTTACCTAGGTAAAGGAGGGTAAAAGAAGTAAAATTTTAATTAAAAATCCAAGAACATCATAAAGGCAAGTTTTAAATGTAAAAGCTTATAACCCCAAGATTGTGATTTGATCAATGTATTTGTTTGGGGAGTTAGGACGCAAAATGGGATATGTTTAATTGTAAAATCATGCAAATTCTATTGTAAAATATTGACAAATGATATTTTTATAAATTATTTTGGCCAATATTATTATCAAGCATGATTAGGGGAGAAAATGGATTTGATTTGGTAGGAGGATTTTTGTTAAGGCATATATTCTAAAAACTATGTCTTCTTACCTACCCCTATAAATCTAGGATTCCTATCATCCGGATTTGAGCAACATCTTAATGGACCTAAAATGCAGATTTTTTGAGATACCCCTTAATTCAATCCCAAATTTAGTGGGATCAGACAGGGTGAATTGAGGATTCCATGGAAATGCAGATTTTGGTTTCACTCGTATATATACCTCTCACATTTTTTGATTGAGGTAGTTCTTCCATTCTATCTCATTCCAAGATTTGAATGTTTGTATCTCTTGGTGATGCAGATTGTATTCAGCCCCTTTTTACTGTTGTATGAAACAATAGTCTTTCTTGTTCCTATTTACTTTTGATTTTCTATTGAATTACATGTCAAGGTTATTGTGATCCACATTGTGTTCTTTAATTTACATGCTTATTCAAATTGAGTATTCAAAAAGGTGTTTTGTTATTATCAATCCTAATCTGTGTATATTTGAGTTTTAGGTTGTGGAAGCTCTTTCCCTTCTTTTTTTTCTAGTACCTCTTTATTTCAAGGAATATTATAATAATAGGATCAATTTGTGAGTTAAAAATTCATTTTCATGTTTCATTGTGGGTATACCTTCAATCTATGGATCCTTAAAGTTTTGGGAATCACCTAGTTTTCATTTCCAGTTATTTCTAGTTCTGCACTTCTCTCTTCCCTTTTCCTCCAAAAATTTTAAGTTTAAATGTGATTCAAGGGGAAGCCGACCCTTATTCCATAGATCTACTTTCATTATAGGTTCCCCACAACCTGAAAGTATTCCCATGTTTAATAGGATTGTTGAGTTTCATACTTAGCTCTTTCGGGTGCAATCCTTAGTGACAACAATGTCAACGAAAGGGATGCACAACATGCGCAAGAAACTACAAGCTAATATCAAAAAAAAAATCTCGTCGAAGGCCAAAAAGAAAACTCAGAGCTCGAAACGCAATTGCGAATTGAGAAAAAAGAATCCCTCTTACACTTTTTATAACCCTTGGGTGAAGTGACATCATCATTGGGTTTCACACTTTCAGAGGTAGAGAGTGTGAAGCCCATGAGTCATGTGTCCTCAATCTTTCAGACACTAAAATTATGAAGGGAATTTCACCTTAGATGTGTGGGGTTTGATATTTTCTTGTTTTGACCTTTAGAGCTCCAGGAAATGCCGAAAGGCTGAAAGTATAAAAAACCCTAAAGCACTTTAAAAGGGTGTTTCACCCTAAAAAACCTAAAAACTGGGGACCAAACAAACACACCTGAAGACTAAAAGGACAAAATAAGGAAAATAAAAGGAGGGAAATTTCCAAGTGGTTAAAAAAATGGGGTGTGTTGTTGAGCCACAACAATCATTATGTTAGTAACCAGACTATTCGTAAAAGATAAACACTAACTGATAAGTCTATTCGGGAAGATTAAAATCTATCATTAATCAGTCAATCATTGATTATCCATTGGACATAATATTGATATTAGTCTTTAAATAATTCATTTATAAAATATGGAATTTGTTTAATTTTATAATTAAAAGTAAAAAAATTTAAATTGATTTATTTTATCTATGAATAATCATGATATAATACATAATATTATTTTAATAAAGTAAATATGAATTGAAATAAAGAGAGGTAATTAATTTTAAAATATTTCTATATGATTCATCTAATTAGAGTATATAAAAACCAAAAATTTCACATCTATTTGTAA
>MU223366.1:2993027-3045352 GCA_018584345.1 Thuja plicata | reverse complement strand
TATATATATATATATATATATATATATATATATATAATTTAATAATTTAATGAGATGATTAAATAAAATGACTTATAATAAATGATAAGAATATTATAATGAAAGAATATTATATTATGAGTTCATCTGATTAATGAAAATTTGAGATTGATAAAAGGGGAATTTAATCAACATTTTTATGTGTCTATATTTTTCCCCTCTTTGAGAAAATGATGGTTTTCGCATTATTTCAAAGAAAATGATCAACAAATATATGCCCCAGAGATATCTTGGTATGGATGATGGTTGATATGCTATGACCCCTTGAGAGATTGATTGCATAGGTTGTCGGGAGAATGTTCTCTTGATAGAATATAAGAAAATCATTGAATAATTAATATTGTGTGAGTGATAAAGCTAAGAGACACATTTGATGAAAATGCACGATTGAGCGGCGTAGCTAAATAATTGATTGAAATGGCTAGTCTAGAGAAATTGATGAGTTGATTAAGATGAGTGAGGAAGATGCTAGCACAAGATAATTTGATACCATGATTGATTGGTTGATTGAGGGATAACGAGATTTTAGGAAAAAAGTTGATTGATTTGAAATTTGGTTCACGAGACATATATCAAATGGATAAAGCGATTGAAGGATCTGAGTGCAACAGGAAAGAAGAAGAAAAAAAATAAAGATGAGAGGATGACAAAATGGATGCTTTATGCAAAATAAGATGAAAGGAGGTTAAAATGATGACAAAGGAAATGAAAGTGATGATAATTCTTGTACTTTTTAAGTGCTAATATCGTCATTGATCTTATTATGGAAAATGGATGACCTCATTAGAATATGATTTGGATCCAAATGAATTAACATACCATTGCGTGAAACAAAAAACATCAAATAATAAATGAATGCCTTAGTTTGTATTAGACCTTTGTGTCCTCAATGATCTTAGATGATCATGTCCTGAGATAAGTCATCTTATTACTAAGTAAAAATCTACAAGAAATAAATCAAGTGAACAATGCACAATCACTGCCTCTCTAGTTAACGACATCCTAGAGATAAAATCTCTAGTTAAAAACATCCCGCAGAGACTAGAAAACATGTCACCAAAGATAAAATCAAAACAATCAAAAGATATAAGCAAATAAACATTATTTTTCATGCCAAAGTGATTTGTATTCATAGTTAATGTGTTTGATTCAATTGGTTGATAGGGTGTTGTTATTTTTCTTGTTCATATCATTTTAACATCATGATTTCATTAGAGTCCAAAGCTGCATGCTCAGTCAAAGTGTTTGTGTCTCCGCAATGTTTATTAGATATTTTTCAATTTTTTATTTTAGGGCTTTTTATGATTTTTAGAAAATTTGAAGATATTTTAGAATTTTTTCAAGGCATTTTATGATTGTTTTGTATTTTTTGAAACATTTTATGATTTTTTTAGGATACATTATTTTTTTAAGGTTTTTTCAAGACATTTTATGATTCTTTTTAGATGTTTTCAGGACATTTTATGATGTTTTAAATATTTTCCAAGATATTTTATAAAGATAGATCCTCTAATTGTTAGATGTCACATTCCTGACTACACTATTAAGATTGCAAAAATGCCCAAATGAGGGAGAAGATTTACTTAGTAGGGAAAAATAGTGCATGTAGAGGATGAAAAACAATCCATAAGCTATGATGGGGTAGAAAGATTATTACGGTGCAAAGGGGCAGCGTGTGGACAAAAAAATGATCAATTAGAGCACTAAAGGAGAGAGGAGCTAAGTGCCTACTCATGACATCGGTGGCTCATTTTTCACCATGGTACTTGCCCAAGGTGCATATTTGTTAGGTTTTAACTAGTGGATGAAATCATTTCTCTTTACTTTTTTGTGTTTTTTGTCTTAGGATATTTTTTTCTGATTTTTTTTTTACATTTTTCTGGATCTTTTAATAAATTATTAGAAATGCTCAGGTGTAAAATTTTCAAAGGTGAATGTTATTAATTTGTGCCTGATTCATACACAATAGTGATAATAGATGGACCTAGCCAGTGTGAAATTGTAAAGGTTTACATTTTATAATAGTACACCAATCATGCCCATATGTATATCTTATCCTTATTGGACAACAACCTTCACTTGTAGGTACTCATTCCTCCATCATACATACACTTATGTAAAAGATCAAACAATAGGATAAGAGAATGAATACAATGCTATATGGACATGATAAATACCATTTTAAAATTAAAAGATTCACATCACTGTAATACAATATTGTCAAACATCATTTATCTATGGAATTTTTGGCTTCTATATTCCAAAGATATTCTTGATATACTTTATTGTAGCAAGTGCAAACATTTTATGTGAATACACATTATTGGATTTGGTTTTGAAGACATAATTTTTAATTTCCTTATTATGAACTATTAAAATTTATGTTGTCATTATCTTTTATATTTGTTGATTTTTATGGACTATTGGTATTGAAGAAAAAATAGGGAATTTTCTAGATGGAAAGACTCATGTTATTCTAGGTCAACACCCTTGATTACGTTGACTTAGTATTTATGGAAAAAATATTCAAGAAATTGATATTTTCCAAGTAAGTTTCTCAAAAGAATTTGATGCATAGTTAGCTTCCTTGTAGTCTCTAAAATAAAAAGGTTCATAAATGATTATCCTTGTAGTGATGAGGAGATTTCCCTAATAATTGATATGAACTAATGCATATTCCATCATTTTAAATACTTAGAATTGGTGATAAATTGTGTAAATGTGTACCAAGTCAACTCATAGTACTTAGTAAAAAGGTTGAAGTAAAATAAATAACTTTAATTTTTCCGGATTGATTTTCTATTGAATGAGCATAAATTTGTATATGACAATGTTAATCTACAATGTGAAAGTGTACATATCATGGTAAAGATTGAATATACGAAAATTGGTGCAATAATAAACATAATAAATTATGTAAGTTTAAAAATATAAATGAAATAAAATATATTCATATGTATTTTAATAAAAATAGATGAAACACTTCTATAGAAAAATACATAGACTCTCAATATGTAATTACTTCAAGGCAACCAGCAAGATAAAAACAAAACTAAGTGAACATTAAGATGAGTATAGAAATTTTAGAACTATGAAATCTGAAAATATAGTTTTATTATCCTACAATATTGGTCACATACCTTGAATTGCCTTTATTATAGACAAAACAAACTTTCCTTTATCTTTCATTTCTTTAATCAAAAGAAATGGATTAAGCAATAGAAGAATAATTTTATGCAAGATATCAATTATTAGAATTCCTTTTACTTTATAAAAAGAGCTAGCACTTCTTTAGTTTCCTTTAATAAAAGTATATATGTGAATTAAACAATCATTGAAAATAATTGTCCCACTCAATTATTAGGATTCCTTTTACTTTATAAAAAGAACAATCATTTCTTTAGTTTCTTTTAATAAAAGTATATATGGACTAGAAAAACATTGAAAAGAGTTGTCCTCCAAAAAACCTTGGCAGAAACTTTGAGCCGTTCCACCAAACCTTGAAAGTAATGTCTATGAGATATTAGACAAATACTTTTATTCATTTTTTTTAATTTTTTTTTTCATTTCTTCTATTTTCAATTTGTCTTTATAGATCACGCGAGTTATGTTAATTATAAGATTCCTTGTCATGGAAAACTTATATAAAACTAACAACTCCCACAAAAATATAATCCAACTCCCATCTTGCAAGTAGTAAAATATTTGAGAAGTTGATTAATTTACGTAGTAGTTTCAATTTTGGATATTAATGGATTTCAAGAAGCTTCCCTTCAGCCCACGAACTCCTCACGAGTTTCGATTGGAAACGTTTGCGCAATCAAACTTTAACTGCTCCATGCTTAGGAAACAAGATGTCCTTGATGGTAAGGAAAATTTACATCTTTTGGATGAAATTGTCTGTAATGGTAAGGAATATATTTTTGTTATCCTTCAATATTAGTCGTATACACTTGAATTGCCTTTATTTTAGACAAAAAAATTCTTTATCTTCATTTCTTTAATAAAAAAATATGGATTAAGCAATAGGAGAATAATTTGTAGCAAGCTATCAATTATTAAGATTCCTTTTACTTTATAAAAAGAACTACCACTTCTTGAATTTCCTTTAATAAAAGTATATATGAATTAAACAATCATTGAAAAGAACTATCCCCAAAAAAATTGCTATAGAAACTTTGAGGCTCAATTATTAGGATTCCTTTTACTTTATAAAAAGAATAGCTTTAATAAAATTATATATAGATTAGACAACCATTGAAAAGAACGGTCTCCCACAAAATTCTGACAGAATCTTTGAGCCTTTCCAACAAACCTCGAAAATAATGTCTATGCGATATTAGACAAACACTTTTTCTATTTTTTTTTAAATTTGTTTTGTCATTTCTTCTATTTTCAATTAGTCTTTATAGATCACATGACTTCTGTTAATTATAAGATCCTTGCCATGGAAATTTTTTATAAAACTAACAGCTCCCGCATAAAATATAATCCAATTCCCATCTTGTAACTTGTAGTTATTTAAGAAGTTGATTAATTTGAGTAGTCATTTTAAATGTGGATATTAATGGAGTTCAATAAGATTCCCATCAGCCCACAAACTCCCCAAGGGTTTTGATTGTCAAAATTTGTGGAATTAACCCGTAACTTCTCCATGCTTACGAAACAAGATGTCCTTAATGGAAAGGAAATTTTACATCTTTTGGATGGTATTTTTGATAATGGTGCGGAAATTTCTATTGATGATTCATGGCCAAAGATGGACATGTTCTCGTTAGACAATCTCCAACGCGCATATCAAGAAATTCTAGTAAGTAATATTTCATTTCAGTTTAGTTTTATGTTTTTTCGGAATAAATTGGAGAAAGATCTATGATTGTTTCTCACACATACAGGTTTTCTGAGAAAGAAGCTATGCCGTGAAATCCAAAGGGCATCATAATTACACTTTATGCTATGAAGTGCATTACAATCTACCTATCTCTATCTAACATAAATTTGTAAAGAACCTTGTATAAGTTTAATACATTTGTAATTCGTTATTGGATCTAGTACGCCAATGGTCACTTCTGAAAAAATGACCAACAATGTCAGTCTTTGTGCGAAACAGATTTTCCATGAAACCTAAACTCAAGCATGAGCTTGCCATGTGTTGTCATGAAAGATAATTTATGCTCAGATATTTTTAGTTTATGTTCTACCTTACTAAGGCTTTACTTAGAACTTTTTCTGAAACTTTACGCATCCACCATGACATTTACTCACTGGTGGGCCAGTTTTACCATGCTGCTTTATAGCTTTGTGAAGTTACTCACACCACTTGTCCAATCGGTGGGCATTATACTTGGCTTCACGTTTTCCTTCACTAAAAGCACCTGCTAGCTCTCAATGTGGAATCTTCTACTAGGATTTATGACAAAGCTTTACGAAGACCAATAAGTATGAGCCGTAAATTCTAAAAAATATCCCACTTGACCAAGTGCTTACTCGTATCCACGGAGTTCTCAAAATAACTAATGAGAGCCAAGGGCTTTATGCCCCATTGAACTAGTTTACCATTTGAACTTAACTATACTCACTAGTTTGGTCAATACAACAACAAAATTCTCCTAACCTAAGTGTCCACCTTTTCAAGCTTCACCTTTCTATCTTCTACCATCTACCATGTCATGAACAAAAGTTTTCTACACATCAATGTGTTTTTTCCTAGCATGGAAAGTAGGGTTTTTAGCCAAACATATAGCACTCTAGTTGTCACATCAGAAAGTAATCTTCCCCACATGAAACCCAACATCAGAACACAAACACTTAAGCCAAACAAATTCTTGACATGCATGTTTAGATGCCATAGACTCTACCTCAGTTGTCAATAACACTGCTAGAGTTTGTTTCTTTCTCATCCAACTACTAGCACCACCATTGACTGTGAAGACATATTCACTGGTGGATCTTCTTCATGAAATGTCCCCTACCCATCAATGTCCACATAACCTTGAATTCTAACTGATCTATTTGATCTAGCTGAGTTACCTTAATAGCATAAAGTGTACTACAATATAGCCTTCAAACATCTAAGCCCTCTTTTCACAACATCCCAATGTCACTTGCCTGGATTATCCATAAACTGACTCAATACTCATGTTATACACCAAATTTGTATCCTACTAAACTCGAGAGTTTATTGATCTGGTATAACATAGGAATCACTTCCAGGTTGTCGAACCTTGCTAAAATTGAAGTGAGACCTCCAGACTCTAGATCGATTCCTCTTGGATAATCACCTATTTTTACCTTGAAACTTTAAATAAAACTTGGGAGGAAAAGGGATAAAAGGAAACTCAAAGACAGAAAGAAATAAAATTAATATATCAGATTATATACCGTATATGAAATGAATCATAATAGAAATGGCTAAGAGTTAGTATGAAAACCCCTAAATTAAAACAAATACAACTTTCTGAATAGGCTTGCAAAAATGTTTCATAGAGAGGTCCAAGATGAAAACTGCTCAAGGAAATAAAAGATTTTACAAAAATAAGAAGATAGAAGCGGACAATGACATGAAAGAAAACATTCACTCCAATAGATAGGTACAAAAATGAGACAAGATAATAAGGAATAAACAAAATTCACAAGATTATCTTTATCAATCATTCACAATAGTACACGAAAATACAAAAAGAAAGAGGACTAAAATAACTCAAAATATTTCCCCTACAACTAGCCACTGCATTATGCTTTAGAGAGAATTACAAACATATGAAAAATTGAGGTCATAAAAAACATCCCAGAAAGTCTCACATAAGCCCAAAAAACTCATGAGAATTACAGATATATAAAAATATTGAGCACAAACAAAATGTCAGAGAAATTGTTTTACACAATCTAAACCTATTTACAAAAGCTTTAAAAACTACTTATATACAAAATCCTCAACCACAAAGGCTTGGGAGTCGATCCATCAAATCAGATCACAAACTCAGGGTTACAAAATATATTCTTGAGAACCATCAAAAACCCTATAACAACCATCTATGCACATTAATACATCTTTGGAAATATCCCAAGCAATCAGATATTCCTTGGAGATATCTCCCATCATTGTAACTTCGACCAAAAAAATCAGCCTGATATATCTACCTTGTCTGCAACTTGAAAAATCACACCACCACCATGAAAACCCTAAGATAAGATTTGAATATTTATAAAATCTGATTGTAACAGTCAGAGGTGGCATGGAAAAACTAATCAATGGTCTAGAGTAAGACACTATCTCCTCTTAAAATAGAGCCATTGATCTTCTTTAAGTTACCCGCGAGCTCAGGATATCGAGTTGCTACGTGGAAGGCATGTGCAATGCCTTATACATTATTTGTTGAGTGCCTTTACTTTAAGGCAATGCACCAGCCGCATGATCAAACAAAACCAAACTACAGATTAACAAGCCTTCAACCCTCAAAGAAAGGTGGCCCCACTGTCCATGCATCAAATGGTAGTGATGCCTTGATGGATGCTTAGTATTTTATCTCTGCATGGAGGCAAAATGATGACCATCCAGTCAAACTTACATCTAAATCTTGACTTACATCTAAATCTTGTCTTTAACCTAGCATTTAACCTGGGGCACATAACTCCTTTATATCTCCATGTCTCTAGATACTCGACTTAACCTTGGTATGTTCACGAGATTTTGAGATACAAGATATCTCTAAATCTCCAAATACTTGGATTGACCCTTAGTTTATTTTGAGATTGAGAAACATCCACTAATTTGAGCTTTGCATCGACAATCTTCATTGAATCTCATAAGGCATAACTTGAGTAAGGTTTTGTCTCAAGATTCAGAGATAAACCTTATCTCTAAATCACTAAGTGCAAGTCTTAACTCTGATTGGTTCTAGAAATCTAGTGACAAAGGCTATCTCTAAGTCTCCCAATGTTTGTCTTGACTCTGGTTTAGTTACGGGATCAAGCGAAAACCTCTCATCCTATCTTAAACCAACGATTTGTGCTAGATCTCCTGATCTTTTAAGAATTAACCATGACATTACGAGATCAGGAGATAAACAGAAAAATTCAAGTCCATACCTTGTCGCCAGATCTCTAGATCAAACTACCTTAGACCCTAACATTACGAGATCTAGAGATAACCTCCATGCCAAGTCACTGAATGTTTTCTACTAACCGCAAAACATCATGAGATTAGGTGATAAAAATACTAGGAACTGGGCCCGCTAAGAAAATATCATACCTTTGTTGAATCTCCATCTCAAAAATCATATTCCCTTTCTCTTACGACATTAATAGATAGGCTACCATGCCAAGTCTCCAAAACATAAGGAATATTCCCTCTCGATTGCAAGATTAGGAGATAAGACATAAAAGATAAAAAGGCACATGGGCTAATAAGACTTTAAGTGGCATGAAAAGGTAACTTGAAATTATATTGAGCCACAAAGACTTAGGGTTTAAGGATTTTACACTTAGGGTTTTCTCTTAAAATGACACAAGGGTTTCAAACCAGGCCTAGGAACATTGCAGAAACAAGACAAGGATTTGAGAACCATAGACAGATCTCATACAAGCTGGGCTCAACCCTTGTGGGAGCAACATTTAGTCAACTTGTAAGCCAAAAGAGCATAGAATAGGAAATTTTGGGTAACAATTCACATTGCTTGGCCAATGTTTGGTCTATTACTAACCATTGCATATATAAGACTGCCAACAAAACTTGCATAAGGTATATGCATCATGTCTTCAATATCATCTAGAGACTTTAGAATATCCTTAATAGATAGTTTTGTTCCCTGCAAAACTGAAACTACTTGCATCTTGCACTCTGTCATATTAAACATCTCAAGAACATTGGTAATATATTTACTCTAAGTGAGCCAAATCTTTCTACTAGACCGGTCCCTCTTGATTTCCATCCCCATGAGGAATTTGGTTTCCATCAAATATTCATTTAAAACTTCAAGGACAACTAAGATTTTAAGTCTGAAATCATACCCCTACTATTGCGTATAAACAACATATCATCTACATATATAGCAATAATAAGTATCCAATCACCTTCAACTTGATAGTACACACAATGATCAAATTTAGATCTCACAAAACCCAAGGACAAAATATGTGTATCATACTTTTGATACCATATTTTGGGTGATTATTTCAAACCATAAAGAGAATTCTTAAGATTACCCACCAAATATTCTTTCCTTTCTCCACAAAGTGCTCTGACTAGGAGATATAAATTTCTTCTTCAAGACCGCCATGAAGAAATGTTGTTTTTACATTCAAATATATAATTTAAAAGTCATGCGCCATTGCAAGTGACAACAGAAACCTAGTAGACACCAGCTTAGCTATAGGAGAAAATATTTCTCCATAGTCAATCCCTTCTTTCTGAGAACAACCCTTTGCTACCAGTCTTTCCTTATACTTGTCAATACTCCCATCTGGATCATACTTCTTCTTAAATACCCAATAACATCGCATAACATTTCTATATTAGGGAAAGTGTACCATATCCGAAGTTCCATTCTTTCCAGTGATTTAATTTCATCATTCATTGCTTCTAACTAAGAATCTGATTCAAGCATGTCAATCACTTATTTCATAGTCCTAGGATCATTAGAATCAATAACCAAAGTATTGGAATTGTTGGTAGTCAACATTGAGTAATTAAACATCTCTAGTAAATAGACATACCTATCAGTTTTTCTACCTCTCTTGCGTAGATCTCCTCACTTTTGGGGTGATTTCTCGCACCACACCCACTTCTGCTATCCATCTAATGCAACATCGAATCCAAGTTGATAGAAAATATGAAGCATAGCAATCGGGTGTAAACTCTTAGCAGAGGGATTAGGAGAGAATAAGTGTGCAGAGGGAGTCGGGAAGAAAAATCATTACGGGGCAAAATCATTTTCCCAAAACCTATACAAAGGCTCACAATCTTGAAAAGGATTTATTTTGGGGTGAATTTCGGTGACGCACCCACTTGCTCTATCCATCCAATGCAACATCTACTCCAAGTCGGTCACAAATCTGAAGTATAGAAATCGGGTGTCAACTCTTCATAGAGGGAATAGGAGAGAATAAGTGTACAAAGGGAGTCGGGAAAGAAAAGCATTGTGGGGAAAAAGCCTCTACCCAAAATCTATACAAAGGCTCACAATCTCGACAAGGATTTCTTTTGAGGCAACTTCTGGCGCCGCACCCACTTCCACTATCCATCCGACACAATATCTAATTTAAGTCGATCACAAACCTGAACCATAGAAATTGGGTTTCAAGTCTTCATAGAAGGAATAGGAGAAAATAAGCATGCAGAGGGAGTAGGGGAAAAAAAACATTACGGGGCAAAATAATTTTCCCAAAAGCTATACAAAGGCTCATGAGCTCGACAAGAATTTCTTTTGGGGCAACTTCTGGTGCTAAACCCAATTCTTCTATCCATCCAACACAAAATCTAATCCAAATCGGTCACAAAGATGAAGCATAGAAATCGGGTGTCAACTCTTCACAGAGGGAATAATAGAGAATAAGCGTGCAAAGGGATTTGGGAAACAAAAGCATTGCGGGGAAAAATACTTTGCCCAAAAGCTATACAAACGCTCACAATCTTGACAAGGACTTCTGTTGGGGTGGCTTATAGTGCCACACACACTTCCTCTATCCATCTAATGCAACATCTAATCCAATTTGGTCACAAAGCTGAAGCATAGCAATCAGGTGTCAACTCTTCACAAAGGGAATATGAGAGAATAAGCGTGTAGAGGGAGTTGGGAAAGAAAATCATTGTGGGGAAAAAGCCTCTTCCTAAAAGCTATGCAAAGGCTCACAATCTTGACAAGGATTTCTTTTGGGGTGACTTTCGGTGCCGCACCCACTTCCACTATCCATCCAACACAACATCTAATCCAAGTTGGTCACAAAGTTGAAGCATAGCAATCGGGTTTCAACTCTTCATAGAAGGAATATGAGAGAATAAGTGTGCAAAGGGAATGAGGAAAAAATCATTGCAGGGCAATAACCTATAACCAAAAGCTATACAAAGGCTCACGATCTTGACAAGGATTTCTGTGGGGTGACTTCCAGCACCGAACCCAATTTTTCTATCCATCAAACACAACATCCAATCCAAGTTAGTCACAAAGCTAAAGCAGAGCAATCGAATGTCAACTCTTTGTAGAGGGCTTAGGAGAGAATAAGTGTGTAGAGGGAGTCTGAAAGAAAAAGCATAGCGGGGAAAAAGACTCTTCCCAAAAGCTATACAAAGGCTCACAATCTCGACAAGGATTTATTTTGAGGTGACTTCCGATGCTGCACCCAATTATACTATCTATAAAAAACAACATCCAATCCAAGTCTGTCACAAATATGAAGCATAGAAATCAGGTGTCAACTCTTCGTAGGGGGAGTGGGGAAGCAAGAGCATAGCAGGGAAAATTCCTATTCCCAATATCTATACAAAGTCTCATGATATTGACAAGGATTTATTTTTGGGCGACTTCCAGAACCGCACCCACTTTTTCTATCCATCCAACGCAACATTTAATCCAAGTCGGTCAAAAGCCGAAGCATATCAATTAGGTGTCAACTCTCTACAAAGGAATTACTAGAGAAAAAGTGTGGAGGAGAGAGTAGGGGAGCAAAAAATTGAGCCCAAAAGCTATACAAAGGCTCACGATCTTGACAAGGATTTCTTCTAGGGCGACTTCTAGCGCTGCACCCACTTCCATTATCTATCCAATGCAACATCTAATCCAAGTCGGTCACAAAGCCAAAGCATATAAATTGGGTGTCAACTCTTAGTAGAGGGATTAGGAGAGAATAAGCATGTAGACAGAGTCGAGAAGCAAAAGCATTGTGAGGAAAAAGCCTCTGCCAAAAAGCTATACAAAGGCTCATGATCTCGACAAGGATTTCTTTTGGGTAAACTTCTGACAATGCACCCACTTCCACTATCCATCCAGCGTGACATCTAATCCAAGTCAGTCACAAATCCAAAGCATAGCAATCAGGTGTCAACTCTTCATAGAGGGAATAGGAGATAATAAGCGAGCATAGGGAGTCGGGAAACAAAAGCATTGCGTGGAAAAAGCATCTGCCCAAAATCTATACAAAGGCTCACAATCTTGACAAAGATTTATTTTGGGGTGACTTCTGGTGATGCACCCACTTCCACTATCCATTCAATGCAACAACTAATCCAAGTCAGTCACAAAGCCGAAGCATAGCAATTGGGTGTCAACTCTTCGCAGAGGTAATAAGAGAGAATAAGCATGCAAAGGGAGTCAGGAAACAAAAGCATTGTGGGGAAAAAGCCTCTACCCAAAAGCTATACAAAGGCTCACGATCTCAAAAAGGATTTTTTTTGGGGTGACTTACGATGCCACACCCACTTCTTCTATCCATCCAACACAACATATAATCCAAATTGGTCACAAAGCTAAAGCATTGCAATCGGGTGTCGAATCTTCGTAGAAAGAATATGAGAGAATAAGAATGTAGAGGGAGTCAGGAAACAAAAGCATTGCAGGGAAAAATCCTTTGCCCAAAAGATATACAAAGGTTCATGATCTCAACAAGGATTTATTTTGGGGCAACTTCCAGTGCCGAACCCAATTCCGCTATCCATCCAATGCAAAATCTAACCCAAGTCAGTCACAAAGCCAAAGCATAGAAATCACGTGTCAACTCTTCGTAGAGGGATTAGGAGTGAAGAAGAGTGTAGAGGGAGTCAGGAAGCAAAACCATTGTGGGGGAAAGAGCCTATTCCCAAAATCTATACAAAGGATCAGGATCTTGACAAGGATTTCTTTTGAGGTGACTTCTAGTGTCGTACCCACTTCAGAGATCCATCCAACGCAACATCCAATCCTAGTCAGTCACAAAGCCAAAGCATAGAAATCGAGTGTCAACTCTTCATAGAGGGATTATTAGAGCATGAGCGTGCAGAGGAATTACGGGAACAAAAGGATGGGGGAGGGATTAGGAGAGCTTGAGAAATCAGAGGGATGGACTAGGAAAGCATGAACATGAGCATGCTTGAGCACCCTCTCACAATCAAAGGGACAACCACACACAGTCATCCATGCCAAATGGATGAAGATGAGCTAGATCCAAAAGTTTTGAAGATTAACTCTAGGAAAAATCACGAATAAGGCCAATTACATGTCAACTCTATTACTGGGTGAACATATTCTATGATTAAGAAATTGACAGCCCTCACAATGGTCTGAGGCCAAAGCTTCGACTTGCTCAATTATTCAATTGTGTATTGTCATTGATGTTACACATGTATATACACTTATGTAGTGATGTTACACAAATTTCTACATTCACATTGAGCATAGTTGGTGAAATAGAATGAGTTGTTTTAGTGTTAAATGAGTTCAGTCAGGTATTGAAGAATTTCAGTGTTGACCGAGTCACTCGAGCATTTCAGTCATGGTCAGGCATTCAGTGCCAGCCGACTAACAATGATTTACATTCTATAATTAATTGATTATATGAGGCCGACTGAATTGTGATTTATTATTTAGAAGTATATTCAATCCGACTTGACAAGGCTTATCATATATATGAAAGGCCAAGTTTGGATTGAATGTGAGCAAATGAGTGTGTAAATTTGAAGAAAACAAGAAGTGTAAAATTTTGTGACATGAAGAGTGAAGGTAAAATCAGATAGGATTCTGATTGAGTAAAAATCACTTAGAGCTGCAATACAATATCTGATTAGGAAGGATCCACTCATAATCAGAATAGAGATCTGAATCAATAAAGATAGTTGTTTACACATACAGGTCAATTCATTGTTACTCTCTAACAATTGTAGCAGTGATCTCAAATCTCTTAACAAAGTAGACTTAATAGTCTTTTTGTAAATCCTTTCACAAGGTAGAATTTCTATGTTGAAGTGTTGAAGACCTTTAACAAGGCCACTCCTCATAGGGTGATTAAATCCTTTAACAGGGTCACACCTAACAGTGTGTTATTGTAATCTTTAACAGGGTTGGCCCCTAACAAGGCTCACTTTAGAAGAGTGAAAAATAGTACATTGGTGGTTTTTCCCATATTGGGTTTCCACGTTAAATCTTGGTGTCACCTGTGTATATGTTATTTGTTTCATGCTTTATGTTTGTGCACTTAATCACTAAAATATAATTGCATTGGATATTATAAAGATTTCTTTGACACCCGAGTTATAGAAGAATTGTGATTGATGAACATCAATAAAACCAAGATCACTTGCATGCAAAGCTGTTACAAAGAAGAAGAAGAAGAAAGAAGAGAGAAGGATCCAGAAAGCTATGGCGGCCGATAGGCCAGAGACAGGAAAACCATGTTGACAGAGATGATTTCTATATTCAACAATAATGATTTACAAAACTATCTCCTTATGAAATACAAAGAGGTGATTCCTTATAAAGGAATACCGAAACCCTAAAAGGGAAAATACAAGAAATAGAAACTACCTAAGGTTAGCTAAAGCAAACTAGAGTGAATAGGGAAGTTACTAATTAGATCATAATGATTTAAATTATTAACCCCGATAGACTATTACTCTAACAAGAATATCTTAATTGACTGAGTAACAATGTTAAAGTGTTTAAGACATCTAAGGGATAAAGGATTTTTTTTGTAGTCACTGATTCACCCCTCCCCTCTCATTTACTTATCTCATTTCAAAAAATTGGTATCATAGATTCAAGTGCTTTGAGAGAAGGTTTCAAGACCTAAGCTAAAGATCAGAGATGTCTTATAGAAGGGAGATCTCAAAGCTAAACAAAGACAACTTCCTAGCATGTTAAGAGATGATGAAGCTACATCTATCTACTATCAGAGATGATGGTTTGCAATTTTTGGAAAGAAAATATGTGGAACCAATAGGGACTATGACTGTGGAACAAAAGCTTCATAACATAATGATGATTGATATAGCTTCTTCACTCAGCTACTTAGAATTTGATGAAGTCAAGGACCGCCCTACAACCTATGATATGTGGAAGAAATTAGAGGACATTCATGAAGGAGATGCAACTGTAAATAGATCCAAGTCAGAAAGTCTAAGAGGACAATTTGACCAGATGAAAATGAAAGAAGGAGAAGACATTACAAGATACAGTGAAAGAATCAAGAATATTGTGAGTGCAATCAGAGCTACAGGTGGAATAATTAAAGATACAATAGTGGTCAGCAAGGTACTATGAACTTTACTTCCTATATATTCTATTAGAGTTTCAACTATTCAAAAGATAAGGTGCAATAAAGATATAACTCTGGATACATTAGTGGGAAGGCTTACAAGTTTTGAGGTGGACAAATTTGACAATTACTTTCCTAGCTCTAGTAATCTTGAGTCTTCATTAAAAGCTAAATTAAACCTTGGTAAGAAGGATAGATATTCAAAAGGGAAGAAAATTGAAAGTGATAGTGATGATGAAGATCTTGACATCATTGAAGCATTACTTGCAAGAAGAGCCTCAAAAGGAAAATACAAAGGAAAAATACCATTGATTTGTTTTTCATGCAAGGAGGTTGGTCACATTGCTGCAAAGTTTTCGAACAAAGAAGAAAAAGATGAGAAAAAGATCAATAAATTCAAAAACAAGAAATATTTCAAGAACTACAAAATCTACAAGGATAAAGGTAAGAAGTCTTGTTATATTGCTAAAGATTTTGACATTGATGAAGAAGAAGATGAAATGGTTTATATTTCTATTAAGGATGAGTCAGATGAAGAAGATGAAAAGACAAAACTTTTCTCACACATCATTAAAAATGACACATGGATAATTGATAGTGGTTTTTCTCATCACATGATTGGTGATAAGCCAAAATTTGAATATCTTGAATACTATGATGGTGGGAGTGTCAGTTTTGGGAATGAATAACCTTGCCTTGTAAAAGGAAAAGGTTGCATTATTCTGTTAGAAGGAAATAAATGTGATAATGCTTATTGGGTTGAAGGATTGAGGAGAAATCTACTCAGTGTAGCACAACTAAACAACATTGGATTCAACGTAGAATTCATGAATGGTAAGGCCAAGCTCCTAGATTGTAAAGGGAACCTAGTCGGAACTAGCAGGAAAATAAAAGGTAATCTATTATATCTTAATCTCACTATAGGTTAATTTTTTATTGCACAAGTAGAAGAAAGATGGTTATGGCATAAAAGGTTGTGTCATTTAAATTTTGATAATCTGGTAAACATTAGCAAGAACAAGAGAGTTAGAGGTATTCCTATTCTAAAGAAACCCAAGTTAGCAATATGCAAACAATGTCAAATTGGAAAGAGAAGGAAGACAAGTTTCAAAAGAAAGAATTACAATACTAATGAAGTCTTGGAATTGGTACATACTGACCTATGTGGACCAATTGGAACAACAAGCTATACTGGAGAGAAGTATTTTATTCTATTTGTTGATGATCATTATAGAATGATGACTGTCATGTTTCTCAGAGAGAAATCATAAGCTTTTTAGAAATTCAAATGGTTTCTTGCAAGAGTTGCAAAGGAAACATCAAAGAAACTAAAATGCCTAAGATCTGATAGAGGAGGAGAATTCATTTCTAATGAGTTCAATGAATTCTATAATGAGAGAGGAATCAAAAGACAGGTATCTACCCCTGGTACACCACAAAAAAATGGAATAGCAAAAAGAAGAAACAGATCCATTATGGATTGTGCCAGAACCCTAATGATTGAAAAGAATGTTGCTTCCAAATCCTGGAAGGAGACCATCAACACTATAGTGTTCACCTTGAACCGAGTTCAACTTAAGAAAGGTAGTAACCAGACACCCTTTTAAATTATGGTTTGTCTATAAACCTAATGTTCATTATTTCAAAGTATTCGGAAGTAGATGCTACATCTTGAAGGAAGTAAGAAATGAAAAACTAGATACAAAAAGTAATGAAGGAATATTCCTAGGTTACTCATGTAAAAGCAAAGCATACAAATGTCTGAATCTTACTACTCATAAATTCATAGAAAGTATACATGTCAAGATTAATGAGTTTGAAAAAAAATGTGAAGAGAAGAGCAGTAAAGAGCCTCAAGAATATAGGAACTTTGTGTATCATGAACCTGATACTATACCTATGACTCGAGCAATGGTGATTGGACAGCTTAACTATCGACCACTAAATATACTAGCACAAACTGTGCAAACCGAGTTGCAAACTATGCAACCCAAGATGCTAGTAGAAGAGACCAAGTCATAGATAGAGGGAAATGTGTCACAGATAGAGGGAACTGAGTCACAAAAAGAGGGAACCGAGTCTCAGACAGAGGAAATTGAGTCATAGATAGTGGAACCTGAGCATCAGACAAAAGAACAAGAAAGAATGTTTGAGAATGATAGACCTAGTGGATCAAGTCCATAATCTAGATTGAAGGATCTAGTACTTTCAAAATATGTTAGAAGGCATCATGCACCTAAGAAAATAATTATAGATTAGACATAAGGTGTAATGAAAAGGAAAAAACTCAAAGGTACATGTTTACTAAGTGAATTTGAACCTAGAACTGTTAAAGATGCATTGAATGATAAAAGTTGGATAGAAGCAATGAATGAAGAAATTGAGTAGATTGAGAAGAACAAAACTTGGACTCTTGTGCCTAGGCCAAAGGAAAAGAATGTGATTGGAACCAAGTGGGTTTTTAGAAATAAGATAAATGAAAATGGTAAAGTTTCTAGAAATAAGGCCATAATAGTTTGTAAAGGATATGCTCAAGAAGAGGGTATTAATTATGGAGAAATTTTTTCTCATGTTGCAGGACTTGAAGGAGTCAAACTCTCCGGGCATATGCTACACATAAAGGATACAAAGTATATCAAATGGATGTGAAATCTGCATTTCTAAATGGAATCCTCGAAGAAGAAGTCTACATTGAACAACCTGAAGGATTTGTTGATCCTAGAAGAAGGAATATGGTTTGCAAGCCGCACAAAGCATTGTATGGACTGAAGCAAGCACCCAGAGCCTGGTATGAAAGATTGCATAGATATCTATTAATTATTGGATTTTAGAGAACCAATGATAACTATAGCTTGTACATCAAAGAAGGACCACATAAAAAAATAATTTTAGCAGAGATATTTGTTGATGACATATTATTCACTGGTTATGATGACCTATGCAAAGCATTCTCTTTAGCTATGAGTAAAGAATTTGAGATGTCTATGTTTGGTGAGATCAAATTATTTGTTGGATTACAAGTACATCAAATGAAGGATGGTATCTACATTACTCAATCAAAATATATCAAGGAGATACTTAATAAATTTGGTATGGATGATTCCAAACCTGTTGGAACACCTATGTGTACTGGACAAAAAATGTCTAAGGATGATGATTCAAAAGAGGTAGATCAGACCAACTATAGATCCATGATTGAAAAACTGAAATATGTTGTTCACACCAGGCCTGATATTGCATTAGCAGTTGGTATTGTTGCAAGATTTTTAGCTAATACCAAAGACAATCACCTAATGGAAATCAAAAGAGTTCTGAGATATCTGTAGGGTACTGAAGACTATGGTTCATGGTATAAGAAATGTGGAAAATTTGATTTAAAGGCATTCACTGATGCTGATTGAGCTGGAAGTGTTGATGACAAGAAAAGAACCAGCAGTGGAGCTTTCCTTTTGGAAAAAGGTTAGTGTCTTGGACTAGAAAGAAATAGAATTGTATCTCTCAGTCTACAACATAGGCAAAATATGTTGCTGCAGTAGTGCACTGTTCAAACATCATATGGATCAAGCAGTTGTTGTCAGGAATGAAGAAAGAAGTAAAAGAACCATTTATTATCTATTGTGACAACACCAGTGCCATTAACATTTCAAAGAGTCTTGTAATGCACACCAAAACCAAGAATATAGCAATAAAGTATCAATTTTTGAGGGAATTGGTACATAATAAAGAAGTAAGGTTTGAATATGTGAATACCAAAGAACAATTTGCAAACATATTCACCAAACCTTTACCTAAGGATGCATTCTTGTATCTTAGAGGAAAGCTAGGGGTGCTTCCCCTAACTGAAGCTCACTAAAATATAGTTTAGTGATGCATCAACCCAAGCGACAGTGAAGATATATCAGTTGATGTAGGTACATCAGAGCACATTGCAGATGAATTAGTACATTTAGATACATTACAATTAAAAAGTAAAATAGTATTGACTATTGGTATTTAGTATTTGTGGAGATGGAGTCTTTGGCATCTGTTATCAAAGAGGGAGAGTTTTCTATAATACATAAGAATAATATAGTAAGAGGGAGATTTTGATGTCAGAGGGAGTTTTTGGATGAGAATCAAAATGAAGCTAAGGACATTAAAGAATTTTTTTTGTTTCTCTACAATTATTTGTATTATGACATGTTGTGTTTCCATCAATGCCAAAGAGGGAGATTGTTGAAGACAATTATTCAATTGTATATTGTCATTGATGTTACACATGTATATACACTTGTGTAGTGATGTTACATAAATGTCTACATTCAGACCGAGAACAGTTGGTGAAATAGAATGAGTTGTTTTAGTGTTGACCGAGTTCATTCGGGTATTGGAGAAGTTCAGTGTTGACCAAGTCACTCGGGAATTTCAGTAATGGTATGGAATTCAGTGCTAACTGACTAACAATGATTTATATTCTCTAATTAATTGATTATATGAGGCCGGCTGAATTTTGATTTATTATTTTGAAGTATATTCAAGCAGACTTGATAGGGCTTATCATATATATGAAAGGTCAAGTTTGGATTGAATGTGAGCAAGTGAGTGTGTAAAGTTGAAGACAAGATGAAGTGTGGAATTCTATGACATGAAGAGTGAAGGAAAAATCAGATAGGGTTCTGATTGAGTATAGATCACTCCAAGCTGCAATAGAATATCTGATCAGCAAGGATCCAGTCATAATCAGAATAGAGATCTAAATTAGAAAAGAAAGTTTCTTACACATACAAGTCAATTCATTGTTACTCTCTAACAATTATAGCAGTGATGTTAAATCTCTTAACAGAGTAGACTTGATAGTCTTTTTGTAAATCCTCTCACAAGGTAGCATTTCTATGTTGAAGTGTTGAAGACCTCTAACAAGGCCACTCCTCATAGGGTGATTAAATCCATTAATAGGGTCACACCTAACTTTTTGTTATTGTAACCTTTAACAGGGTTGGCTCATAACAGGACTCACTTCAGAAGAGTGAAAAATAGTAACTAGTTACATTGGTGGTTTTTCCCATATTGGGTTTCTACGTTAAATCTTGGTGTCACCTGTGTATATGTTATTTGTTTCATGATTTATGTTTTTGCACTTAATGACTAAAGTATAATTGCAGTGGATATTATAAAGATTTCTTTGACACCCGAGGTACAAAAGAATATCTTAATTAACCGAGTAGTAGTGTTAAAGTATTTAAGACATCTAAGGGAAAAAGGATTTGTTTTGTAGTAACTGATTCAACCCTCCCCTCTTAGTTACTTATCTCATTTCCAACAATTGACATCCCTCACAGTGGCTCAAGGCCAAAGCTTTGACTTGGTCAATTATCTCCAACAATCACAATGTCACTTTTTACAGAGGGATTTTCATTTTTGGACAACTCGGTCGATTCTCATTCATATGAATTTATGAGTCATTGTGAACTTGAGATGCATATTAGCTAAGCTCATTGAACAATGCCAGGGGTAAACATCATTTAGTAGTTCAATGCTAGCTCAGCTCTATTATGGCCTGCATACCCGTCCCTACATTTTGTGTGCAAAATGTTGGGTCTCCTCTTTTTGCGTTTGGCTCTTGCCTTGTTTTCTTTGCCTTTGTTTCTTTTTGTTTTGTTCTCCAGGTTTTCTTTCCCATGAGGTTTGATTTCTTTTTATTTTTGTCTTTCACTTCTCTAGGACCCAGTCCCGGAGTTGGTGGTTTCCTTTCCCTAGCCAGATTTTGGACTCCGGGATTCTCTGCCGTGATGCCTCCTCCTCGCGAAGAGGTATGGTCGCATGGAATCCTTGGGCATGGACTCCAGAGGGTTGCCTATTCCAAAATTTGCGGGATGAAAGGTAACTTGATTTTTACCTTGGGTATAAATATGATTTACATGTCAATTTTACAGTTACCACGATTAAAACACTTAGCGCTTTTCAGAGCGATTCCTTGGCGATTTGAGTGTAATCAAGTGCAAATTACTCTGAGCTTAGTGGATAACTTTGAAGTTGATTTCCGGTAGCTATTCATGAGCATTGGAGGTTGAAGCTATTGTAGAGTGACCCTAACACCATCTCTTTTCCATTCTTTGGGTTTCCAGGTTGGCCTTCTAGTTCCTGCCTTCATTTTGTTTGTTCTTGGTTTTGGTTTTTGGTTTGTTTTGTTCTGGTTTTTGTGCTTTCTACTTTTGGTTTGCCACCCATTGGTGGGTTGGCTCTACCAGAGGGTTTTCCACCATCTACGTGGCTATTGGTTAATATACATTTGTATTTTTTCTCTTAGGATAGCTGCTGTACATTGTGTTTATTTTTTCTATACTGTGAATAGTGTATATTTTTGTATATTTCATCTATATTTTCTTTGGCTCTTGACATTCCTATATTTTATGTATATATGTTCCTATATATCCCTTAGAGCTCATGATTTCTTCATGCTCTATCATGCATTTTCACCCCATGAGACCGAGCTCATTGAGGTAGGGTCACCACAGTTTGAACTCGACACCTTGCTGGTTCGAGCCATGGCATCTTTGTCTCTCCTCCATCTGGTCACATTTATGGTAGGTTTAATTTCCCATGAGTGGGCATTCAAACCATGTCCCATCTGGCACTTAACTCCCTCATGTCAACCCACTTATCACCATAAATGTCTTTACGCCACCTACCATCTTACCACGTGCCAACGCACGTCGACCAAAGTATCGCCCATTGCCAGTCACATCAACAATAGCTAGTAGTGTGAACTCTGGACCTCTGATAGGACGTTGTCTTCTACTTCTCCTTGCCACCTTGTCAGCACACTCTAGAATGCTAAGTCATGTTCATTCTAGATACTCTGGAAATTTTGATATATGTACTAACGCTTGTTTGACAGGTGCAGGTTGGTGAACAATCTTCTGGAGTTCTAACTTATGTTTATATGTCCTGATGGTTCTCCAGTCTTGCAGGTTGTGAATATTTTGATTGAAGATGTCTAATGATTTTACTCCTCCTGATAGTTTGGAGCTACCTACCACTTCTACCTGGGCAGCTACAAAGTCAAAGCTTGAAAGAATGCTGGAAAAGATGCCTCTAACCTCCAAATATCCAAAGGAGAGAGCTATTGCAGGGTCCAAGCTTGACTCCAAAGTCCAATAAGTAACGGATATAGATCCTGGGACTTGGGCTGAATTGTAGGGTCTGATCCAGACCATCTACAGGTTAAAGGCTGAAAGGGACAAGGTAGCCACTTTCTTGGCCACCTTTGGCATCATAAAGGCTGTGAACTTCCCATGTTCGATGCAGTCACTAGAATTAATAAGCAACTAGCAATATTATACAATGTGCCTACTCGCTCAGTTCTGCTTCTGGATCCCCTATCGCTACAATACCCTACCACCATCATCACCTTGGATGCCCCAACCTTTGCTTCTGGGTTGGGGATTCCTCAGTTCAAAGGGTCCATTTTCATCTTCCAGGTTGACTCACTAAAGGAATTTGGTGAGGCCAAAATCATTTCCCGGCAACACCTCAATAGTTAGTGGTTAAAGTCTCCAAAGTGAGACCATAAGAGAATGAAGTTGGAAATTCCCCACAGGGATTTCAAGGAGCCCATTCAGGCGGGCATCATATCTTTATGCAAGATCTTTCAATGGCCCCATGCCTAAGAATTCTTGATGTGGATATATTACTTCCTATACTGCATCACCACACACAACAAGACCTTTAATTGGGTGGCTATCATAGCCAACCACATAGATACAAAAATGAGGATCATCGCCTAGAATTCCCAATTCTATATGACATCATATGTGCTATGGGCATTAGCACAACAAAGGTCAAATTTTCAAGGTCTGGGAATAGTCGGGAACTCAGGAATAGCCCGGGGCAAGTCACACCATGGGATCATTATCCCCAACTTTAGTGGGAGCTTAGTTTCTTGAACTTCTTTCGAGTAAATGACACCTTTGTTTACCATAAAATTCTAACACTTACCTAGGATTTTAGGTATTGCCTCTCATAGGCAAAAATGACTCTGGTTAGCTCCTACGGCTAGTAATTTATTCAGTTCCAGCATCACACCTACATTAGGGTGACAGGCTTCAATGGGAAGCCCTATCTTCCTCCCCGGTATTGCGGGGATAGAATTATTATCTTAGAGTTTTGCAGACAAATGATGGTTTGCACGCCTTCTTCACATTGAAGAAGGTCATCAACGTCACATTCCCTTTCTCTTGTGGGAATTATACATGCAGCCTTTCCATAGCCTAGGAGGCAGACAATGAATTGAAAAGCTTGGGGCTTGTAGAATTGAACCATGCCCAGATAAATTATGATCACCATGGCAAGATTGCCACGGGACTACCTTGGGCATCCCCACCATTTAAAGAGGATATTGAAGACTTTTGGGTGGACTGTCAGGAAAGTACTGGACCTTTGGACTTTCTTGAAGGGTTTCAAAGATGACGGGCAACTGGAGGATCTAGCATACAAAGGATAGGGGCTGGACAAATTAGACCTCCCTCCAGTTGATTGGGCCACTTCAAAGGATTTAAAAATTGAAGGAGTATGCCACCCCATCATAGAGGCAAGTCACAGATACTTTTCCTAGGTGTGCCCCAAGAGCACCCGAAAGAAATCAACAGTCAAGAAGACCATTCCCTCTTCAGCCGGTGCCGGACCTTCTTCATCTGCCATGGCCACTGAAATAAGCATGAGCAAAGGAAAAGAGAAAGAGGGTATCCTGCTTCCTAGGGAACCTCCCTAAGTTCCCACACTTTTGATGGCCCATTTGCATCAAAAAATGGAGTCGACAAAGCTGACCAATCAACAATTAAGCATGCAGGTATCCCCCAGTCTCCCCATCACTCCAATGGAATTTTCTCTCCCAATGAGATCCTCCTCATTGTAAGCTATGATAACTAGATATAATTTCACTAAGGTAGAGTCTACTAACATTTTGAATACCAGGGCTTTCCTCACAAGGAAGAAGAAAAAAACAGTGACCCTTGCACCAAGCATAACCACCACCCCCGGCATGCCATTGATGCCCCCGGTAGAATTAAGTTCTGACTCCCCAGAGTTAGAGGATATCTCAGAATCCTCTCCACCGCATGATGATTTTGATGATACCTTCTCAGTGGAGGATCTTCTAGAGATTCAATAGGGTGTTATTCATGTGGTGGAGGAAATTGAAGCTCAGGACAAAGAGGAGGTCCCTGTAGAAAAGGAAATTCCCATGGAAAAGGATACATCAGAGAAAGAGGCTCAGAAAGAAACCCAAACAAAGCCTAAGAAGGAAAGAATACCAGTCCAGGGGACTAGGGATATACAAAGGTAGCCCAAAAATGAGCAACCGATGGTCAAAGAACCCAGACCCAAGGGAACAACCATACCCCCAACCATCATGCTTTAGGTGCCTTTGGTAACTCCAGGTGACCAAGTGCCTTAGAGCACTTTTGATGAGGTAGTAACAGTAGCCGCCTTGTTAAACTTTGGCCAGTGACCTCACCCACCTCCAGAAAATGTCCTAGTAGAGTAGAGCATTACAGTAGATAAGGCCAATGAGGCCCAAGAACAACAACAACAAATGGATCAAGAGGTCCTAGATAAGGAAAAAAAAGAAACTACTGATACCACTAGGGAAGATGAAGTCCCTGAAAATATAGAGATTGAGACCAGGGCAAAGATGCCAGGCAATACTACAGAGGACACTAGCATGGTGGAAAACATCAAGGGTTCTGGAGAACAAGAAATAGGAAAAGGACAAGAACATGAAGAACTAGAATAGGAGCAAGAAAAGGAGCCCAAAGATAATGTACACTCTGGGAATGCGCTGCCAAATTTTGAAAGGGATCCTAATGAATAGATATTGACAACAAGGCCGCCCCAGCCAGCCTAATGGCTAGTAGAGTCTAAGAAGAGGACAGCCCTAGTGGCGGCCACAAGCACTCCACTCTCGTTGGCCAAGATCATGGCAAGGAATAGCAAGGCAAAGAAGCCAAAGAAGGCATGGGTTGTCCATACTCTTTGGACCAACCTAGTAGGTAGTACCATTGCGGTTATCACAACACCCCCAACAAATGCAGATACAGTGGCCATAAGGCCTGAAGACTACAATATAACCGAGGTAGAATTGGGGAAGAGAGACAAGCAAGGTGAATTGGACTTGCTAAAAGAGGCTACCAAGGCAATAGAAGCCCGATATATAAAGTAGGGCCAAAAGATGTGGGAGGAAAGAGAAAAAAATTCCAATCTCCTCGTGCTTCTAGCAGAACTAATACGGCCTCTAGCTGAAGTCCACCCTAGAACCCCTTCTTCTGGATTGTCGCTTGCACAGGGCGATGTGGACTCTCTACACATAATGAAGAAGAAAGTGCAAGTAGTGGATGGGTGGGTGGATGAACAAGTAACAGTGATGAGAGAATTTCTAGTGGTGTCCCTCCCATACGTCTACAGGGTTGATCTCATTCTCAGTCACGCAAGATGATCCGCTCAGATATGGGAGCAAGACTTAGAAAAATATGAGAAATGGAAAGCCAGGATGGAAGAGATCCGCAACCTAGGCAAGGAGGTTGCCATAGAGTCTGGTATTTTGGGATAAGAATCATATGATTCCCTCCATGTCCAGTACTCAAAACTTTTCCTTAAAATTGAGGTTTGCAAGGAACTAGTCAAGACCTTAAAAGAGAAGCTGACAGTTGCTTGATATCCCTTGGATTTATTCAAGGCATTCATGGTTGGGGTATCACAAGTTGATCCCTTCACCACTGGAACATGTACCCTAGAGGACTATGTCCTCAATAAGTTTGATGAGAAAATGGAGTCCCTATATCTGCTAGCCAGAGATTTTGACCAAGGAATGTTATCTAGATTGTCAAAGACCATGATCCGGTCACATGATGCCATCAAGGTGGTGGACGAATTCCATAGCAGGGCCGGAGAAGTCAAGGATGCATTGGAGGCTATCTGCAGGTGGTGGGATAGCATCTAGAATGTAGATGAGGAAAGCATAAGCCAAGTGTTGGAAGCCTGGGAAAAATCATAAGTAATAAAGTTCTCCAGATCTGGGAAAATCTTATCAACACCTTATTTTGTATTCTTTAATCTTTTGGAACACAAGTTCCCAGATCCCAGAATTCTGGATCCCACATTTTTGAATTCTTTAAGTAACCCATGTCCCGGTTCCCAAGGCTGACTTGTCACTTTGAAGGTAGTTAATAAAGGTTGTCAGAAGGTAGGTAACCACAATAAGGCACATCAGCTCGACAAGAGGTTTTCTGACAGATGGTCTTCCCAAGGTGTCATTTCAATGTTACACCTGACACATCAAAGACAATGAGCCACCCTCCCAGTTATGAGGCATGTAGCCTCGATCCTCGGGGGATCAAATTTCTTATTTCTCCTCCCGGCTCTCTTCATGAGGCTGATTCTTCCATTCCACCTTTCTTGTCTTATTCTTCTGACATGTTAGACCTTTTCCATCTCAAGGTATTTTATAGCGTGGTGTAGGTAGTACCTGCCATTGAATAATATATCATATTGTAAAGTGTAAAATAAGTTAGGGTTAGGTTTAGGTCAAGTGATATATATAAATAATAAGTCTGACCTTATTCCAAGGGTTGGAAAAATTGATGATTTTGCAATCCATAGTTAATAGCAATCGGGTTTTTTTTCATTTATGAGTTGTAGAGCTCAATGCTCCATAGTTTTAAGCTTTTTAGTAGTTAAATGCTCCCCTAGAGTTATCATTGTATCATGCACCAGTGCTTGCTGGAAAAGATGTTAATGAAGATGGAAGAGTTTTCTCGATGATGTTGTTAGAATTATCTCTTCTGGGTTAACGGTATTTTATGTTTTGTGTTCTTTATGTCCTTTTCTCTGATATTTAAAGTAGATTAACAATGTCCTTTCCTTTTCTATTGATAAAATATGAACTGATGGTTGTATATTTCTTTGGTATTTAGTGTAGTGTGTTAGAGAATTGTTGATGTTTTAAATGTTAAACATAACTATAGGTAGATGAAATCCCTCTAACTTTGCAGTATCTTTTGAAGTTTATTTGTGAAATGAATACACGCTTACTAGAAACCCCACTCATTTGAATCCCTGGAAAAGATGAGTTGAAGATAACCAGCTATCCCCATCAAACAAAATAGTCACATCTCCCAACTTAGCCCCGCACTATCGAGACCCAACTCTCATGTTCTTGGAGGCCTGGGGAATCTCATTTCAATATGATCCCTAATGGAACTCCTTACACTGGGGGATATAACCCCAAACTGGCAATGGGTGCCCCCGCAATGGCCATGAATCCCCTACCACCGCCGATAGACCAATTGGCCCAATACATATATCCATTACAAACTTAGACAATACCGTGTCTAGAATCTTTTCCTTTGAACCAACCACAACAGAGACAACAACCAAAGACACAACCATCCAGAATGCCTTTCCTCTAGTCATCCGTGGCTGGAGGATTTCCACCCTTGACTCTGGCAAATAATGTTTCCTTCCTGGGAAACCAATAACAACTATCACTTTGTGATGCAAACACTTAGTTGACCATTGAAGTTGAATCCCTCTAGTGAATGTTGTCCACACTAGCCATGGACATGGGCCAACTGAAGGTGGGATCCTACGCAGCCCAGAGTTCCAATTCTTAGAGAGGGAATATTTTCTCCGGACAGTGAAACAACAATGTCAAAGGGATAAATTTTAACAATAGGTCTTGGCCCAACCAACAGCAATGGAACAAAATTCCAAACACCAGAGGTCTGCCTCCAAACCAAAATGCCAATTAGAGTGGTGTTGGACCATCCCATTTCATGCCAGTGATAGATTTCCAGCCCATGACCAATTGGTGTAGATTGCATGACACATGCTCCCACAATGAGGTAAACTATGCCACACTAGAGAAGGTCATCATGATTTCCCAACTAGAAATACAACAAGCATCTGATCCTACCCACCTAGAACCTCCTATGCAAGAGCCCACTCATGGTGCATTCACATGTGAGACCATCTTCTTTGAGACCGCCAGGGAAGATGAAGAAGAATCTGAACTACAGGGATTCTTTAATGAATCAATTCTGGCCTTCAAGCCCAATGCCTTCACCAACCCAAGGGCTCTCTACAAAACTCAGAGCCAGACTGGTAAGGGACCAGTTTACATGCCAACACCTCCTAAGGAAACTCCCCTTGGGACAACATGACCGACCGGCATGTCCCTCCAAAAGGTTCTAGCTCTAACCAAGAAAAGGACCCGGCCGAGGGAAGCCACCAATTCCAGGGAGGAAGGTTTGACATCATGAAGGCGTTAGAACAAACCACCACCTCCATGACCTTGATGGAGGTTTTACTAAACTGTCTCGAGCAGAAGAAGTATCTTTTAAAGCTCTTGGAAAACCTGAAAGTTGTCAGTCACCCACCTAAGACTGTCTCTTTTGAGGATGCCAACGCGGCTATCTTCCAGGGAAATACTAAAGACCGTCCCTTCATGCTAGGCCTCAAAATACAAGGGAAAAATATACATAATTTCCTAGTAGATTCTAAAGCTTCAGACAATATCATGCCCCTTTCCATATAAGAGAAGCTCAGATTTTGACCCACCCCGTCTAATGGTGCAGTAATCCAACTAGATAAGATTGCTATGAAAATGGTGGGTGAACTGAAGAATGTCTAGATTTAACTAATCCAGGACCCCAAGATAGCCAGCATGATTGACATCCAAGTAGTGGACATCCTAGAGACTTATGGGATGTTATTAAGTCAGAATTGGTCTAAGTCCCTGAACGGATACTTTTCGATTGACTTCTCCCACTTGTGGCTCCCCTGGGAAGGAGAATCTAACAAGATCCAGGTTGAAAGTGAACCCCAGATGAAACAGGCCCTAACTGAAGTTAGGAGAGTGAATGAGGTCTTATTTTCTGAGACTTCCCCCGGGGTGTACCAACCCCTTGAAATTTTAACATTTGATTTCACCCCCGGGGAGGATTCCATAATTCTACAGAGAACCCAAGACCTAGAAGAAAATTTGAGGGTTGAAGTTAACTCTCAGGGTGACGTAGAGACCCCTGCCACACTCTTGTCTAGCACTTGGTGTTGGGTACATTATAAAAAACATTCGGAACTTGAGTGTGATCCTTGCCTTTCTGCTGCTACCTGGCACATTGATGCCCTCTAGAGAAAATAATATACAATTGATTCCCCAGGACTTAGTACTTCTACTAGCGGCACCTTTGTTGCACCGTTTGTTCGAGAATCCTAACCAGAAGCCCCTCTAGAGGCAAACTTCACCCAAGTACCATCAGCGCCAAAGGAAATGCCTCCCAAGTCTCCCAAAAATAATGCAAAATTGTTCCATCTCCCCAGCTCTAGACAACAAATGATGATCTGTGGACCCTTAAGTTTGATGGGTCCCGATCCAAACAGGGCTATGGGGCCAAAGTAGAATTAATCAACCCATGGGGAAAATCCTTCCTCATGTCCTATAGGATATAGTTCAACTACATGAACAATTTCATGGAGTACAAGGCCTTGGTCCTAGGACTCCTATTTGCATTAAGGAAAGGAATCACTCACCTCTGGGACCTGGGTGATTCAAAGTTGATTGTCAAACAAGTCTGCAGTCAATACACATGTCATGATAAGAGATTGGCTGCATACCACAACTGAGCATGGAGTCTTATTGAAGATTTTGATGCCTTTGGCATTGATCTTATTCCCTAGAGATGGAACTATGTCCTAGATGCCCTTGCTATTTCTGCCAGTACACTTGAGCCCATGGCTGGCTCACGACTTTGGAGATTTTCTATTGAGATGATCCCCACCCCTTCCATCCTAGATAATGTCACCCATTTTTAGGTCTTTGAGGATGATCAGCATATCCTGGCCTTCATGGCCAATGTTGGTGTCTTCAAAGACTAGATAGTGGAAGAAAGAGACCACGATGACACTGGACAGGGTGATGAAGATGACGGGATCATGGATCTACCAACCAACACCATCCCAAAGGGGATGGTCAAACTTGAACAAATCTTTGACTCTGATCCTCGAGGCTGGGAAAAGATACCATCCTCCTTTGAGGGAGGAAAATTTGAGAAAGTGAACATCGGCCAGCCTGGTGAAGAGAAAATGATACACATCGACACCTCATGCTCCCTTGAGGAGAAGGAAAAGATTCTCATGGTTAATCGAGAATACATAGACATGATCATGTGGGGGTATTAGGATTTGAAGACATACGACACATCCATTATGATTCATACCATCCCACTCAAACCTAATGCTAAGCCTTTTTGGCAAAAGCAATGACCCGTCAACCCACTGATCAAGCCTCTGATTCATTAGGAGGTGCAAAAACTATTGTCAACCTGGATAATCTTTCCAATCTGGTATAATACATGGGTTGCTAACTTAGTCCTTGTGAGAAAGAAGAGCGGAAAAATTTGCCTTTGCATGGATTTCTAAAATTTGAATAAGGCCTCCAAGAAACATAATCACCCTCTCCCCTCATTGGATGAGGTGTTGCAGATAGTGAGTGGATCCCAAATGATGTCTTTCTTGGATGGGTACTTCAGCTATAACCAAGTCATGGATAGATATAAGGATAGAGACAAAATGACATTCACCACCATGTGGGGAATGTTTCCATATCAGAGAATGACCTTTGGCTTGATTAACGCAAGGGCTACATTTCAGAAGGCTATGGACATTGCATTCGAGGGCCTTGTGAACTGGTGTATAATCATCTACATGGATGATTTGACCATGTTTTCTCAGGACAGGCATGACCATTCCGCCCACCTTGCCCAGATTTGTGAGAGATGTCACTAGTATGGAATATCCCTTAACCCTAAGAAATGCATATTCGGGGTCACTAAAGGGAAGTCACTTGGGCATATTGTCTTCAAGAAGGGTATATCCATTGACCCTGAGAGAGTTGAAGTGCTGCTAAACTTGCAAATGCCTAGCAGCAAGAAGGAAATGAGGTCTTTCTTCAGAAAGATCAGCTTTGTTTGGTAGTTCATGACTGGATTTGTCAAGATCGTGAAGCCACTCAACGAGATGATGAAGAAAGATACCAAAATTGAGTGGAGTCCTGAAGCAAAGTGGCCATTTACCTAGATCAAGAAAATGATAATGGAGGCACCAGTTCTGGCTAGTCCAAACTACTCCCTCCCTTTCTACATTTATTCTTTTGCTTCATCATATTCTGCCATGGCAGTATTGACCCAAAAGGTCAAAGGGGAAGAATGACCAATAGCTTTCATGAGCTCCCCCTTTAAGAATTCCAAGGTTTGATATTTGTCATTGGAAAAGTAGGCCTTTGCTCTTGTTCACACCATGAAGAAATTCTGGCATTACATTCTCTGGAGCAAGGTGCATGCCATTATCCCAGACCAGGCTGTAAAATCTCTACTAATGCAGAGTGAATTGGGTAAAAGATGAGGGAAATGGATGGCCATCCTCCAGGAATAGGATTTGGAAATGCAACCCATGAAAATAGTCTGAGGCCAGGGACTAAGCAAAGCGATGGTTGAAGAGACTCCCCACATCGAATGTCAGACATATACGATGGAGTCCATCACTCGAGACCTGTGGTACACAGATTTGGTGTACTTTTTGTTAAATAACAGATGTTTAGAGGGGTTTCCTCCCAACAAATTTCACACCCTATGGTTGAAAAGCACACATTTCATGATAAAAAAATTCCATGATTTTTGTAGGAATTATGAGGGAGTGTACCTCAGGTGCATCGATATGGTCCAAGCTGCAAAAATAATTGAAGAATTCCATGGGCAGTTTGGAACTGGGCATGGCTTAGCTGATGCCACTGCCCATTACATCCTTCAGGCTAAATACTATTGGTCCTGTATCTTTAAAGATGTCTACACTCATGTCTGGAAGTGCCATACTTTCCAAACCGTAGCACATCATGAACGTAACCTGGCTATACCTTTGTAGCCAGTTTTTGAAGCTAGACCTTTTGCCCAATGGGCATTTTAATTTATTGGGGAAATCAACCCCAACTCATCTGCCAACCACTGATACATCTTGACTGCTACTGATTACTACACCTGGTGGTCTGAAGCCATACCTTGTAAGAACAACACGACAGACGTAGTTATCAAATTCTTGGAAGAAAACATTGTCACAAGATTCAGATTGCCTTTCGCTATAGTATGTGACAATGGTCTGGCATTTTCTTTGGCACAACTACTTGAATGGACCTATGACCAGAAGATCACTCTGAAGTTATCCAACAAATATTACACCTAGAGGAATGGTGTTGCTGAATCAACCAACAAAAATTTGCTTGAAGTGATCAAACACCTGTTAGAATAGAATCCCCGAGTTTGGCACCAAAAGCTAAGATTCACCCTCTGGGTGGATCACATTTGAATTAAGGCCACCCTAGGAACATCCCCATTCCATCTAGTTTATGGCTAGAATCCAGTGTTCCCCATTAACTTACAGATCCTAGTTTTACAGTTCATGCAGGAATTCAGCATCTGGGATAACATCATGGAGGTTTGACTCTTAAATTTGGTGTGGATGGAAGAATAAAGGGATGTAGCCCTTGAACATTTTGCGCATCACCAAGCAATGGTAAAATGATAGTTTGACTGAAGAACCTAGTATAAGGCCTTTCAGATTTTGGACTTGGTCCTTTTGTGGGATAAAGCCTAGGAAAAGAAATGAAAGCACACTAAGTTCCAACGACTCTGGCTTGGACCATATTTGATTTCAGAAATCTATGGGGCAAATACCTATTGCCTCAATACCATGACTAGAGAACCCATCCCATTGCCTATCAATGGATAGTTTCTAAAGCATTATTTTGAATGAGGCGGATTGGTCCAGAGTTGTATTATATCTAAATCTTCTTGCTTGTAAATATTTTGTCCCCGCTACCCATTTGGGGTGCCTTGTAAATAGTTTTGCTAGTGGTCCTCTGGGACCACCCCCTTTTTGTTTGTTTCTCTTTCAGTTTTGTTCTTCCTTTTTTTTGGGTTTCTAGTATTTTTCTCCCTTGTTGTTTGCCGGTATGCTTTGCGTAACATCTAGTCTCTGGGATGGTGCCTTCTGCATCAATGTTGAATTCAGGATTTGTTGTTAGCATGGTAGAATTAGTCCACTCTCTGGAGTCATTTTGTGAGTTGGTAACAGGCTATGAGTAATCTTCATCAGATTTATCCCTAGAAGTCTGGTAATCAGTTAAATCAAAAGTTTAAAGGAACAAGTAATCAGACACACTAAGAGTAGATTGGTCACTCTGGTTTGTTGGCCCAAGTCTGAACTCTTAGAATTCTTTCTGGATCTGGAGTTTTCCTTCCCCATGTAGAAAATTGAGGTGGGTGGAAGGGTGAAAGAAGTACCACCCTGCCATCCAGAAAAAAAAAATATAATAAGAAAAAAAAAGATGGGATGAAAACTCCAGTATCTGGGAGAAATGAGAAAATTTGACGACTTTGGATTGATATATTTAGTGCCTCTTCTCTGCTTCTCCCAGAGGTCATTGGCTTGATTTCCTTTCAAAGAACACACTTCACAACTGACAAAAGACCAAGGATTGAATCATGTATGAGCCAGATTTTCTCAAATGTTTCACCCCTTGCATATAGGATGCTCCAAGTAATGATTTGTTCCAGTTTTTCTAACCAGAGATTTTGTGGTTCTCAAATGCACTAAGGCATTCGTCCTAGATAGTTGCCATTTTTAATGCCCTGCATACCCATCCCTACATTGTGTGCAAAATTTTGGGTCCCCTCTTTTTTCTTTTGGCTCTTGCCTTATTTTCTTTGCCTTTGTTTCTTTTTGTTTTCTTCTTTGGGTTTTCTTTCTCATGAGGTTTGCTTTCTTTTGCTTTTTGTCTTTCGCATCTCCGAGACCTGGTCTCAGAGTTGGTGGTTTCCTTTCTCTAGCCAGATTCTAGACTCTGAGATTCTCTTCTGTGATGCCTCCTCCTCGTGAAGAGGTATGTTCACATGGAATCCCCAGGCCCGGAGTCTGGAGGGTTGCCTATTCCAAAATTTGTGGGAAGAAAGGTAACTTGCTTTTTACCTTGGGTATAAATAAGATTTATATGTCACTTTTACAGTTACCATGATTAAAACACTTAGAGCTTTTTAGAGAGATTCCTTGGCAATTTGAGTGCAATCAAGTGTGAATTACTCTGAGCTTAGTGGATAACTACGAAGTTGATTTCTGGTAGCTATTCGTGAGCATTGGAGGTTGAAGCTATTATAGAGTGACCCTAGCACCATCTCTATGCCATTCTTTAGGTTTCCAGGTAGGCCTTCTAGTTCCTACCTTCATTTTTTTTGTTCTTGGTTTTGGTTTTTGGTTTGTTTTGTTCTAGTTTTTGTTCTTTCTGCTTTTGGTTTGCCACCCATTGGTGGGTTGGCTCTGCCAGAGGGTTGTTTTCCCTCTGCACGGCTGTAGATTAATGTACATTTGTTATTTTGGTCTTAGGATAGCTATTGTACATTGTGTTTATTTTGTCTAAACTATGAATAGTGTATATTTCTATATATTGCATGTATATTTTCTTCAGCTCTCAACCTTCCTATATTTTATGTATATATGTTCCTATATATCCCTTAAAGCTCATGAGTTCTTCGTGATTTGTCATGCATTTTCACCCCATGAGACCGAGCTCATTGAGGCGGGGTCACCCCAGTTTGAACTCGGCACCTTGTTGGTTCGAGCCATGGCATCTTTCTCTCTCCTCCATCTCATCACATTTATGGCAGCTTTAATTTCCCATGAGTGGGAATTTAAACCATGTCCTATCTGGCACTTAACTCCCTCGTGTCAACCCACTTGTCACCATAAATTTCTTTACATCGCTTGCCATCTTACCACATGCCAATGCACATCAACCAAAGTATGGCCCATTGCCAGTCACATTGGCAATGACTAGTAGTCCAAACTCTGAACCTCTGGGAGGACCTTGTCTTCTACTTCTCCTTGCCACCTTGTCAGCATGCTCTAGAATGCTAAGTCATGTTCATTCTAGATACTCTGGAACTTTTGATATATGTACTAACACTTGTTTAATAGGTGCAGGTTGGTGAAGAATCTTCTAGAGTTGTAACTTATGTTTATATGTACTGATGGTTATCTGGTCTTGCAGGTTGAGGATAGATTGATTGAAGATGTTTGATGATTTCACTCCTCCTGATAGTCCAGAGCTACCTACCACTTCTACCCGAGTAGCTACAAAGTTGAAGATTGAAAGAATGTTGGAAAAGCTGCCCCTAACCTTGAAATATCTAAATGAGGGAGTTATTGTAGGGTCCAAGGTGGAATCCAAAGTCCAGGAAATAATAGATATGGATCCTAGGACTTAGGCTAAATTTTAGGGTCTGATCCAGACCATTTATAGGTTAAAGGCCAAAGGGGAGAAGGTAGCCACTTGCTTGGCCGCCTCTAGCATCATAAAGGCTGCAAACTTCCCATGTTCGGTGCAGTCACCAAAATTAATAAAGCAACTGGAAATATTATACAATGCGCCTACTTGCTTAGTTCTTCTTCCAAATCCCTGGCTACTACAATATCGTACCACCATCCTCACCTTGGATGCCCAACCTTTGCTTCTGGGTTGGAAATTCCTCAATTCAAAGGGTCTGATGTCATCACCTAGGTTGACTCCCTAAAGGAATTCGGTGAGGCCAAAATCATTTCCCAACAACACCTCAATAGTTAGTGGCTGAAGTCTCCAAAGTGAGACCACAAGAGAATGAAGTTAGAAATCTCCATGGGGATTTCAAGGAACCCATTCATGCGGGCATCATATTTTTAGGCAGGATCTTTGGATGGCCCCACGCCTAGGAATTCTCCACATGGATGTATTACTTTCTATACTGTATCACCACACACAAGAGGACTTTCAATTGGGTGACTATCATAGCCAACCACACAGATACATAGATGAGGACCGTCGCCCATAATTCCCAATTCTATATGACATCATATGTGCTGTGGGCATTAGCATAGAAAAGGCCATCTTTTCAAAGTCTTGGAATATATGGGGAACTTGGGAACGACCCAAGGCAAGTCACACCATGGGATCATTATCCCCAATTGCAGTGGGAGCTTAGTTTCCTGAACTTCTGTCGCATAAATGATGCCTTCGTTTACCATAACATTCTAACACTTACCCGAGATTCTGGGTACTGCCTCTCATAGGAAAAAATGACTCTGGTAAGCTCCTACAGCTAGTACTTTATTCAGTTCTGGCATCACACCTACATTAGGGTGATAGACTTCAATGGGAAGCCCTATCTTCTTCCTTGGTATTGTGGGGATAGAATTATTCTCTTGGAGTTTTGTAGATAGATGATGGATCTGCACACCTTCTTCACATTGAATAAGGTTTTCAACGTCCGATTCCCTTTCTCTTGTAGGAATTATACATGCAGCCTCGCCATAGCCTAAGAGGAAGATAATGAATTGAAAAGCTTGGGGCTGGTAGAATTCAACCATGCCCAGACAAATTATGATCCCCGTGGCAAGATTTCCATGGCACTACCTCGGGCATCCCCATTGCATAAAGAGGATATTGAAGACTTCTGGGTAGACTACCAGGATAGTTTTGATCTCTGGGCCCGACAACACACAAGGATGAGAAAAGTCTCATGAAAGTACTGGACCTTAAGACTTTTGTGAAGGGTTTCAAAGATGACAGGCCGCTAGAGGATCCAACATACAAAGGACAGGGGCTAGACAAATTAGAACTCCCTCTAGTGGATTGGGCCACTCCAAAGGATTTAACAATTGAAGGAGTATGCCACCCCATCATAAAGGCAAGTCACAAGTACTTTTCCCAGGTGTGCCCCAAGAGCACCTGAAAGAAACTGATGGTCAAGAAGATCATTCCCTCTTCAGCTGGCACTAGACCTTCTTCATTTGCTGTGGCTACTGAAACTAGAACAAGCAAAGGAAAAGAGAAAGAGGGTGCCCCGGTTCCCAGGGAACCTCCCAAGGTTCCCACACTTTTGATGGCCCATCTACATCAAAAAATGGAGTCAGCAAAGCTGACCAGTTAGGAGTTAAGCATGTAGGTATCCGCCAGTCTTCCCATCACTCTAATGGCATCTGCTTGCTTGACAGGATCCTCCTTGTTGGTAGCTATGATGACCGGACAGACTTTCATTAAGGTGAAGTCTACTAACATTCTGAATATCGGGGCTTCCCTCATAAGGAGGAAGAAAACAATAGTGACCCCTACACCAAGCATAACCACCATCCCTAACATGCCATCGATGCCCCTTGTAGAATTAAGTTTTGACTCCCCAGAGTTAGAGGATATCTCAGACTCCTCTCCACCGCATGATGATTTTGATGATACCTTCTCAGCAGAGGAGCTTCTAGAGATTCGACAGGGCGTTAGTCATGCGGTGGAGGAAATTGAAGCTCAGGAAAAAGAGGAGGTCCCTATAGAAAAGGAAATTCCCATGGAAAAAGATACATCAGAGAAAGAGGCTCGGGAAGAAACCCAAAAAGAGCCTAAGCAGGAAAGAATACCGGTCCAGGGGACCAAGGATATGCCAAGGTAGCCCACAAATGAGCAACCAATGGTCGTAAAACCTAGAGCTGAGGGAACAACCGTACCTCCAACCATCACACTTCAAGTGCCTTTGGCAAGTCTGGGTGACCAAGTGCCCCGGAGCACTTTTGGTGAGGTAGTAACGGTGGCCGCCTTGTTAAAATTGAGCCAACAATCTCACCAACCTCCAGAAAATGTCCCGGTGGAGGAGAGTATTGCAGTCTAGTAACAACAGCAGCAAATGGACCAAGAGGTCCCGGATAAGGAAAATGAAGAAACTGTTGATATCACTCAAGAAGATGAAGTCCCTAAAAATATAGAGATTGAGACTAGGGAAAAGGTCCCAGGAAATACTACAGAGGATGCTAGCATGGCAGAAAACATTGAGGGTTTCGGAGAACAAAAAATAGGAAAAGGACAAGAACAGGAAGAACCAGAACAGGAGAAAGAAAAGGAGCCCAAAGATAACGTACACTCCAAGAATGCATTGCTAGATTCCAAAAGGGATCCTAATGAATAGATATTGACAATAAGGCTATCCTAGCCACCCCAATGGTTGGTAGAGTCTAAGAAGAGGAAAGCCCTAGTGGTGGCCACAAGCGCTCCACTCTTGTTGGCTGAGATGATGGCCAGGAATACCAAGGCAAAGAAGCCCAAGAAGGTGTGGGTTGTCCATACTCTCCGGACCAACCTAGTAGGCAGTACCATTGCAGTTATCACAACACCCCCAACATATGCAGATACAACAGCCGTAAGGCCCGAAGACTACAATATAACAGAGGTAGAATTGGGGAAGAGAGACAAGCAAGGAAAATTGGACTTGCTAAAATAGGCTACCAAGGCGATAAAGGCCTGATATATAAATCAAGGCCAAAAGCTACAGGAGGAAAGAGAAACAAATGCCAATCTCATGTGCTTCTAGAAGAACTAACACAACCTCTAGCTAAAGTCCACCACAGAAGCCCTTCTTCCAGTTTGCCGCTTGCACAGGACGATGTGGAATCTCTACGCATAATGAAGAAGAAAACGCAAGCAGTGGATGCGTGGGTGGCCGAACAAGTAACAGAAATGAGAGAATTTATAGTAGCATCCCTCTTGGAGCTCTATAGGGTTGATCTCATTCTTAGCCATGCAA
The DNA here is from genome assembly GCA_018584345.1 of Thuja plicata. Classification (NCBI taxonomy): domain Eukaryota; kingdom Viridiplantae; phylum Streptophyta; class Pinopsida; order Cupressales; family Cupressaceae; genus Thuja; species Thuja plicata. Next base: position 3,006,419 of record MU223366.1, on the reverse strand, counting down.
GAAGCTCCGCTCAGATATGGGTGAAAGACTTGGAAAAATATGAGAAATGGAAAGCCAGGTTGGAAGAGATTTGCAACCTAGGAAAGGAGGTTTCCATAGAGTCTGGTATTTTGGGAGAAGAATCATATGATTCCCTTTAGGTCTAGTACTCTAGACTTGCCCTTAAAATTGAGGTTTGCAAGGAACTAGTCAAGACCTTAAAAGAGAAGCTGATAGTTGCCCGATATCCCTTGGGTTTATTCAAGGCATTCATGGTTGGGGTGTCAAAATTTTATCCCTTAACCACTAGAACATGTACCCCAGAGGAATATGTCCTCAACAAGTTCAATGAGCGGATGGAGTCCCTATATCCACCAACCAGAGATTTTGACCAAGGCAGGTTATCTAGATTGTCAAAGACCATGATCCGGTCACATGATGCCATCAAGATGGTGGAAAAATTCCAGAGCGGGGCTAGAGAAGTTGAGGATGCATTAGAGGTTGTCTGCAATCAGTGGGATAGCATCTAGAATGTAGACGAGGAAAGCATAAACCAAGTGTTGGAAGCCTGGGAAAAATAATAAGTAATAAAGTTCTCCAGATCCAGGAAAATCTTATCAACACGATGTTTTGTATTCTTTATTCTTTTGGAACACAAGTTCTTGGATCCTAGAATTCTGGATCCCACATTTTTGAATTCTTAAAGTGACCTATGTCTTGGTTCCCAAGGCCAGCTAGTCACTTTCAAGGAAGTTAATAAAGGTTGTTAGAAGGTAGGTAACTACAACAAGGCACGTCATATCGACAAGAGGTTTTCTGACAGATGGTCTTCCCAAGGTGTCATTTCAACATTACACCTGACACATCAGAGACAGTGAGCCACCCTCCCTTTTATGACGCATGTAGCCTTGATCCCCAGGGGATCAAATTTCTTCTTTCTCCTCCCAGCTCCCTTATCGAGGCTGATTCTTCCATTCCACCTTTCTTATCTTATTCTTCTAACATGTCAGACCTTTTTTGTCTTGAGGTCTTTTGTAGCGTGGTGTAGGTAGTACCAGCCACCAGATAATATATCATATTGTAAAGTGTAAAATAAGTTAGGGTTAGGTTTATGTCAAGTGATGTGTATAAATAATAAGTCTGACCTCATTCTAAGGGTTGGAAAAATTGATGATTTTGCAGTCCATAGTTAATAGCAATCGGGTTTTTTTTCATTTCTGAGTTGCAGAGCTCAATGCTCCATAGTTTTAAGCTTTTGAGTAGTTAAATGCTCCCCTAAAGTTATCATTGTATCATGCACCAGTGCTTACTAGGAAAGATGTTAATGAAGAAGGAAGAGTTCTCTCAATGATGTTGTTAGCATTCTCTCTTCTAGGTTAAGGGTATTTTATGTTTTGTGTTCTTTATGTCCTTTGTTCTGATATTTAAAGTAGATTAATGACCTCCTTTCCTTTGCTACTGATAAAATATGAACTGATGGTTGTATATTTCTTCTGTATTTAGTGTAGTGTTAAAGCATTGTTGATATTTTGAATGTTAAACATAACTATAGGTAGATGAAATCCCTCTAAATTTGCAGTATCTTTTGAATTTTATTTGTGAAATGAATGCGTGCTTGCCAGAAACCCCACTCATTTGAATCCCCAGAAAAGATGAGTTGAAGATAACTAGCTATCCCCCTAAAAAAATAGTCATATCTTTCAACCAAGCACCACACCATCGAGACCCAACTCTCACGTGCTTTGAGGCCTGGGGAATCTCATTTCCCTAGACAACCTTTACAGGCGAAGTTGGCCAGTACCCCAGTACCCAGTGACAACTTACCTCTGTTGGTGGACCCTGTCACAAAGTCCCATCAACAGGCTCTTAGTGGACAACACCTCCCCTATTACAGGGCTAGGAGTTGCATTGCATTGGTGATGTGATTTTGAGGTAGTTTATGTTAGAATAATAAGCAGAAAAAATGCAAATATAAACATAGAAGAGAATACAAATGACACAGAGATTTAATGTGGTTCACCCAATCCCTGGGCTATGTCCACCAACAGCAAGTCCAATATCTTTATTATTATCCAGCTATTACAATCTGAAACCTACAACTCAATACCATCACAGGAAGCTACAAAAATCCCTCATACAATGAAATCTAAAAACCCTAAGCCCTTTTCACAAGCATATTTGACCTAACCTAATTAAGGCAAAAAATACTTTGACTAATAGAAAATCAATGGTCGACCCTTGACCCTGAGCTTGGGGCTGATAAAGATATGTCTGGGGGGAAACCACGCCAAAAGAAACTGAGTCTGATTAGGCTCCACATAAATAATAGTTTGGGATAAATCAGTGTAGCGAGGTGATTTGATCAACAATGTTGGGGTTTGCAGCAGACATTGGGAGGAGAAGAAGAACGCCGATTGGATTTACACAAGCAGGCTAACTTGATTGCATTGGATGATGTAGTGGAGCTTACATGAGAAGTAACATAGTGGATTGAGTCTTAGTGGATTGTGCTGGCATTTGAGATTTTGAGGCAGCAAGTGTCGACTTAGTTGAGTGGTTATGTAACATCTATCTATGTTGATTGCAGATCAAACTTATGTATTAGGTCTTAGCGCAAGTTATGTTTGTGCACTCGAGGCATTTGTAGCATGATTAGTGGATTGGGGCTCAGAGCAAATTTATCTGAGCTATTGGTGCATATCTTGAAGGAAGTCATCTCGTTCATTCGACTAGGAGGAATGCCTTTATAAGGCGAGTCTTGTTGAGGCATTTGGCATTCAGCATCTGGCATTGGAGGGACAATGACAAACGACAAATCATTGGAGTAATAGTGTAAGTGTGAAGTCTTAGAGGACTGGTGACTTAGAAGTGAGTTGGAGAAGAGCATTATAGGGAGGAAAAGAGTTACACAAGGATTTCCCTTGGTAAAGCGACTCATTTCTTTGAGTCTTTTGTAATCGAGCCAAAGGGGTCACTTGTATTGTAAATGCAGATAGTAGTGTTTGTCAACGCAACTGGGTTCTATTTTTTGCATAATTATACATTTGGGGTTCAGCCCCACCCATATTCTGTGTTCTATGCTCATTTTGATGGGACTGTGTTTCTATATGGTTTAGCCCGCATCACATTTCACCATGCCAACATTATTTAAGTCATTGCATGCTTGGGAGGATTGATAAGCTTATGCATTGCATTAAGCAATATTATGGGTTCTCACTGCGAGATCGCCAGTGCCGAGTGACTTGCTCCCAAGGGTCGCTACAGTTGGTATCAGAGCAGTTCAAGTATTGGACTGAGTTGTTTGAGATAGACTTGGATCAAGCTGTAAGAGGGAGACTTGGAATAAGCGGCATTATGGGGGATGAAGAAAATCAATATGATGAGCAGGCACATACTCATGAAATGGGTCATAGGAGAGGTGGAGCTATGAAGCATAAGGACTAGATACAAGTGCATGAGGAAAGGTTGGATGCATTGGAAGGTTCTGACTTTAAGGATCGGTTGTTGGGAGAGATAAGGATTCTTCAAGAGGAGATCTTCCTTATGAAGGAAGGGTAGGCTCTTTGTCAAGCTATGTTGCAAAGTGGAGTCTTGGAGCAGAAAGATTCAGTAGAGATGGGATTTTATGAAGGAGAAAGGGATGACACTGTTCTAGAGAACTTCTTCTGGGATGTTGAGGAATGGTTGTTCACCATCCATGAACTCTCAAATGAGAGAAAGGTCAAGAGGATCTCAACATGCTTTAAGGGAAGCACACAACTATGGTGGAGGATGCATGTAGTCGATGAGAGATCTGGGAAGTTGCAGCCGATTTGGAATTTGAAAGAGCTGAAGGTAGTACTTTATGCCCAATTCAAGCGAGGTGACTCAGAATGGCCCATTTGACAGTGCCTTGGAAATTTAAAGCATACTGGAACTTTGAGAGAGTACATTAGTGTATTTCATGTCTTAGATCTAGAATGCACCAAGATAAGTAACTTCAACAAGTTATTTATTTTCATGGAGAACTTGCAGTCCTGGGCTAAAGAGAAGATTAGGCGGCAGAATGTTTAGACTTTGAGAGATATGATCTACATAGAAGATGGTTTGCTCGATCACACTAGAGGCAGGTATGCCAAATCAACTTAGAATGATGGAAGAAATCCAAATCATCCCTAGGAGGATCGATGAAAAAGATCAAAGTGGAATGAAGACAAGGGGAAGAAGTCCTGGGCTAATGAAGATGAATCGGTGCAAGATGGGAAAGAGAAGAAAAGGATGACCTATTTCATATGTTTCCAGCCTGATCATTTTGTAAGGGAATGTCATAACTAAGCAAATTTTAATACAGTGTTGAAGGAGGAGTCAATGATGACCCAAATGGGAACTATACAGCTCCTGAGCTCATTGCATCAAAAATCTTTTTTGTCGAGTGATCGAGCAAGGTTACCTCCCAACACATTGAGGCTAGATGTGCAAGTGTTGAGGGTGACACTCTTGTTTAAGTGGGGGAGGATGTTATGGGGACAAGAGTTGCATTGCATTGGCTATGTGGTTTTGAGGTAGTTTGGGGTAAATCAGTGTGGCAAGGTGATTTGATCGGCAATGTTGGGGTTTGGAGTAGACATTGGGATGAGAAGAAGAATGTTGATTGGATTTACACAAGCAAGCTGACTTGATTTCATTGGACGATGTAGTGGAGCCTACATGAGAGGTTGCATAGCAGATTGAGTCTTAGTGGATCATGCTGGAATTTGAGATTTCAAGGCAGCAAGTGTCAACTTAGTTGAGTGTTTATTGCGGATCAAACTTATTTATTGGGGCTTAGCACAAGTTATGTTTGTGCGCTCAAGGAATTTGTAGCATGATTAGCGGATTGGGACTGGGAGTAGATTTATCTGAGCCATTGGTGCATATCTCAATGGAGGTCATCTCATTCATTCCACAAGGAGGAATTCATTTATGAGGAGAGGCTTGTTGAGGCATTTGGCATTCAACATTCAGCGTTGGAGGGACAATGATAGATGATGAAGCATTGGAGTAGTAGTGTAAGTGTGAATTCTTGGAGGACTGGGGACTTAGCAGTGAGTTGGAGAATAGCATTGCAGTGAGGAAAAGAGCTACACAAGGATTTTTCTTGGTGAGGTGAGTCATTTCTTTGAGTCTTTTGTAATCAAGCCAAAGGGCTCACTTGTATTGTAAATTTGGACAATAATGTTTGTCAATGCAACTAGGTTCCATTTTGTGCATAATTATACATTTGGGGTTTAGCCCCACCCATATTCTATGTTCAGTGCTCATTTGGATGGGACTATGTTGGTATATGGTTTAGCTTGCATCACATTTTTCCATGCTAGCGTTATTTAAGTCATTGCATACTTGGGAGTGTATGCGGTAAATTTGGCCTTGTTAATTCACCATACACTTCAACATAGTCCTTCTTCACCAGGTACACACAAGACTAAATATGAGATTATTCATCCTATCTACCTGCATGATTTGACCTGTTGCCTTCTATCCAGATAGGGTTTTTGAAATTGCTCTTAAAACGAGAGTCTCACAACCATGGACCAATCTAGGAATGAAGGATTTATCATGATGGATGCAATACAATGCAAGATTATACTAACAAATGAAATATGAGGGATTAAGCTAAGACATGATTTCAATGCAATTAATCTAGAAATTGAAACTATCTTATTGCAATATGAAATTATTCTATATGAGATATTAAGAAATGAGACAATAATTCACTATTCTAACAATGCAAAGTAAGTGGGGGTTTTGAATGAAGAATGAGAGTTCTTTTATAGACTCTGAGATGATCAGAATAGAAACTTTCCTCTTTAGAATAAAACAGATAGAAAAGCCAGTTTAAAATAGAAAGTTTTATTGAAAAGAAATCAATAAATTGTTTTCTCTCTGCTTTAACTGTTTTCTTTCTTTGATTTAATTCTATTTTATTTGAATTAAATTGTTTTCTTTGTCTTTAAAGCACAATTAATTCAAAGTTTCCATTTCTGAATAAAAGAAAGATTTTTTTGATAGAATATTCAATTAGTTAAATAAATATGACCTCATAATTGCTTTTTCTCAATTATCTGAATATTAAATTCAATTATTGAAAGAAGGGATATTTATTTAATAATTAAATATTATTTAATCCATTTTCATGTGTCTCAGCTAAAGAGGATGAATTTAATTTAATTAAAGTGCTAGGACTTTATTAATTAAATTAATTTGATAATAGGGTTTGTTTAGCCAATAGATATTTAGGAATTAAATATGATGTATGATTAATGTAGATTTAGGATTTTCAACATTTGACACTCAGGTCGAGTAGAGTCATTTAAAGCTCAGAATTGCCTAGTACAATAGGACTTTAATGATCTAGAAGAATGACAAATGCAACAAAATTGGTTAGGGTTGCAAGATGCCAATTTTGGGGTGTTACATTTTGCCCCTCTTTTAATTGATGTTGTGAGCAGTGCATTGATTCAAAGAATAGTTTGATGCATGAAGCATAGAAGAAAAGATTTGAACACCCAGTTTTGACCATGAGGTACAAAAAACTGAACATGTCGCAGTGATTGAAAAGCATGGAACACCCAGTTTTGACTGTGAGGTACGAAAAACTGAACATGCCCCAAGTGATTGAAAAACATGGAACACCTAGTTTTAACCATGAGGTACGAAAAACTGAACATGCCCCAAGTGATTGAAAAGCATGGAATACCCAGTTTTGACCATGAGGTACAAAAAATTGAACATGCCCCAAGTGATTGAAAAGCATGGAACACCCAATTTTGACTGCGAGGTATGAAAAAATGAACATGCCCCAAGTGGTTGAAAAGTATGGAACACCCAGTTTTGACCGTGAGGTATGAAAAATGAAACATGCCCCAAGTGATTGAAAAGCATGGAACACCCAGTTTTGACTGTGAGGTACGAAAAACTGAACATGCCCCAAGTGATTGAAATGCCCCTAGCAATGAGGACTTTCAAAAATCAGATCGGATTGATTGAAATAGATTCAATGATGTAATCATCCTACCCCCTTGGGAGAAAAATGGAAAGATGACATGCCATAAGAGCGAAAAATCATAGATAGATGTTGAGTCGAAGAGTGAGAAGAACTTAGAATAGATTACAGAAGAATTTAGAAGATTCAGAATCAATTTTGAGTGATTGCGAGGTCAGGTTGACCAGAGTTGAATTTTGAGGAAAAAAGTCAAAGATTTCAGAAAATGATGATATGATATGATTCTAACAAGAAAGCGACGCCAGAAAGTTGAGTGCACACGCTGTCTGAATGCGTCGGTCCCGAAAATTTTAAAATGCGATTTTGAGCGATATAGAAGTGTCAGATTTTGATTTCGATCCCAAAAATGGGTTGAGAATATAGCTAAAGATAGAGAGCGAGGATCAAACACTTGGTCAGTCATGATGAAACCAAGACTCTAAAGAAGAACTCCCCTATGTATGAACCTAGGAGAATACAAAGAAGAGAACATTAAATTGCTGCCACAATGCAAGTCTAGAATTAAAATGCAATCCTATGCTAGATGCAATATGAAAGTGCAATTCTAGGACATGGTTGTGAGACCCATCGTATGTTTATCATCATTGAGCATTTTTTTGGCTCATCAAAGTTGATACAACCCTTACTGGTGCCACAATGCAACCATAAGGATATGAATATGACTCTTCATCGGATGAAATGCAGGAAACGAACATAAGCACCAGGGCACAAAAGCCAAGATGACCTGAACATTGTTTCCAGTTAATGTTGCAAGAGTACACTAGTATCGAGGCATTCAGAGCTAAGATAACCATGAGTGTGATCATGCATAAACAAACAGATCAATAACAAGCAAAGAGATAGTACCGACCTCACCATGGCGTACAAATAAACAAGATCAAGGGATGTGGCATTATTCCACCTTATTGCTAGAGCTCTTATCACATACACCCTTTTTATTTTACATTGCCAGATCATCAGGGCTATGCCAACAAGTAGTAGACAAAGAAAATGTCAATGAAATCCATAAGAATAGACAACATACAAAGAAAAATTCAAGCATAGCTCAGCCTATTTCAAAGTTTGCGAATGTGGATGTGTATGAGGTGTTGAAAAACACCATTGTGCTTGTGAGTGCATTGTGTTTGATTCTTATTGAAAGATGTTTACATGTGAGATATCCAATGTGTGTTAAAAAAAAAACACAATTTGTCCAAAGATAGTGTTAAAAAATACTGTTATAGAGGTGTTGAAAAACACCAGTTTGTGTCAGTAGAGAGTTGTCCTTGAGAAATGACAAGATTACTAACTCAAGTGTAAACTAGAGATGTGATCAAATGGGGGGCCTATGCCCCCAAGTAATGATGATTGACTTGACGTATGTTGCGAGGACAAATAATATGTGATTACCCCCAAGCATATGGCACTGAATCAATGACAAGTTAGGAGGGTTCGCAAAGGAACCAGAGTATCACGAAAGTGACCGAAAGATATGTACAGACTAAAGCATAGAATCGTCAAGACTGAGTATCGATAGATAGAGCATGTGAGTATAACTCCAACTATAACAAATGTGAACAATCCACATAGAGTAGCGATAGTAGGCAGACGCAGTGAGAACCACTGGTGACTAATGCGAAAGAGATGCTCAAATGAAGTGATCATAGCATAAGCTATACATCAGTAGGTAGACACAGTGAGAACCACTGGTGACTGTCACAAAGTAAATCTAAAAGATAATAAGACAATGCCCCCAAGACCAGGACAGTTTCCCTGAGAGTATGACCAGTTTCAATCCATGTGAGTTGGTGTCTTGATGGGAACTGAAAGAAAATGAAAGCAGGAAAGCAGCAATGTAGGAAAGAAAATGCATAAAGCCAAGTGGTGCTGCAATAGATATAATATTATGGAACAAGAGGTGCCTGTTTACTAGGTTTTCACCTTCTTGGCAGAAATTCTTTTTTTTTTTTGCTACCTTGACGCCTGTTTGCCAGGTTTTCATCAATGGCACCTTTTTCTCTTTTTCTCTTTTTTTTTGTATTTTCAATTTTTTTTTTTTTGTATTTTTGGAATATATAATTTTTTTGGAGATACATCAAAGTGCCTATCGCTAGGTTTTCACTAAGATGATCATTTTTTCAGGACTTTAGTATATACATGAGCATACTGAAGATGTCTCAACTGTAGAACCACTTCAGATGAACAACGTTGATGGGCTCTTTGAGTTGTTCTCCTTAAGTAGTAGAGAGTTGATAGGTACCAGACCCAAACACTGCAGTAACAATATATGGACCGAGCCAATTAGGTTCAAACTTGCCTTTCTGGACCCGATGTTGCTGATTCTTAGGGTTCTCTCTCAGAATAAGGTCACCCACTTGGAAGTCTCTTGGTTAGACCTTCTTGTTATATCTTTTAGACATCTTCTTTTGGTATGCTCTTAGGTGATCGAATGCCACTTGGCGATGTTCATCAAGTAATTATAGCTCTTGTAGCTGAGATATTCTAGTATCTTCATTAGTAATGAGGCCCTTCAGAGAGACTCATAAAGAAGGAATCTCGACCTCAATAGGTAGCATAGCATCTACTCCGTAAACCAATGCATAGGGTGTAGCCCCTGTTGGTGTTCTTATACTTGTCCTGTATGCCCAAAGAGATGGATTGATTCAGAGATGCCAATCTTGTCTGGACTTATGCACTGTGCGATGCAGAATCTTAAGGATTATTTGTTGGAAGCTTCCACCTGTCCATTACCCTGAGGATAATAGATGGAAGACCAGTGTTGAGTAATTTTGAACTTAGAGCATAGCTCTGTCAAATCCTTATTTTTAAATTGTCCCCCATTATCTGTGATAATCGCTGAAGGTGCACCATGCCTACAGATGATGTAATTGAGAATAAACATTGCTACTATTTTGCCACTAGCAATGGTGAGAGGGACTTCCTCCATCCACTTAGTAAAATAATCCATAACTATAATGATAAACTTATGTCCATTGGAGGACGAGGGGTAGATCTGACCCACTAAATTAAAGGCCCATTGTTGAAATGGCTAGAAATTAATGAATGGAATCAGCTCCTTGGCTAGAGCATGGATCAGGTTTCTATGTAATTGACATTGTTTGCAAGACTTAGCAAACTACGTTGCTTCTTTTTCCATGTCTGGCCAGTAGTAACCAGCTCCAATAAGTTTGCGAGCTAATTTCAGGCCATTAGAGTGTGACCCACAGATGCCTTCATGTAGCTCTACTAATGCTTGTTTAGACTCATTGGGTTCTAAACACCTAAGGAGGGTACCATCTAGACCATGCCTATACAAGTCATTAGCGATGATGACAAACTATGAAGCACTATGGATTAGGTGACGTTTCTCATTCTGGGAGTAAGTGTCCAGAATAATCTGGTCACGTAGGTAGGAGAAGATGTGGTGGTAGTGGGATGAGTCATGCCCTATAATAGAATAGATCATCTAGGAGCTAGGGGAGTCATAAGCTAGGTAGCGTAACATCTCCACTAGGAATTCATGTCTAAAATCATTTTCAGGCATTTGTAGCATAGAGGCAAGAGTAACCATGGCATCTGCTACTTTATTATCTACCCTTGGAACCTGTTGAAATGTGATGTGAGTAAAATACTATTTAAGATCATCAACCAACCATTTTTAAGGTATCAACTTGTCATCCCTTGTCTGATAGATATCATTGACCTGATTGATGACCAATTGGGAATCTCCAAGAACATTTAGTTCATCCACGCGCCACTCAAGGGTGATCTTCATACCGTTGATGAGAGCTTCGTACTCAGCAATGTTGTTTGTACAAGGAAACAAAATTTTGTATGCTTTTGGTAATGAGTATCTTTGAGGTGTAATGAACAGGATCCCAGCACCTGACCCCTGTTGGGTAAATGAACCATCAAAAAACATAGTCCATAAGCAATGTGTAAGAAGTAATATGGACTCATCTGGAAATTCAATGTGCAATGGTTGATGATCAATTAGAGGTGCTTCCACCAACTGATCTGCTATTGCTTGGCCCTTAATGGCTTTCCTTTCAACATATTCAATATTGAACTCACTGAGAAGCATGACCCATTTAGCTAGTCTACCTATGAGGGTAGCTTTACTGAGCAAGTATTTCAGAGGGTCAAGTTTAGCAATTAGACGTGTAGTATGAGCCAACATATAGTGTCACAATTTTTGTGAAGAAAACACCAATGCAAGGCAAGCCTTCTCTAGAGTATTTTATTTTATTTCATAGGAGACCAGAGTTTGACTAATGTAATAGATAGCCCTTTCTTTCTTTTCCTGATCTTCTTGAGCCAATAGGATACCCAATGATGTATCCATAGCAGATATGTAAAGTATAAGTGGCTTCCCATGAATGGGAGGCTTCAAGATTGGTGGGTTTGCAAGATACTGCTTGATTTGCATGAACCCTTCATCACATTATTTATTCCACTGATAAGCCACACCCTTGTGTAAATTCTTAGTAAATGGTTGTGAGTTGTCCACCAGTTGAGAGATAAAACACCGGATAGACTGTAGTTGGCCTTGAAGTCCTCTCATTTGTTTGATATTTTTAGGTGGCGACATTTCTAGAATAGCTTGTACTTTTGCAGGATCTACTTCAATACCTTTGGTAGAGATGATATAGCCAAGTAACTTACTAGATGTTACGCCAAATGCACATTTCTTAGGATTGAGCCTTAGACTGAATTGTTCCATACGATCTAGGATAGGACCTAGATCAGCAAGATGTTTATTTCGATGCATGCTCTTAGCAAAAGTGTCATCTACATAATCTTCCATTATTTTATGCATCATATCATGAAATATAGTGGTAACTACTCTCTGATATGTAGCTCTAGCATTTTTGAGTCCGAAGGGCATGACATTCCAATAGAAGGTTCGCCAAGCACATGTGAAAGCTATTTTCTCTTGGTCCTCTGGCGCAATCTTTATCTAGTTATAACCAGAGAAACTATCCATTAATGAGTACATTTCATACCCAGCTATCATATCTATGATTATATCAATGTTAGGCAATGGAAAATCATCCTTAGGACATGCCAAATTCAGGTCTCTGAAGTCTGTGCAGAATCTTATAGATTTATCATGTTTGGACACTGAAACAATATTAGAGATCGATTCTGCATAATCAATGACTCTGATAAACACTGCCTTAAGCAATTTCTCTAATTCATCTTTGAGAAGTAGAGCTACGTGTGGATGCATTTTGTGAAGCTTCTGCTTGATAGGCTTAACACATGGTGTGATGGATAGATGATGCATGATTAGATTAGGGTCTAATCCAGGCATATCTGAATATTTCCATGCAAAGTTAATTTTTTTCTTTCTAAAGAAAGTGATGAATTTCTCTCTTTTTTCCTCTGATAGGGATTGTGCCAAGTGAATAATCTGAGGTTCTGCCTCTGTACCCAAGTTGATAGGTTGAGTTGGTTCAATAAGAATAGATGATCTTTCCTAAAAATGACTCAGAAGCGCATCAAGTATCTCATCCTCAGGCACCTCGGAGAGGTTTTCACCTTTGGATACATCTTTTATTTTGACTATTTTAGGCTCTGATACTGCTACGGTGTGGTTTTCACCATCAGAGCGCCTATTTTTTCTTCTTTTTATTTTGTGACTAAGATACTTGATGTCAGCCTCAGTAATGTTGACACTTTCTTTGCTGGTAGGAGACGTTACAGGTTCGACAACGTGTAGGTAATAGGCAAGAGCGTAATCATTCTGGAACGTAAGGACTTCATTGGATGGGGAGGTAGAGTTCCAGTCTATAAGCTCGGGATGGTGAACTGAAAGAGGAGTGATGAGTTTAAGTGTGTTCACAGTATAATCATCAAAGGCATGGAAAAGTAAGTTGAGACCCAAAGAGATCTCTTCTGAAGGTATAGTCAAATTCCTTTGATTCCTAATGACCGTAGTAGACGACATGTCAACACCTAGCGAGTCAGACTCATGTGACCCTACACTAGACCATTCACCTACTTCAAGAAGGTTTTCATATGCATTTTTTGTATTTGTATCTCTGTCAGAAGTGGCATAGGATAAGCTGTCAAACTCATACTCATAGGAGTTCATTTCATCATTAGGTCTCATGTCAAGGACGTGAGTAAAATCAACTCTTTGTCCCCAGTTGGGATGAGTTCTACCTAGAACTTCCGCTATGGTCAAATGAGCACTTGTTGACCTAGATACCTCAGTAGTGTTTGTATCATCACTTGCCTCTTATGTAAGGAGAAGTGACTAGAATTCTTGATCAAACTATTCTTGAAAGTGTGGTGGTATGAATAAATCACTCTGATGACTAGGGTTCAGAGTATATATGTCTTTCCACTCTTCATAAGTTAATGGAGCGATTGAAGTAGTAGTGTCAGAATCACTGTCAGTGTCT